>OZ023215.1:22607132-22629632 GCA_963995525.1 Escarpia spicata
CCATGTTAGTTCATAATTAATAAAACACATTTTGTAGGGGGATTTACCCATTGAAAACAAACTGCTAGCATCGCTACCTTTTGTTCGAATATGGCTAATGGCGTTTGTAGGCCCCTTTCTCAGCACTTGGTGCATACTTCTGAGACGAACCCAAACCGCATAAAATGGGAGAAAACTTGCCAGATCTGATCAGGTTAATAGTTTCACAAATTTACTATGCGTTCTTCGAGGTGCGGTGCGTGCAAGCACGGATAATAATAATTCATAATAGCGCAAAGTTTGAAAATATGCTATGAAAACTACAAGAAATTGGTCCAAATCCAAGACAATGTCCATAGACATTTGTCGAGTTAATTATTATATGCAATACATATGATTAATGTTACTGTTAATTAACTGCATAGTGTGTTTATTAACTCTGTATAGTTAGTAATTTTGCTAACAGCATATTTACATTTAAAAAAAATTAATAGTCGTGTTATTGACATTTTACATATGTGTCGGAACTTGATGCATATATCTTCAAAACCCTCCAACTGCAGGCTCACCAAAACATCCACCTGCACCCCTCTTGAGGCTCCACAATCCACAACTGTATCCACGTATAAGGTTCCCCAAAACCCTCCGACTGCATCTTCCTTGATGGTAACCAAAAAACTCCAACTTATATAATGACTGCTCCCTAACTTCTTAGCCTGAAACTTATTTTGTTCCTTATTTTACGATATTATCAAATCCTTCTATATTGGCAATTTCGTACATGAATTAAATAGTATTGACAAGTTCTCCTTTCGCATTTTGCGGCGAAAATAGCGTGATGAACAACAAAAAACTGTTTTGAACCGCGACCGATATTGTCAATGCGATAAAATAGCTTGCGTTACAAAACAATTTCTCGTTCTAGAGTATTAAAAATACCAAATTTGTTTCATCCAATATTGCTTCTCAGTTTCAACTTATTGAAACCACAAAGAACTACACGTATGACTTTCAGAATATTTATTACAGTGTAGAATAAAACATAACACCATGTTAACAGATACGGCTGAAAAAACAATTGTTGGAACCAGCTGGACCGGTTGCTAAGCGGCGTGACGTGATCACTTTGGTTCTCTATAAATAGCGCCGTTTCCAGTCCTTAGAACTGTTCAAAGTGCGTTATACATCACCCCCTGGCAGACTTGTTCAATTGAACACTATCTCGACTTATCTGGAAAAGTCGACCCCTGCCCATATTGTATGAACTTTGGCACTGCAGTACTGGAACCGAGGTTGAAAACACTCTAAGTCTAAGAGTAGGTGTTGTGGCAAAACACTACCGTGTGTTTATGTTTATGTTTAGGAACCACACGTGATCAGCCACATCCAGGCGAAAGTAGTTCCTGGTGTCTTCATCCGTCATTGGGCAGTTTCAATTACTGAAACTGCGCCTGCGAAGACAGCTGTGATGTGGTCGTGGTTATCTTGCCCCGAGTCATCAGTGACGCCCACACAACGGTGTAAATTAAGAATTAAGGTGTCCTTGTCCTTAGTCAAACGTACGTATGGATAGGTGGAAAGGTGGAAGCGTAGACGGGTGGACGGGTGAATAGGTGGACCGGTGGACGGATGGACGGGTGGACGGGTGGACGGGTGGACGGGTGGACGGGTGGACGGGTGGATAACAACTGTTAACACCCGACCCTGACATACGAAAAGAACCACTGTAGTCCCTTAGAGCAGAAATAAACTGTGTTAGATGGCTGTATGCCACTGCACCAAATGCCGCCTACAGGTTCGCTTTGCAGCAACGCCGTTGTTTACGTTGCTGCGAGGGCGGGGACAAGCAGAGATTAAAGAGAACCGCCTAAGGTTTTCGCCGCAGAACACCTTTGGACACTTTCGATCTGGATCGAGTAAATACCATCCTACCGAGTCTGTCAAGCCTAATTACTACGTGCGCCAGTTAACAGACGTGTTGAAGGAAACAACTTCACAGGTGCTTCTATGTGAAACAAACATAAACATACATAAGAGGGTCTCTCTTCCTGCTTTGTCTGCCTGTTTGTCTGTCTGCCTGCCCGCCCGCCCGCCCGCCCGCCCGCCCGCCCGCCCGCCCGCCCGCCCGTCTGTCTCTCTGTCCGTATGTCTGTCTCTCTGTCCGTCTGTCTGTCTCTCTGTCACTCTGTTTCGCTACCTCCTTCTCTCTCACTCCCTTCCTCCCCTCTCTCCCTGTCTTTCTCAGTCATCTTGTTAAGCAACATCCGATATATTGTGTTTTTCTACTTTTGATACAAGTCGTTTTCGTGGGCGCGTCATTAATCGGAAACGACATTCGAGCGTAGTCGTTTTTCCCCAACAGTGGACCTTTCCAAAGGGAATTAGATTGCCATTAGTTTAGCAAAATACAACTCGGTAGCCATAGCCCCTAACGAACGTCGGGTTGCTCATATTCGTGTATCGCTTCTAGGAACTTCTTGACGAATTTCCTGGCAGTCATCCGCGCTATTGATCAGTGAATGCGCGGTCGCGCATTGAGGTTAAGTGGCATGATATAATTCCAGAGACTAGGTCGATTTATTCCGTGTCGACTTTAATGTGAGCTGTTTTTTCTGTCTACCAGATGGTCAGATGGTCAGATGGTCAGATGGTCAAAGAGTCGTGCACGCATGTCTTGGAACCTCAACAATGGAATCAGGAATGCGTCCTGAGAATGTCTACAATCGATTCAAGAATGCTTCTTGATCGCTTGCGTGAACTCGGACCTAGTTTACGTCGTCACCGGATAATGAAGGTGTTATGATTTATGATTTCTTTTACCGCATACTTGTCATTGGTCTTATCCGATTTAATATGTGTCTAGATTCTTTATACATGCATTTTGTACCATTGCAAAGTGAAGCAGTTCAGCTTGCAACGGTTTGCTTGAGTAAAACAATTAAAAGTGTATAGGTATTGATACAACTTGCAACGGTACAAGACAACTCATGTACACGCAATCAATTTGTACAGGTACAACTTGCAACAATCGACACTACATGTATCACTTCGGAACGGTGGTGCAAGTTTGTTTATTTGTACCTTTGCAAGACACAACGGTGCAAATGATGTGTAAAGAGAAGTTATGATTTGATGTAGACATTTGACACGGGGAGTAAATCGTCATGACACACAAACTCAAAAATTATAATGCTCGGTCACCAACTTCAGCATTCTACAGCATTCAACAGGTTTTTCCTAGCATTTTTACAGTGTGCAGTCAATGGAAGTAACAGCACGTCTTGCCAACATCGATCTAGACACGCAAGCGTTCCATAACCTGCATATCAATGACGCGTTGCTTGTGCTGTGGTCTATATTTCTATTCAAGCGCACTTCCAGCCATTCATTTTTTCATCAATAATAATTCATCCAACCACTCACCTATTCACCCACCCAAACCAACCATCCGTCCTCCCTTCTGTCTACATCTGTACCTCTATGTTCAACCTTTCAACTACCCATCCTTCCATATGTTCATTCTTTTGATAACAAAATTACACCATTTGACGAATTTTGTTCAGCTTGCTGATAAAAAGAATGGAAATTAACATCGTTGATTTTTAGAACACTAAAAATACATTATTGAAAATGTTCACAAGTGTGTTACGGCTGTTCCTAATGGGAACATAACTTATTGTGATCCGTCCCCCATACTGACATTTTTGCGTATTCAAATATAACATTAAACTGTTTCAAAAATAACCTACTTTCACAATATTACCTTAAAATCAGTTGCGAAGATCCCCCAAAATCCCCAGGACAACAGTGATGCATACGTCCTTGTAGTTAGGGAGCTTAATCAGATAATTGTTCACATCGTTCTACAAGCACCATTTTTGGACCATCACTAGATATGGCCATGACATGTTTTCGCGGGAGCCAAGCTGGGTTCCTGCTGTGGCGGCGATATTTGACAAATCCAAGATGGCTGCCGTCCAGAGTAAGTCTGTGCAATAACTTGAGAAAAAAAAGTAGTAGTACCATAAATTATATCACTTTTTAGGGGTTTCCGAGTCTGGAGAATCCATTTCTGGTGTTAGTTTGCTGATTCTAGGTCGATGTCACGTGGTATGGTCACATCCAAGTTCATCTTGGCTCAAAATATATATATTTTGAACCAAAAACATACTATATCAGATATTCATTGTTCTGGTGTCATTTTCATCTACAAATGTCTTAGGTGGACAATATATGAACCTGGAATGCGCTCTGGATACAGGTCTCTTCAATCAAGATCAAGGTTAAATTGCCCATAAATGCGTAAAACACAATGTATCTGTTGATGATTAAATTGATCTTACTGCGTGAGCAAAGGTTTATATATTTATTATAATGTTGGAACCGATATTGAAAGTGGAATGGCGAAGTCATATAATCAAGGTCAAGGTCAAGAACAATGATAATTTATTATAGAAACTTTTCATTATGCACAACTGGGAATGTAACCCACTCCAGAATGCATGAACGATACTATTATTCTAGAAATAGCAATTACAAGTCAATTGGATACATAGAATTCAAATTCAATTAATGTACCTAAAAAGTACAGTTGCTTATTCACTCTACTAGTATAATCAGACAATTCCATTCATCATCCTCTATCTATCTACCCATCCATTCATTAGTAGTAGTTCGATTGTTCACATCGTTGTCATCATTGTTTAGGCAGCCACCCTCGCACTTGCACAGTGCTGTGCAACGAGACCTGCCTTGCAGCATTTGCAATTCCCCTTGCACGGTTTCGTGCAGCCGCAGTTTAGGAGCAGGACACAAGCTTTACTTGCGTCGACGAAAGTGGTCCAGAAAGGGAGCCATTGCTTGCTGTGTTCATCCTGTTCCCATCCCCGTTGATCAAAGACAGGGACTGCCTGGTGGCATGTGGTTGACTGCTTCCAGATGAAACTGGCTTGGAGCAAGGACCTGTTGACATGCTCGAAGAGAGCGGCCTGGGTCGGCGGCATATTGTCGAGTGAACGACTGCCATTGGAGAAGAGATGATGCCTAGCATCGTTGACAGTTGCAGAACCACACATCTTGCTGTATATGAGCACAACGATCATTGGATCAAAAGAGGTAGGAGAGGGGCTAGCCGACGAAGATCCACGCTCTACTGCACGAGCTCTGTGACGAAGCCGCAAGTAACATTGGACGTGATAATAACCGTCCATTGCGTGGGCATCAGAACATTCAGCCAATCGAAACTATAACCGCCAGCTGTCCAATGTTGTCGTCGTCGAATTCTTCAGGTTTGCATCAACGTTATCGGTTGACATTTAGTGGAATTAATTCTGGTTATCACCCTCGCAAATTATACAACGCAATGTTTCTGGGTCTTGGCGAGGGCCTTAACTCGACCTGAGTTTCTTAGGACTTGTCCCAGCTGCCTCTTCTCCTTCTTTCTCCAACCTGTCACGCGTCCGTCTGACCATAGAACTACTGCACGAACTCCTACACGATTTATGATACACTGTCCCGTGTGAGCGAAGGGTTGCTACAACCCCTGAGCCATCATCCAGCCGACTAATCCTGATACTGGAAGGAAGAGCATTGAGCTGTACGAAATAATTCAGATCTCTCTCAAGTGTTGAATATCCGTGTTCTGTTGGACTTTGTAATACCTCGTTTTTTTTCGAAAGACAACAGCAGCAGAATGACTAATCAGTTTCCATTGTGTCAGTAGAAGACATACTGACAGTATTACCACCTGTTCTAATAATATACCTTTTCAGGTAGTATATGTTGTTCGTGAACACATTACATGGCAAATATACAGAAAAAGCAAATACAACAGAATCTCTCTGCAGGCTCGTCAAGGCTTTAATGAGAAGATGAATACCGCTCCCGCCGCAGGAACTTTCTCCAGATAAATAAATATACGCCAACATCTGAAAGAAAACGACAACAACGGTATATTTGTTGTGTTCTGATCACGGTCGGCCCCAATGTCCTGTGAAATTAATGTCACAATGATTCATGAATGAGACTAACTGCACTTAATATAATATATATAAATATTATTTATACTATTGTCCCAGGCCAAGTGTGTCGCGCAATTCCGTTGTACTACGGTATAGTGTTGTTTTTCTCAAGCCTACAACGTATAGACTGAATGATGACATGCTAACTAGTTTGACTAACAACTGGTGCAGCCAGTTCAACATAACAAATTTCACTGATGAAATCGAAAAAATGTGACAACACAAAAACAGGCACTGAATTGAACGCTCCATGACTCGCAACGATTATAAGTCAAAGTTCATATGTGTCAATTGACGGGCATTTTTAAATACGTCTTCACGGTCAGACTAAATTGCACGTTGTCATTGAAAGCATGCTCAATGCAAAACGGAAATATCAAAGTTGCTACATAAAGCACTGTTAACTCGAAATTATCGCATAGCTATATATCTGAGAAACCAGTAAAGTATACGTTGAGATAATTTCCGAGTACAATCTGCTTCAATCTGTTCAAAGCTAAGGGATTGCAACAGAATGTCACGTACCTGCGTCTTTACAAAAACCAATATGGCCGCCACAGCGGGAGCTCAGCTTGGCTCCCGCGAAAAAATGAAATGTCATGGCTATATATAATGCTGATCCAAAAATGGTGCTTTTAGAACGATGTGAACAATTAAGGTGTTTTTTTAGGATAAGCCCCCTGACTATTAAACAAACTCCTTCACGAGCCACAGGCATCTGGTTTTACTATTTGTGGTCGCATGCAATATTCATTTGTTATTAAACTTTAACCGAGGCGTCAGTGTGTATTGTGCTATTTCTGTTTCTTGTATGCGTCATAGTATTTTTCTTCAACCATTTGCCAAACAACATGCGTTAGCATTCCATGATATTAGCCAGGCCAGGAATCAACGGAAGTCTAATTAAATTCGGTCTCCCGACTAGCCAGACATGCAACGTTGTCCATCAGACGGAGGGAAAACAACCTAACCCCAAGTCGCTACCAGACGCTGCGAATACAGCTTTAATAATGTCGTCTGCTCGCAGATGAATTCGCGCGTGCTCGCAATCTGCCTGTTATATAACTGAAATGTGGAAATGTGAAAACTTTACTGATGACTATTATCACGGAAGAGAATGATGGTTTGCATTAAATGCTGTTGAAACGAGTGCGGAAATACGTCACGCTCGTTTGATTCGAAATAAATAATGTTCCCGTGACGATTAATTAATACTTCTTCGTTAGGTGTAGTTGCGTTTCGCGATTGAACAGTTAGAAGATTTATTAGGTCGACTTTACAAAACAAATCGCCGGCAAACGGACTCCTGTGGAAATACTGGGGAAAAAGAACAAAACAACGCGCGTTGAAAATGAGGTCAGATATATTTTAGAATAATTTGTCATAAGGGATGGTATCATCATTTCTCGGAGTCTAACAAACATGTAGCGTTTCGCATTGTAGTCTGGCAGGGTTATAGCTAGAAAGCAAGTGGATGTTTTTGATGAATTATTGACAACAGTGATGTCAATAAACATGATCCCCCGGGTGTCACCTTGGCAGCAATGGGCATTTGTTTAGCATAAATCCAATATGGCCGCCTCAATGTCAGTAGTTTGATCAGATATCCAATTATTGTTTGAATTTCACAATGATTATAAATGTGTCTGGAGACTCGTGCCGTCATATAGATATAAAACATGTATTATGATCGCGATTTTTTTAATAATTCAAATACGGCCGTCACCACATCAGTATTTTGATCATGTATCCAATTATATTTGGAATTTCACAATGATTCAAAAAGCTATTTAGTTGCTGAGTGTTGAAGGCATCGATGACTGTAAAAATCTACAATGCTGTGTTTTGTTATTTGCATAAATCCAACATGACCAGTGGTGTGGTGCTTCTGATAGCGTCCATGACGCTAATCAAGTTACCGGGGATTTGTTTAACGAAGCATAATTATGATACGTCATGCATGCAGGATGGGAGTGAACAAATATGGAAGGGAGACAGGCACAGGGGATTCGCACTAGCTGCGAAGAATATTCAGCAAAGCAAAACCCGTCCCCCTCCCACACACACCCACGCACGCACACACAAACAATATGTGTTTTTATGTACAAACACATATATGAACAACACATTAATAAGGCCGTATAATGCGATTTAACCGACGTGACGTGACACTATTAAATACGCTGCTCGATACTGAAATCAGCCATAGCGTCAATGTGCATAAATTCTAGGTTTAGTTGTTAGGTGGCGCCATTTGAAAAAATACAAACCGCGTTATCGACTTAGATGTGGTCGTATAAGCAAAGTCCCCAAATACGCTAAGCAATAGTGGAAGGAAGGGGGCGTTCGTTAAGAATCATCATTATTCTATTTTAATATAGCACACATTTATTTATGTTTTATGCTGTCAGCTGACGTCCGCTATACTGTCGCAATTATTGCTTGCATATTTATCTACACGGTAATAAATATTCTTGTGTCATGACTGACCACAGAACCATTGTGAAAGGGTTAATCCGACTAGACTAATAAGGTTCATAATGGATTACTCAAGCAACAGACATCGCTACGAATCATATATAATGTTATATAATAATTATGGCGTGTTTTCGTGCGTGCAATAGACGCCCACAGTCCGACGAAGATAAACGATTTGGGGGCATGCGATGCTTGTTACGACACATTTAATTGACCTATTTTGTAGAAATTGGCTGATTGTTGCTTTAAAATCAGCGGACATGTATAACACATTTTGTATTGACTTTCGGAGATTGTCTAGTGCATTTGTTGTTCTTGAAATCAACTCATAGTCCATCATTATTATGATATAAATGATATAAATTATGCAACCTTTTATTTAATCATAAAAGCGGTAACAGTAGCTGATGGCTTTTCCGAGATGCTAGTACTAACCCATTCGACAGCTAATGCGGTTGATGAGGCTTTAATACTGTAGAAAAGATCCGGATTTGTGCCATAAGTCGGTGTTATTGTGATACATTGAAACCAATGCTAAAAATCAGGCAGGCAAGAGCGCAAAGTCACGATTCGGCTTTAATAGAAACTATTCATTTGTATGTTTGTCATGTCACGGATATATCTGCTTCAGCGTTTTCGGAAAATTGTACAAGTTGTTTGAAAAAATAATCCACACGGAAGAAATCGCGTGTCATTTGTAGCCCAAACACGCCAGGTGTTGTCTTTGTTCAAAGGAGTCAGTCCATCACCGATTCGTACATATGCGGCGAATTAACACTGTAAACTCAAGCGTAGCTGAAGTTAGGTAGTTAGCAAACATGCCTTTTCCCTGCTCGTAAATTAGTGTTTCAGGTTAGACAAAACTGCAGCAGCAGCAACAGCAGCAACCACACCAACAACCGCACCAACAACAGCAGCGATAGCAGCAACTGCAGCAGCAACAACAGCAGCGGCAACAGCAACAGCAGCAATCACACCAATAACCGCAGCAACAACAACAGCGGCAGCAGCAACAACAGCAGCGGCAACAGCAGCAGCAACAGCAGCAACCATGCAATAATGAAGGTAACATTTATTTATGCGAAAATTGTATGCAGGATATAATATTATGCTGGCAGGTGTTACGTTGCTGGCAGGTGTTACGTCTCCCTCGTCGTGTAAAGCACATGTGCACAAATTGTTGCATGGAACGGCAAAGCGTGACGGATGTCACGCGCACAGTGTTGACTGTCACGTCAGGTTCTGGGTAGAGTGGAATCAATGGAAACTATACACCACCTCCCACGGAAAAAGTCCTATTTGTTGGAATGGTGTCAATGAACAGAATTGACGTGCCGAGCTGAAGCCGGGAGCACTCTATTCACAACGCAGCAACACTTATACAAGTAGGCAGGCATCTTTCAGATATTGTGGTGACCGAGTTGCCTGACAGTAACGGATCACCGATAAAAGGCTTCTGGGTGTGGAAAGATTGTTTACCGAAACCTGCTGCCGAGGGAAAGACTCACAACTGCTATTGTAGGAGGATTGATTGCAAAAGTTGTCAACGTTTGTTTAATCAAAGATGTTATCTATGACAGTGACTAATACTACATTGGTGATGGTGATGGCAATGAACCATCTTTGTGCGTTCCGAGATTATGAGAGATTGTGTAGAAATACATCGGTTCTAAGAAATCAAGTATCAGTAATATTTATTCATGTTTAAGGTGTTGTTGTGATTTTCTTGTTTACATATATATCTAAAAATAACTTGTAATACGATATAGACTGTTCGGAATAAACATCAATAAGGTTAACTGAAGAGTAGAAAGGACGTTGCACTTGCGTTTCTGTGCAATATGCCCACTGTACATTTATGGCATTATAACATTTAAGGGAAATGTTATCCAATGACAGATCTATATGTTTATTATAAATGACGTACGTTCATTAGTTACACACATCTGTATAATTCTAGTATAAGTTTATTAAAATGAATGAAAACATGAGTAAACGTTTATTTCACGTAAAGCGAGTTACTAGAGAACGAATAGTTGTCTTGTGTTAATGTATCTATGTCGTAGTCAGTGGTGTATCTATAAGTCTCTATATAAATACGCTAACTTTGAAAGCAGCATAATTACATCTCCACCCAGTGGCCACGGCCCACTCGCCTATTTCTACGTTGCATCTCCACCCAGGGGCCACGGCCCACTCGCCTATTTCTACGTTGCATCTCCACCCAGTGGCCACGGCCCACTCGCATATTTCTACGTTGCATCTCCACCCAGTGGCCACGGCCCACTCGCCTATTTCTACGTTGCATCTCCACCCAGTGGCCACGGCCCACTCGCCTATTTCTACGTTGCATCTCCACCCAGTGGCCACGGCCCACTCGCCTATTTCTACGTTGCATCTCCACCCAGTGGCCACGGCCCACTCGCATATTTCTACGTTGCATCTCCACCCAGTGGCCACGGCCCACTCGCCTATTTCTACGTTGCATCTCCACCCAGTGGCCACGGCCCACTCGCCTATTTCTACGTTGCATCTCCACCCAGGGGCCACGGCCCACTCGCCTATTTCTATGTTGTATCTTCACCCAGGGGTCACCGTCCTCTCGCCTATTACTATGTTGCATCTCCACCCAGGGGCCACGGCTCACTCGCCTATTACTATGTTGTATCTTCACCCAGGGGCCACGGCTCACTCGCCTATTACTATGTTGTATCTTCACCCAGGGGCCACGGTCGTCTCACTTATTTCTATGTTCGTTCGCTGCTTCTTTGCACCATTGGCTTATGATTTATCAATAAATTAATATTAATTTATTACATAAATTAACATGCATTGAAATATGCTGCAGAGGATATGTATCTGAACCAAACAAATCTAGACTGACAACCACCTTAGAATCCCTTGGAATAAAACCACCAACAAAACAAACAAAACAACTAACTCTACCCTTCTCTATACTTGCCCTGCTAACGTCATTTACCCTTTTTAAATGCAAAGACGAACTACAATGGTTTGACCCAATACTAATTGCGATATGATGACCATCACCCCAATATGTCAATCAATAATTACAAAATAAAATTCCCCTCATCAGCAAGTAATCTCATACGTAAATGTGTCCATTTTCACTATGACTTACTTCAACCGTTAGTCATTATTTACCGTAGCCTACTACAGTATACTACTATACATAGCTGTTTATTGTATCCACACAGGTACTTGGGTTATCGTTTCACACTTTATTGTATTCTACTGTATTAATAAAGTTATATTCTCTCAAAACACAAAGGTAAAGGTTTAAGAGTTAATTACTTACAAAATTACGTGTTCACTTTTCTACCTGTCGGAGAAAGACGAAAACAGTGAATCGAGTGATGATCCATTCTTCAGATGATGCCGCTGTGGCATGCCTTATTCTTACTACAACAGAAAACCAATAGGAACGAGTTTAAAATAAACAAAAAATAGAGTATGAACGATAACTGATGCCACTGGTTTATTTTTCTGTGCGTGGGTGTCAGAGAGTGTCCATAAACACGACTAAATCCATGTATGCAAGAACAAAGCGTTCGCATGTTAAAATCAATACATGTTACGTATAACTCCCGATACGCCCTCTGGATGACGTAAAGATGTCTCATCAGTTACGGCACTTTGAACCTCCGAGCCTTACAAAGCGCAAGTAATTCGTTTTTCTAATATTCATTTTCAATACTTTTTTGTTGCAAAACCGCATTTCATTAACGTAGAGAACAACGCTATTTTAACGCCGTCTCGACACAATTATTGTAAATTAATGATTTTCCCATCGTGTAAAAAACCTTTTACGGTTAGCGTGTCGTGTTCCATTGAATGCTTCGATAATCGATTAGTGTTTTGCTGGGTGTTTCTTTTTACGAAATACGAGTTTGTAACGAACAAAGCTGACAGCCTTTTAATGTGTTTGCTGGCGAACTGCAGCTAAATGGGGTAGTCCTTTAATTCCCTGCCCGCTTTGTGCACAACGCAGTAATGCATCGTCTTCTAGCAATTACAACGGCGCCTCGTGTGCGTGATTCACAATAACGGTTTATTGTTGATCACAATCAATCTGCTTTTAAAAAGCGGGGCATGTAGGTTAATTTATATTGCTGTTTAGCAGTTTTATCCAACTGGAATACATTGCGTGTTTGCTGGACACGATAGGAGTAAATTGTAAACATTCACCGGCATAATCATTAAAAGAGGTTTATTATAATTATCAAAATATAAGATATCTAGTTGCGGGGTTTGCTTAGACACTATTATTAGGAAAACAAAATATATCAGGATATGGAGTTTGTTAAAAACCCTTTATTTTTATTGTTTATGGTTTATCGAAGACAATAGGCCTATAATGTTTTCAGAAGGTGGCTATTTAACATGTACATCGTAAGATCTAGACTCATTGACAAGAAAAATATTGTTCAACATGTTTCTATGCTTCGAAATTTGCTGAGTAATTCAAAATAATGAGGACTTCTGTAGTTACAGCCCATAGCGATTCAAATATAAAACCAGGCTGTGATCACAACAGACTTTATACTAATATAAAGTTGTCACAACTGATAACAGCAACCCATTCAAACGATCTGCTCTTTTTGGAAATGTTATATGTGGTTTAAGATATTTAAAACAAATAGCTAATTATATAACAGCAATGACATGAACAATAATTATCAACGTCATCGTATGCGCCATTTTATATGCGAGGACCCTACCATGACGTAAATAACGTTCTAATAAGTGAACCAAACGCATATATCCGATTATGACATTTTAGCTAAAACGCGGGACACGCCATTGCTTGTCGGGCATGTTTAACACATTTTACATGCTCTCAATTACCTTTGTGGTATTTTTAAATCAAAATACATTTCACTCAGAAAGTATCAGCAGTAAGCCTCGTTTTGGATCCATACACTTTCACGCATGTGATGTGACGGCATAATTTAGTGTGTATGCACAACACTCAGTATTACTAATTAGCAATTGTCTGTATACTTGATTTTATTATGTACATACTGCAATGTGATTTAAATGGTAGGTTCTTACGCACCGTCCTCAGTGGAATATGTATTTCCATTTTATGAACAAATAAAGTTATCATTAATTTATTGCCATTCTTATCATTATCTGTCGGCTGTTGTGTCTGCATGGGCTCCTGTTGTTATTGTTATATTGTCTGGCGTTTGAAGATTTATTTAAGAAAGCTCAGGGATCATACGGTATGTTTTCGAGCACGTCACATTCCAATCAGGTTTCCCGCAGCAGGAAAGATTCGTGTAGGCGACTAATGAAACACGACCTGTCAGTGTATTGTGAACGTCTTTGATGACTTGCGCGTTCGTGGCGTCGATAGCTGTTAGACATCACAGGACGAGATACGCCTAGAAACTGAACACTCTTGCGTGGACACAACGCATGACCGCAGGACAGTGAAACGTGTATTGTATATCATGAAACAAGACTTGTTGACTCGGTTCTTACAAGCTGATTCTAGTTGCCCATTTCCGTGAATGGCATCTTAACTCGGAGATCATTGATCCCAAGGAAGGAGGTCTGTTCCGTTGGGTAATTATTAGCAGGAATTTGGCAGAATCAGTTGCTCTTCGCTCAGCCTGTGGTTTCGTGTAGGATGACCTGGAAACTGCAAAGGTATTTGTGGGTAAGGACGCATGCTTTTGTAATAAATATCGCTTACAGGTAACAGTGGCTTTTTGGCATGACTTGCTCGCTTGTCTCTGGCTAATCATTCTGGAACTATAAAAATCATACACCTACGTGATTGGTATTTTAAAAGATAAAAATAAAAACTATCATGCGAAAACACAAAGTCTGGATTTTAGGGTTTATTTTATTTTGCTATGGTATGTTTTAATATTCCTCAACTCTAATCAGAAATCGCCTCAGTCTGCTGTTTGATATAAACACACCTGAAACAACTATCGGTACTGTGTAGTTCAAGAACTAATATGACTTTTATTAAACATGATTAAAATTAATAAAATCCTTACAATATTGACCGATTTATCATATACCCCTATAACAGGACGTCTGTTAAAATGGCCTATATAAATCATCATCATTTTGCACACGGTTGTGGAATTCAGAGTTTTTGTTTTCGTACGTGATGAGAAAAGTCTTGTCCCGAGGGGCCGTTTTGTCCAGGTATATCCTATGTATAGATACGTAGCGCAATAGTGGTGTGTCCGTGTGCGTCTTGACCCATGTTTTGAACCTTGGTGACGTACGACTTGACATGGAACTCTGAGAGACGACTCAAAACTTGGCTTGGACTTGAGAGTTTCCTTACAGTTCACTGACATGCGATTGACTTCACTTGATCTGCCAGTGTGTGACTTGTCAACAAGTCTGAAACACAATGTGTTTCTCGACCTCGTCGATCGATCGACAACACGATCTTCCCGTATGTCGACTGAGAAGGCCCACAAACAATATCAACCATTGCGGATAGCCTCTGTTGACATGACGAAGGTATTCGACCTTGTTATTCATGCAGTTTTGTTTACCGCTGTGTGTTGATGATACCGTTTTCTGTGTCTCGTCTGCCACATTACTTCGTTATACAAGACGGGTTAGACGAGGCCTGTAATGCGTTTGTACTCAATAAAAGTATCGCGAAGACTGAATTCGTGCTGAGAAACATATACCTGCCAACTTTCATGGGAAATCCGGGAGTCTCCCGGATTTTTGTGTATCTCCCGGTTTTCCCGAATACAGACATATCTCCCAGCACCCCCCACCACGGGAGATGTGCTGAGACGTGCTGGGAGGTGCTGAACCGCTGAATTTCCGGCGAAAAATCTCCCTCCCTGCGTCTTTCGATGTAAAGATCCGAGACGACGCGACGAGACAGTCAATCAAAGACAATCAAACCTGGTAATACATGAAACCCGACTGGGGAAATGTGGACCACTTTACTCGTGGTGGATTTGCAATCACCGCCAATGTTTCGTTGGACAAAGATCTAACTGTCCGGCACATTAAGGCCTGCAAATAAATTGTTGTTTTCGACGCCTTTCTATTCTTGTCAACCATTTGCTGTATATCTCACTGTTCGCACCAATTGTAGGAAATGCAAACATTATATCGCCTACACAGTAGCTATATGGCATGGATGCATCGCGAAAGTCGGCAATAGTATACCATCAATAGTATACCATCAATAGTAATTAACAATCGATAGTTGGCGTTGATGGAACAATGAAATGTCGATAGCAACAATAGCAAACAAATCAATCGGCACGACCGCTCGTACCACATAAAAATAATGTTCGTAGGTATGGGTTTACTATTTAGTTTTGTAATTTTACTTATTTACCGATCTAACTTCAACAACAAACGCAGTCTATAGCATGCCATTCACGGAGTCTCCATTTTGTGAATCAAATGCCTCCAGGGTCACGCGACGGCGACACCTTTTAATTGTGGGTTGGGATTTATTTTCCAAGTGTTCGTTATTCCACTGTTGCAACAGGTATCATAATATCGCAATAGTATTCCCATAGTATTCCCATAGTAATACAGCTGTAACAATTATAGCGCATTTGTAAAAGTATCCCCTATAGTCACAACAGGCGTGTCTAGACCATGGTAATTTGGCGAGTCCGCAGACCTTTTACAATGGTAACCATGCCCCGAGACCCTTTGAAACGTGCCCTTGTTCAGGTTACAAGCTGAAGTGATGCGGGCACGGCGGCGAACCCCCCCCCCCCCGCCCTCCAGTCGATCCGAGACAGCGGAGAATTTAGTGAAGGGTTTTGTACCCCACCCTAGACCACCCTCTCTGGACACGCCCCTGGTTACAGCGTATTATTGTACAGTAAGTTGGTTTGTTGACGTAATGTACTGTTTTCTTTGTAGTTTAGTCTATTGATCATGTATACATTACAAATGATGGCAACGGTCGTAATAAGATTAGTGAACCATCGGCGAATAACCACTACAGATACGTGATACTGACAATACGACTTGACATGATTTAATTATACAGACTAAATTGATACATCGTTGTCTTCCGGGGTATGACAACCCTCCATTTTGTTTATTTACAGCATACCGCTCTGCCGACAATAGCGGGAACACGGTGTCATTTTTCATCTGGTCATTCCAACATTCTTATAACGCGCGTTTCTATGGAATTCCTTGTAACCGGGAGGAATTACAAGCCCCACAACAGAAGTTGTAGCGGGCAGGCGTCCTTGGACATGCAGTCTCATCGCCTACATCATATTGCTCAATCTCGTGTGGCTAAGCGCCAGTTATCCATGTGACGACATGCCCAATAAATGATTGAACCCTTTCACACTCAACGACACAAAACGAAAATAGGCAGTCGCTAGCAATGCAAGATCACAAATGAGGGTGGCCTCGTTAAACTGGGCCTCTGTTCAGTCGTCAGCTTTCGACGCCATCACCTAATATGCAGTGTTGGGCACATTTGCAGGATGGCGGACAGACTTTACAAATCAGTCTTTTGGCGAGCTGCAGGACGGAAATAGAACAGTGGGCAGCCCACACCTTCACTTCAAAGATGTTCTAATTCTAGAACTAATAATATACCGCCTGAAACACGGACGGCGGCCGCCGTGGGCAGAGAAAGATGGCATGCTGTAGATGTACTGGCAGTGACAATAAAGGTCTCACAAAACGAAGCACACCGCACACCCGCATACATATGTACGCACGCATGCTCGTACACACACCCACCCAAACACCCACCCACCCACACACACACACGCACACACACGCACACACACACACACACTCACATACACACTCACACACACACACGCACACACACGCACACACACACACACACACACACTCACATACACACTCACACACACACACGCACACCCGCAAGCGCAAGCGCACACGTTAGCATGCATATACACACACATACACACGCATACACACACATATATACTCATACACTCACACATACACACTCAAACACACACACGCACACGCGCACGCACACGCACTTATCATCTTTCAATTTTTTGCATCGCAGTTAGATCGTCCGATGCCCTTGCGGTGGCATTTGATGCAAGGCCGTGCTTATTTCGTGGAGCGATTTGTGTTGTTAATTCCAATAAGGAACGACACTCTAGCCTATTAAATACTCCGCGCGGCCCCTTCGTGAGCGCGTGCCGACTTCCCATGGATAACTGGCGCTTAGCCACACGAGATTGAGCAATATGATGTAGGCGATGAGACTGCATGTCCAAGGACGCCTGCCCGCTACAACTTCTGTTGTGGGGCTTGTAATTCCTCCCGGTTACAAGGAATTCCTTAGAAACGCGCGTTATAAGAACGTTGGAATGACCAGATGAAAAATGACACCGTGTTCCCGTTATTGTCGACAGAGCGGTATGCTGTAAATAAACAAAATGGAGGGTTGTCATATCCCGGAAGACAACGATGTATCAATTTAGTCTGTATAATTAAATCATGTCAAGTCGTATTGGCAGTATCATGTATCTGTAGTGGTTATTCGCCGATGGTTCACTAATCTTATTACGACCGTTGCCATCATTTGTAATGTATACATGATCAATAGACTAAAATACAAAGAAAACAGTACATTACCTCAACAAACCAACTTACTGTACAATAATACGCTGTAACCAGGGGCGTGTCCAGAGAGGGTGGTCTAGGGTGGGGTACATTCACTTTATCGCACGAAAGTCAATATGCCATTATACACTAGTGACCCTCGATCGCTTCTAAATTACTACGCGTGTGAAGACAATATGTGACACCGGCGTAACATTACAAATATCGCATTGTAGCCGTCGCAGCCCCATGAAGCAAGGATGCAGTTTCACGTCCAGACACGTGACATCTTCGACATAGCATTCTGTTAAATGTATCGCCTGATAGAGATAAGGCTAATGTAGTTATCGCAGACATGTACGAAGGTTATGTTTTCCATCGTTATACATGCTCCGGAAGTGCGTGAGATAAACGTAGGTGGTATTTTCTGATTTGTTATGAAATTCGCCTACGCGATCCTTGCTAAGATCTTTTTAGTTGTTTACTCTCTGATTACCGCCAACGCTAATAATCCAACTAGTGCAGTCCTTTCCAAAAATACACGCTGCTAACAGCTACAACTAGAAGAAAAACACATGGAAATTCAAACGAGAAGTCGCTGAGTAGCTGTACTTATAACTATGTGCGTTAGCCATAGGTGTTTGAAGCGATTGTCACGGAAGTTTCCCATGTAAATAATAATCACGTGGGTAAAATATATATAAACACACCAGATAAGTAAGTGTATTGTCTCCAAAACAATGACAAACTGGCGGTTGATGTTTGGAATTCCATGACAACCTGACCCGACGATATTTAAAAAAGCTCAGCAAGCGGTAAATTAATTATGTAGTGATTTGTCCGTGTCAAATGAAATATCTTAAACCGACCATGTATGTGACACATTATTTAATGTAATGTTCCCTACTTTAATTAATCATGTTGTATGTATACAGCCAGCCAATTGACGTTTCAAATCCCAAAACACTTTCCGTAATTTTTATTTTGCTCCACATAAAAATAGTAAAATGCGCCTTTTGCATATGCAGGCAGCGCTAACCACACATGCATTCTGGGAATTGTTCTTTTATTGTGACGTAGGCAAACCGCGAAGTAGCGGATCCGTCAATTACACTACTAGGGCGGCTTGACATCTGGTTTTGTCACAAAGATAAACGTTTGGGGCCAGTATGTCAACAAAAATGTCTAAATCTTCCACTATACGACATCAATCAATTTTGTGACCGCTTGACGTATCTTTTGCTAGGCAACAGGTCACATGATGGTTTGGTCAATTAATGCCACGAGTAATAATAAAAAAGACTTAACCTTTAATAGAATTTGGCTGTTATAAGACTGCATTCGAAAGCAACGACCTTCAGGTAACAAATGAAGATGAGTCATTATTAATACGCAGATCGACAAGAAATCAATCTGGTGTCTCCTGAAAACAGTCGACACAAAATGGACGACTTCCAACTAAAGCGACAGAAGAAGTCGCTCGCTGACATTGAATCCGATTCTGCGAGAGACGGAAATGAAAGAGCGGACTAACACCCGGCCTAGGTCATTAGACAAAAAAACAGAGAGAGTATAATCACATTCGGAGACATCGTGTCGTCGAATCGTTAGTGTGAATTCGATTTTCCTCATCTGGAACGTCGTTAAAAATTATGATACTGATACGTTTACTGGTGTTCCAGGCGCGATTATTTGGGTCGAAAAGTGAACCAATGTGTAGTAGATGTCAGGTAGACGTGGCACATGCGTGGTTGTGAAAGAACACTGCTAAATTGGCGATAATTACGAATAAATATATGTATACACATGTAGGGACATTTCAGAGAATGTCGACTGTGACAAAGACGCGAAAGTATTAAAATGTATATTTATTTTTAAATGCAAATTACTTTTTTGTTATTGTTTGTAGTTAATTCTGGGAGAAAATCAGTTAATTAATTAATTAAACAAAACATCACAAATAACTAGCTTCACCTCCTCGTCATACAACCTATAAGACATGATTTCGTTGGTATCAAAAATGTCTTATTTCACCTCCATTTCACGCCTATGCATATTACCTTTTCGTTCTCCTGATCAGACAAGGATGCCTGGATCGATACAGTATTATCGACTAGATCATACATCATTATTTGGTTAAGATTCTTTTGCGCCCAGGTCTTGACCGTAATCATATACTTTAAAATACATTATAGTATGGTAATTTAAAAACGTACAATTTCCGTGCTTCCATGCAGAAGCGATGTGCACACATATATATTGAAACAGAATTAGTTCGCGTCATCAGCGTTTCCATAACGACATCACGGAGCCGCGCGACTCAAAATTATCAAATGACATCAGCCGTCAAATGGTGGCGGGTCTGAGTTAACATACGGTCAGTGGGATCCAGCATTTGTACGACAAATGTGTGTGTGTGTGTGTGTGCGCGCGCGCGCTTGCGTGCGTGTGTGGGTGAGTGCGTGCATTGGAAATTATTAGCCTATGTTCATCTTACAAGACAAACGAAATAATAAACTTTGATGCACATAAAGTGTATTTGTGAGGTTTTATGAACATCAGCAAATCATAGCATTTGCAGCAAGAAAACATATTAACATGTTTTCAATATTGACAAGTTTTTATGTTTAAATATATGCACACAGGAATATATTTATATTTCTTGGAATTTACACCACAAATTTGTATTGCATATTACACAATAAAACGATTGTGGATGGATGATCTCAGAATGCAACTTTAAAACTGTACCCACACTTCATTTATTCCATTAAATATGTGAACTTTTGCACATAGAGTGAATTATTTCAGAATAGTTTCAAGTAATGCGTGCAGTTAGGTTAATAAAAAGTGTATTTTTTCCATTAATCTGTAATAATGTTTAAAATGAATGCCTCAAACCCCCTCCCCCAATATATTTTTATTCAATGAATTGTCATGTCAGAGATGAAATGATCAACATTTTTGAGGCAATACATTATATTAAATTGACATCAACAATTTAAATAACTGAAAGATCATAAGGTTTGGGATGGCACTGATTTCTTCCCCGGTAGGTATCCACATTATATAACTGATAAAAGGAATCCGCGTCACAAATTTGTTCCCAAATATTTTCCCAGAGGCGCTCCGCAGACTTTCGTGGCTATGTAAAAGTGGTGCAGCACGGTGGGCTGGGGACGAACCTATGACCCATCGGAGCAACCATGTCGCATCTTGTAGCGACGCAAGGGGTATCGCATACAACCACGTTGCATGAGACATGGAACGGTCTTGCTCTTTCTTAATGACGTCAATGTCAGCTCGTCGCTTGCGACGCGGTCGCGTCGTGTAAAGCCGGCTTAAGCTTGACTTGGCATTATACAGAACACACGCTAATGTAGGTTGTACACTGGTACAGTGTATCACGATCCTTACACCCTAAGGTGAAAGTGTAAACCTGGTTAATGTGCGAACAATTGACACTGAGCGCAGGTGATATTCTGTTCGTGACCATGGTAACCTATTGTCCGATTACAAAAAAAGGACTTGAGAAATTCTGAAACTTTTTTCATAGCAACTCCACCATGTCGTTGATATAATTTAATATAATTAACAGGTTTAGTTAAACTTCACGTGTATCCAGCCCTTCTAAAACGCCTGTGTGCTCGATGCCCATCAATATTTCCCATTTTTAGCCATGTGTGTCATGGGTAGAATATGGCAAACATTCACTGCTGAAATAACCTCTTCAAAAACTTGATAATTTCCCTGTCAATACATTCCACCATATAAGAGGAAGGTTCGCTGTGCTCTGACTCCCAATCTGGTACGCGTGCATTACACAGCTGTTTCACACGGAGTGAGGACAACAACCTCATAGTGGAAGAGTCGAAGTGCCAATATGGACACTACGTGAGGTAATCGTCTTACAGGTCAAGGGGGAGAGGTGCCGATAGCTCACTGCCCTCGTTATTGAGATAGCGCAGAAGGTCCATCAATCACCCGACCACCCTACAAGCTACGCTCATATATCTGGATCAACTGAATCTATTTCTACACAGACGCCGGACGCTGATCGTTATTTCACACGATACAATGCACAAGGCAGATACATTAGCTTATTCAGTTCAAAAAAGTGGGTTAGTAAGCGTGGACAGATAGGGGAGAGAGGGGGAGAGGTAAACATAAATATAGAGAAATTGAGACAAAAGAGACAAACAAAAAGAAAAGGCAAAATATTAGTCAGAAAAAGGGTAGAAGTGACGTAAAGAGCAAACGAACGTACACGTGATATCGGTTGTTATTGAGGTGGTAAACCGCTGATTGGTTGAGTGGATTGGAGAGGGAGGAAACGAAGCAGGAACAGAGAAGGAAGAAGAGGACTGAGGAAGAGCATGGTGGGGAAGGTGGGATGACTAGAGGATGGGAATGAGGGAAA
>OZ023215.1:22637132-22719632 GCA_963995525.1 Escarpia spicata
ACACTTTTATTTATGTCTGATAACGAGACTTGCCTTAGCGTTTTCGTTCAATCCTACAATTTATTTTCCGATAAAATCAATATGGCTGAAGGTCGCTGTCAGCTGTCGTTCAATTGACCGGATTCTGTCTTTCTCCGTCCATGAGGGATTATTCCGTCATTGACATATCTCTGTGCTTCCAGACAGTTCCTAGAAGTGTAGGCCAACGTACAATGTCAATATCAAAATGCACATGTGTCATTTAAAAATGTCAAGGTGTACAAATACATCGAATGGGCATTCCGTCTCTCAAAATCACTTACTAATTTTTCGTATAGGCCTATCGTGAGTCCGGAAGTAAAAGAGAGACATCCATTCTCTGTGTAGCTTACCTGAGCGCTCTTTCTCAAGAACTACCAGCCGAGAATACAGAACAATCACTCTGTTCGTAATTTTATTTGTTAGAACTTCATCAGCAACCTAACAAAACATATCAGCCTGTGTCCATCCCAGCTTTAGTGTCTTATTCATTATGTCCTATGCAGGACAGAATGAATAAGACATTCTGAAGTTAATGGGTTTCCAGTTCAGCTCGTTACACCGCCGCGTATGTGTGTTCAAGGTACAAAGAGGTATGTGCAATAAATATACATTTATGGAGTTCCCCAAGATGGTGTACCAAAATAGGAGGCCTACACATGTTGACGGTACACTCCCCGCCAAATTGTGTTTAATAAGCCTATGGCATTGTTTACTATTTCATTTTTTTTGCCCACAAAAAGAAACCTCCAGTAGATATATTGAAATCTCCAGTAGATGTATTGCAACGTCAAAACCTATCATGTGCCAATTTTAATTACCTTGCAAACCTATCAAACAGTTAAACATCTCTAAAACGTGGAATTAATTAGCTGTGCTGAAGTAATGATTCGATGGACATGCAATATGCCAACAATCATGTACATTGGGGCTTACTCTGTGTAATACGTGATAGTTTTTGTCAGTGGTTATTTTTAACGTTCTTCTGAGAACTTAGAAACATATAACTTGCTTGGTTGCTCGTAAATTAGTCGGATAGTTGGCGCCATTGCTAGATTGAGAAGCGACATTGAATTACGTCTACTTCATTGTACATTAATGAGTTGGCTTGTGTCAATCTGAAGCGAGAATTGTAAATTCCTTTTAAAACCGACGTAATCTGCCGATGCACCCACTGACCCGTCTGTTGGTTTCGTAGGAAGCAAACGAAGATAATATCCAAATAAACCGAATGACACTTCGTAATAATCGAATTGATAAATCGTATTTTATTAGCTATTCATCCGGGTAGTGAATCAATTGCTTCTAGGAATTGACACCGCTAAATAACAAACGTATTCTACGCGTTGCGGTTACTGCCTGATCGATGTAGGGGTCACTAGGGTATTGACAACATAATCACTCACACTCTCTGACGCGCCGTCTGCAAAGATCCTTGACTTGAATCAATACAAATACACCATATGTCCAATTGGGCTACGCTTAGAAAAAAACCTCTTAACCTTAGGTGAAGCGCCTAACACAAGGAATACGGCAATGCGTGTTGATGTGTGGACGCTTGGTGGACAATTATAATAATCATTGCTTGTCTACAACACGTTACAACAACACTAGATTCCCATGACGATAATCGACGATCGAATAGACGAGGGCGGTGTTTTTTTAACCAATATATATTAACGTCGATAAAGCCAGGCGTGCTTCAAAACATGTTATTATGAAGTAGAAAATTAGCTTTGCATTACCTTGTCAGAGTCTACATATGGTTTTCCTGGAATGTCATCTTCACAGAGATGATAGTAAGCTCGGTAAACCGACAACCAGATCGATCATCAAAATACTTAATAGTCAAATGGAAGGTGCAAGTAGGACTTCGTGACCAACAAACATACTATCATGATTTATCGTTATCGGAAATCGGTTGATGTATTGAAAGACAAGAGGCGCCAAGTACAGAACTAGGAACAAGGGTTTTTATTATTGGGGATGAAATAGGGGAAGACAGGTTGTCAACGCGATGAAATCCTCCTACAAAACAGAACATTCTGACTAATAAAGGTCTCAGGCGCACCACGTTATGCATTATATTGCCACGTATTATAGAAAATATTAAATTGTTTAAAGAGTATTATTTGAAGACGTTTGAAAATTAGGGCATATCACAAAATCTTATTCTCAAACCATGACACCTTTAAAACACGCATACACGCATACACGAAAAACAACGCCAATTATTTAAATCGCTTTTGTTGCCCCAATAACAGAATCAAGCCAAATTTGCAAATAAGTACATTGTGGCTTTATACACTGTAGACTGGGAAGAAGTCAAAATGATTGTGAGGGAAAGAAACGGGAGTGTGAGAAAGACCATCAGAGAGGCAACGTCTGTTTTGAATCAAAGGGGTACCGGTTCAGCCACGCGTGGGACAGAAGAGCCGAGTACAATGCAGTTCCCGAAGTAAAGGTACAGATTATGTTCTTTTATAGCACTGTATCCAGTTTATAGGACTTCTCAAAGCGCTTTACATTTTACTCCTTGGCAGACCTGCTCAAACGAACACCATCTTGACTTCTCTGGGAAGCATTAAGCTACGCTGCAATTAATGAGCAGAGACTACTCGTACAAAATATCCGCCACTGTTTAAGAACAGGTACTCATGCATACAGCTGCGTGAATGGTAGCATTGTGGAATGAACGAACGTGCCCAGTGTTCGAAACGGCAGCACAGAATTCGAACCCGGGTTCTCTCGATCGAGAGTTCGATGCTCTAGTCACTGCGCCACTTTGCTCCACGAGGGAGGTGGTTGCTGCAGCGATGAAGTTAAGTTAATTTTGAAGGCACGTTGTTCTTTCTCAGTTATTTTCATTTATTTTATAGACCGCTATTAATACTAAAATAATATGTTGAAGATATACTGCCCGCCAAACTGCATTTAAACAAGCACAGCCCAAGCATATAAGAACATACCATTTACAGTACTCATCACCATAATAATTATTGATTAGCACAGCGCCACGGTATAATTTAAATAATTTTTCAAACTTGGCCATTATCGACACTGGGCGGCGCCATTTCTAACCAGGGGCCAGTGCTTTGAGTCGCGAAATGCCAGGCACCGCTGCAGACAGTAATTCAATAGGCGATGCAGCATAGCTCGTAGAAACACCTACTAAACTCGTACAAAAACAGGCCAATTGAATGCTCTGCGTGGCTACCGGATATACTATAAGTGATAGGAAGCAACTTTTTCAAATACTTCCAGGACAGGATTCCCAGAGAGAAAACGAGGTTATAGATGATGAATATGGCGTGTTCGTCGGTGACAAGCCCTGCTAGAGTCTGCGTTAGTCACTTTCGGACGCTGATTGCAAGACTAAATACGACTGCGTCGAGCGTGGAAAGGCGGTGAACGTCAAAACATAATTCTTTATCAAAAACAGAGATTCCTCTTTGGCCGATTTTTTCTTCATATAACTAAGCATCAGTGAAATGATGTTCGGCGAATAGTGTTATCTTTTATCGCCGATTCTTTTTTCTCTTTTTTATTTCGAACGCATAAACAAATTACTTGTTGACCTGTACAAGGAATACAATGTATAATAAGGCTCCATGTTTTAGTTTTCGACCAGAATTGTATATTTCTTAAATAAATTGAAACAAAATAAAAAATCTCCATTGATCAGGATAGGCGAGACTCAAACCACTCGCTTGGAACATGCATCGAAAAAAAGATGACGATACCCAGTGTTCTAATTTACCGATTTAGGCAGCGAACAGTTTTTTTTAGTTTGTGTCATAACTGAGTAGGTTTCTGTCACCACTAATCCATACTTATATAGTACATATTAAAATATGACATAACTCGTCCGTGTTTCAGTTTCATTTTAACATGTCCGCAACTGTACGTAATTCGAAAATTGTTCCGCGAAATGTTCAGTTTGTAAACAAAACATTCCGTTTGTAAACAAGCGCTATTTGGTAATATTGCCGGGGGCAGCTAGGTGTACCGCACTATCTTTTTTATGTCCGGCGAGGTCGCATTTTCCTAGAATAAAACAACCATTTTAGTGGACTTCATGTTTATTATTACCATCCTGACTGATTCTACATAATGAAACAAACCATCTCTCTTTATTGTTTTTATTTTGTTATTTAGAACTGTTAAAAAGGATTATATTAACATAACGGTTATCCGCAGTAAATAAACGATGCTGATGCGTAATATCGGCACATAAAACACACTCACACAATGGCAAAAACGACACAGGGGACATGGCGTGGTTCAACCTGAATTGATCCAACTCGAAGCGATCCCTCATTTCAAGAATTGTCGGTCAAACGCTTTGAGGCCTTTGTCCCCGTGTACTGTGATAAAATCGCGGTCGCACTTTGATATATAGCCATAGTGCTTGTTAAGTGAATCGATTAATTGTCAAATGTTAGGCAAACAAAAAGGATGAAGTAGGTGGATATTATCGAGGAATCGGCGTGAAAAAATGTCATGTTCTAAAAAACCGGTTGCATTTGATACGAGGAAAAACGCAACGCATGGACTTGGTACTTAAACATAATGATGACTGATGTTATGGTGTTAAATGTCTATACATAGTGGGTGGAAATAGGCAGACAGAAACGGACTGCCTGCCTGCTCACCTGTCCCCCCCCCCCGCCCGCCCGCCCGCCCGCCCGCCCGACCGACCGACCGCCAGACCGCCCGACCGCCCGACTGCCAGACTGCCAGACTGCCCGACTGCCCGACTGCCCGACTGCCCGACTACCGACTGCCCGATTGATTGCCTGACTGCCTGACTGTCTGACTGCCTGATTGCCTGACTTATTGCCTGACTGATTGCCTGACTGATTGCCTGACTGACTGACTGACTGACTGACTGATGGACGGACGGAGAGAGGCAGGAAGCATATGCAAACGCTATTGGACTGACTGACAACGATTTTTGACGTGTCGTTAGCGAGTTGTTTCTTAAACGTTCTATCATATCGTCACTTAGTACACGGCGTTTGTGTTAATTATTTCCCAGTCACGGTGTGGCTGTAACATCCCAGTCTCCTGACAGTTTGTTATACGTCTTTTTAAAATTAAGAAAATGCCTCGTTTTAATGTCAACCTCGACAAAAATAGAAGTCAACGTGAAGTAAAATCAATTTTAAGCATAGAGACGTGCGTTGACATAACAAAAAGACCATGAAAATAGTTTGCATCAGTTACAATTTTGTAGAACTAGAATGGCAAGGTGCTGCAGGAGTTACTGTGTTAATGTGAATGTAACACTTGTTGGTAACTAAGCCAATATAAGTTGTCAAACATTATGGAGGAAGTAGCTAGAAGGCACAGGAGATGCAGGCCGATGCGGAAGTGGGGCATATATTTAAAGAAGTAGGTAGCGCGAAGTATTTGAAGCCAACGTGGTACCAGATTGTGTGTCCGGGTTGGTAACACTGGCACGAACAGAGACACGTGATAATAAACTACGAGTAACAGCGAACTACTCTGTTTGGAAATATTCGAAGTGAAACTAGGTTACATAATTATCGTATCACGACAAGATATCGGTATTACTAAACACTTGACAATTAAAGTTGTGATCCGTCTACGATGGACAGAACCCACACACAAGATGAGTGAGACAAGATTGACAGAGAGCGCTGAAACAGAAAGGGTGGTAAAGGAGAATAGAAAGACAACAATTAAGTTGGAGAGCTCGAGGTAAGACGTATCTCCAAAGGATAGAAGTGAACAGAATAGGAGAAACTGGCAGAGGATCGGAATAGATGGAGATGCTCTTCGAAAGAGAGAATGGTACACATTCAGTGAAATCCTTCCCTCCCCCGCCTGTCAAGCACCACATCCCCAACCACTACACACCATCACATGTCTAGGATCAACGGAGATCATCGAAGAAGAAGAAAACAATTAAGTATCCCCACGAGAACGACTTAACGCCAACCAACACACGTTCAGAAAAGTAGATAGTTATATTCCGCACTGCGTTGTTTTGTCTGATAACAATTGCCGCTGCGTCACATCGTCTTAGCTGCTACCTGTTACAACGATCAATTAATGGTTTTGTTAATGGTTTTGTCAACATTTCTAGTACTGCTGTTGATCGTTGGCGGTTGTTCAGTTATCCGAGCCCTGTGTTACATGCAAAGTATATCAGCAGAAGTTACTCAGTATGATCGGGTACGTTGTATGTACGGGACGTCAAACAATACGCTGGACATATAAAACAATGTGTTTATAACACTTCCTATATAAAACAATGTGTTTATAACACTCCCTGTATAAAACAATGTATTCATAACACTCCCTGTATAAAACAATGTGTGTCATAACACTCCCTGTATAAAACAATGTATTCATAACACTCCCTGTATAAAACAATGTGTGTCATAACACTCCCTGTATAAAACAATGTATTCATAACACTCCCTGAATAAAACAATGTGTTTATAACATTCCCTGTATAGAACAATGCAATCATAACACTCCCTGTATAAAACAATATATTCATAACACTCCCTGTATAAAACAATGTGTTCATAACACTCCCTGTACAAAACAAGGTGTTTATAACACTCCCTGTATAAAACAATGCATTCATCACACTCCCTGTATAAAACAATGTGTTTATAACACTCCCTATATAAAACAATGTATTCATAACACTCCCTGTATAAAACAATGCGTCCATAACACTCCTTGTATAAAACAACGTATTCATAACACTCCCTGTATAAAACAATGTGTGTCATAACACTCCCTGTATAAAACAATGTGTTTATAACACTCCCTGTATAAAACAATGTATTCATAACACTCGCTGTATAAAAACAATGTGTGCATAACACTCCTTGTATCGCGTCGTGTGCCGTGGATGTTATTGGCACGCGCATCGCCGTCAGCTCCGTAGCCTTCGCCTGTCACATCCATCGTCATACTGGGCAAATAAATTTGGTCTGTTGATTCGCGCTAAGCGACTGACGAAAACAGTCGCAATCATTCGGGACCGATCCGTCAGCACCAGCAGCAACCGGCGCCGACCAATTCTATCAGCAGTTCGGTGAACGTTGCGTGGTTTATAGACAGCCGCTCATTATTTCCAATAACTGATAGCGCGACGACACATGCGTCAAGCGGAGTATTATTTAAGTAACTTATTAGTGGGTTTCCACCGATGATTACAGTAATCAAAGTTGACAGCGTTCATTTGATACCGAGCAACGCAGCATTTGGCCCGCGGTTTAAAGGTCGAATATGTATGTGCCTCGGTTTGTTAAAGGGAATAAAAACATAGATTGCTTGAATTCATATTATATTACATCCTGCCGTCTATTTCCATGTCCACCAGGCCAAAAAAAAAATGAATGAGAAATTCCACATTTTATGCTGTGCATCCGGACATTTTCAAATATGCATATTTTTGGCGCGCTTTTCGGGATGCCGAGACGTGACGTCACATATGACTCGCATCAGGCCGACCCTTTCCATGCATTCAGAGCATGTTTACAAGGATACCCTTCGGATCGAAACTAGCGTCAAAATTAGTTATTGTGCGATATTCCGATGTAATACAAACATTAGTCACTATAGAGGAACAAGCAGTTATCTTACGGTTCCACATGAATCCAATTTTATTCAAAACAACGAATGCGAATGGGCCTACAAGTCGACTAGATTTCGCCGAGCTTGGGCTCGTTTTTAGAATAATTATATCGGACATTGTATCATAGTATGCAAAATGATTTGGTATATATTACTTGGTGTAAACATAAACAAAAAAGTGTAAAGAAAATCAATGGTTTGGTGTCGGGATTGAACCGGCGTCGCCCGATTGCTAAATAAATGCCAAGGAACCAACGCGTTTACCAAATGAGCTAGCAGGACGACAGAAATTCGCTGACTGGTTTAAGTTGTTATGATAAATTGTACAACTCCTCCTTCATACATCGATATTCTAGAGATATTATGAGATTATACACGTTACTTTCTGTAGCTGGATACGATATATGTTTGCTACGTATGTATATTGGTGTACATTATCTCCCGTTAGTTGTATTCGATATAATTATTATAAAAACGAGCCCAAGCTCGGCGATACCTAGACCTAGTCGACTTGTAGGCTCATTCGCATTCATAGTTTTGAATAAAATGTGATTAATGTGAAACCGTGAGATAACTGCATGTTCCTCTATGATGACTAGTGTTTGTATTACATCGGAATATTGCACAATAACTCATTCTGACGCTCGTTTCGACCCAAAAACTATCCTTGTAAACATGCTCTGAATGCATGGAAAGGGTCCGCCTGCTGCGAGTGTAAGTTACATGTGACGTTACTATACCACGTGAACGCCTAGCTCATTAATGTTTTTATTTTCCGCGGGAATCGCTACACAGACGGATTTAAAATCGAATTTATGCTACAAATGTATTTTTCTGTATTATTTAATGTTCTCGAATGTTACATACAATGTTAAACTTTGTGTACACATGGAAAACGGATTTTAGCTAATGCCTTGTTTTTATTTCCTTTAATATTGATTTATGTAGTTTTCTTCTCAATGTAGTAAGTATGTTGAATGTCTGCCAGCCAAATCACTTTTAATAAGCCCGTAGTGTTCGCAATTTGAAAGTTGCGCCCCAGAAATATTCAAATTGTAAACGCAACATTCAATAGCTAAATAGCCGATGTTGCTTGTAATGGTTATTGTTGCAAAAGCACGTGTCCCTACTGGCAAATTCCTTTGGAGTTCGCGATTCCCACACACCGAACAACAAGTCGGGTGAAGTACAACTGACACATGAACCTTCTGCTAATAATTACTAAACGGATGGAATAAACAACCTCTCTTTAAAACTCAAAAACCGGCGCTTCCCGATAAGCAATTACGCAGAAACTTCTCGCTTCGAAAGCATTGCAACGAGAGACGCTGGTTCAATACACGCAACTAGAAGGCGCCACTGCACCAAACAATCAGCACGCGTGGATGTGACGTGATATTGTAGATACCCAGCAAGCGTGAATGTTATATCACTGATATTATATCATAACTGTTAAACGATGGCATGTCGTCCACGTGTTTCTGAAGTCGAATATCTGAACACTGCTTAAATATGGCAAGATAAATGTAAATAGTTGGTATTTTTTGATCGATAATGACACAGACACGAAAAGGCATCTGCCGGACGTGTTTGATATGCCGAAGCGGGGCAGGGCTGATAGCAGCAGTGGCGCGGTCAGTTGAGTGAGGGTCGGAGCATCGCTTAACACAAATCATTGTAGGGGTTATTTTAGGCTAATCTTTGACCCCAGAAGGCGACAACGGTGACCCAATTTATACGACTGCGTATACACGGACAACTACAATGTAAATAGACTTCCCGAAGGTTTCCCGTACTAGTATAAACACACACACCACACACCACACACCACACACCAGCGCATGCACACACCACACACCACACACCACACACCACACACCACACACCACACACGCACTCACACGCCACACGCCACACGCCACACGCCACACGCCACACGCCACACGCACACGCACACGCACACGCACACGCACACGCACACGCACACGCACACGCACACGCACACACACACACACACACACACACACACTGCCGTGACGAGTGCGCTATATATAATAACACTTCAGTAGGTAGCCATAAATCAAACAAAGATGAAGTCGTTTCCCTTGTCTTAACGTAGACCTTATGTCATACTCATGGAAACGTTTACATAACTCTCAGTGCTACATTCTCCATTAACTGGAACCAGGAGCGACCGCATATTTGACTGATTGATTCGGTCAATATAGCTGCGTGTGAAATATTGATACAGACCCACAGCAAGGCGATGCAGTGAATTAACTCGCGACACGTTGGAAGCCTTCCTTGACACCGACCTAGATAACTAACTCAATAAGCAGAATAAGCTCCCAGTATTGGTAGCGCTAACCTGTTAGAGGCCAATGAGTATAGTATATATTCAATCGATCTGGGTGATTGTCATCATTGTCAACATAACGTCGACAAACTTGTAATATCAACAACGTCTCGGCATATGTAAATGAATTACAGCAATGGTCACTGACAATGCCAGAGCGGTCAGTTTGAGCACGTAGTCCCTTGACCGTATATATATATATACTATATAGCAGTTTAAATGATATGTCACTTTCGTTACATTACGTACACAAAATAGTCCGGTTGGTTAACCTATAAAACAAAACATGCTATAGTAGATCGAGAATGGGTCTACCGACAACTTATATAACAAAGTTCCGATTACGAGTAATTAAATTCACAAACTTTTCAATTGCATACATTTGCACACCTGTTATGTGAAACTAATACTAGTACTTTAGTAGGCTTCCTCACAATAGTTTTTTTAGCGTAAGTCGACACCGTTTGGTCAACTCGTGCAACTGTTGAACTTTATCACTGTTTTTCGATACCTTATAAGTTGAAGTTCTCCACTATATTCCCGGAGCTGGAACATTAGTATGGAACATACGTTTTATATATGGGCCGCAAGTACGGTACCTTTGTTTGGCGAGATATTCAACACCGCTGCACCTGTTGTGTGACAGTGGACGCAAATGACCGCGGTAGATGCGACGTACAGAATCCCGAAGCATGATGTTAGACCAGCATCTCGCGCCAATGCATCAATGTTTCCTCCAACAACGCGATGAGTGTACACCTGGTGCGCTGTCTTTGTGTATGTCCAGGTATTTAATCTCCACCCTAAATTACGGTTCTTACAGGCTGCACGCAACGCGATATTGCCGGTTCCCCGGAGCTAGTCAGCCGGCACTGAACGAATCAGCGACCGGAGTGACGTACGTATCAATCACCAGGCGCTCTCACTGGCCTGATCCCGGTTACCTGTTAACGCGGCAATACCGACTTCCCTCCGTTGGCCAGCGGCGTGCGCGGACGATGTATGAATGAAGCGATCGCCTCTGTGCGCCCGTTAAAACGTCAGCGGGCCGCGCGTGTCTGACACCGCCATCTGCCGGCGACACCCCAATCTATTCCCTAACTCCTGTAAACGCGAGCGCGCAGATGGAGCGTATTGATTCGCGTGCAGGTTTAATGCAGTGCCCGTCAATCCGACACGCAGTAATAGTGGAATGGAGAATTTGACGCACGTATCACCTAGATGCTTCCCAGAGAAGTCGTGATGGTGTTCGATTGAACAGGTCTGCCAGGGAGTAACGTGTAAAGCGCTTTTAGCAGTCCCAAGGACTGGATTCTGCGCTATGTAAGAACTTAGCTTTTACCTTTTTAGATAATTATTCCTCTCCTCTTTGTCCCAATCCGGTGCGAGGATGACGTCGATTTTCGTTGTCATCTCTTTCCAGATGATCCCGCATTGCCGTCTCCATCATCCGTATGCACTTCCACGATCTCTCGTTCTCGTCATTTCATTCCACTTCCAATTTTGCTGAATAATGTTTCTTCACACTGTCCTCCCATCACAATCGTGGTCGTCATCTTTGCCTTCTGCATTTGTGGAGCGCAGTAGCGCAGTGGTAAGAGCTCCAGACTTTCGACTGAGAGAACCCGTGTTCGAATCCTGTGCGGCGGTGTCGAACCTTGGGCAAGTTCGTTTAGTCTACATTGCTTCAGTTCACTCATCTGTATGAGCGCCTGGCTATAGGCAGTGGTGGATATTTGTATATAAATAGTTTTCGCGCATTAATTGCAGCATGGTTACATGCTTCCCGGAGAAGTTGAGACGGTGTTCGATTGAACAGGTCTGCCAGGGAATGTAAAGCGCTTTGAGCAATCCTGAGGACTGGGTACTGCGCTATATAAGAACTTACCATTTTGTTTCAGTTCCACTCGGAGAGCATCAGCTTTCTTCGTTAGCCGGTCCCCTTAAATTCATTTCGCAACAACAACAGCAACAGCAACAGCAGCAACAACAACAACAACAGCAACAGCAACAACAACAACAACAAACAGTACATAACATTTTCAGCGGCATGCTAACGATGTTTAAATGTACGTAGATCGTTTATAATATAAAATACAATATTATTGTTAAAAATCATGTTATGCTATATAAACTATAATATTCTCGCAGTTTGACTACCCAAATATGATATCTTAAAGCTACGATGTCAGTTATTCGTTTATTAGCAGTTACTTATACAATGTTCTTAATCATCTTAATGCATTTAACGTGTTTAATTCTTTCCTATGCGCCTGACCAAATTGGGCCAAAGTACAGCTGATTCAGTGAAATCCCTGCTAATGATTACCTAACGCCCCCCTTTAATTAATCATACCATGGACTATTGAAGTCAAATCATGTGTTTACACATTGCACGAGAACGGTCTATTAGGTATAGCCTATCAGATCGGACCGCCATTCGAATTGATCATTCCTCAACAGACGAGATAGACAGCCTCCTACGCCACGCCCAACTGGACTGTGATTGACAGCTGCGCTTGCGGGCGCATTGGCAACTGGCAACACCGACACCTTCCAGGTTTGTATATCGACTTTCCTGTTGTTTTAGCCCCATTGTCGGTCCCGTATCCCGGGACCGTCTCCCAAGCTCTGTGAGTGGCAATTGTTAGAGCAGGAATTTCGCTGAATCAGTTCTATTGCTCATGGTCTAGAATGAGAAAACCAGCGACTTCAAAGAGCAATTACAGAAAGTTGCTGTTAATCCCGCGTAACACGGCAATACCGCCAATATTTAGAGCACTTACGATTAGAACGAACTGTTTACAACATTTAAATTGCAGAACAATACTTTCAGGCATAATAGACGCAATTTGACGGGCAGTATGCTTTCAACATATTTATTCGTGGATTATGAAGATTGCTAATTATTTTACATGCAGCACGACTGTCTATCTAACGGCTAGCGCTACATTCACACATAAACAGAAGAAGGTTTCCCGGAGTATTCGCAAATGTCGTTTGCTTTGACGTAAATTCGAAAAGTTTTTTGCTTTACGTCCCCAGCTGGTCGGCGGTCCAAGGATCAATCGCAGAACATAAGCGTGACGTTCTAAAAATTCGATTGATGTCCGTCTAACATCCGGTACGAAGCCTAAACCGTGATAAAACCGTCACCAACATTGCATTTCGAGGACATTATAAAGGCGTTACTTTTCTTCCGAGAAGTACAAGCCACCTAGGAAGGAAACGTTGGCATACCCACTATAATATATCATAAATACACACATACATATTTACTAAAGCTCGACTGCAGTTAGGTTATACTAGGGACACAACTGTGAAAACGTTTGTCATCAATTATATCTTACTGAGATTTAACGGAATATGGTAACATAGGTCTTAGTTAATTACGTACGTGTCAGTGTAACAATAGCCAATATCCGTATGCCAATTGACACTGTGTTTTTAAGATAGACGCCTATGGCGAGCGAAGACTGTCGTGACAAGTAAGTAAGAAAGTGACATGCCAGCCATTCTATTTATACAGTAGACGAGACATCAAAAATACATCAAAATTAATGTTGTTTTGCGGATTGACTCATTATTATAGGTTCTACTTATATTTATCCTGTAATATGTTGAGGTTCTGCACGTGTAATTCCGGTAAAAACAGAGACGATGTCACTATATGTTTGCACAACGATAGCAATACAAAATTCCTCGATTGGTTTAGCTCATCTTGAATCTGGTTCTTTAATGTCCCAAATTGTGGGCTTTGCCTGTGGATATTCCCAGTAAGAGCCGCGGTCGTTTTAACAACAAGTACATTGACCCACATTTGTTTAATTATTGGAATTACTGGCTTTGGTCGTTACACAATAGTATGGTAATACGTCTACATCTAGATATGCAAAACGGACAAATAATGTTTTTACGTTTAAATGGAAAAGTTCAACTGTGATGTCAGTGTGCATATGCGTGACAAGTATTCGTATTTGAGTGAGATTAATTTACTGTTGTAATTGCACATTGAAAATGCGATTACGGCTTGAACGCCGAATGCCGAACGGCCTCGTGACATCAAAACTGCCTCGCTGCATCTAAACGGCCCCATGGCATTTAAAAGGCCTCGTCGCAAATGCACTACGTCGACGAGGACTATCTGCAGAGGATCATGGTGAGGCGGAAAGAACTGCTATCAAAAATTACGAAGGCATGGGAAGATTGAAGAGGGCAAAATCGCGTGTTTGTCATTTGACAAATTGGTGGTAAGAGAACGACATGAGATCGCAAACTGTGGCTAGACAACCAAGTACATGCTGACTATCCTAACAAACGTTGTGGTCATTTAACCATGGCGTCAACTACACAACAAAATGACGGGTTAACCCTACGTATGATACACCGTATGCTTATAATGAGCATTGTTACGAACACGATATTGATACTGATTGTTTGTTTATAATGATTTGCCCACTCAATATAAATACTACACCCCAGGACAATTTTCAACCAGCTTTAGCAGTGCTGGCAAAATCCAGCCAATCAACCTGAGTATGGTATACTTTAATGCCCGGAGTTTAAATGCTAACCTACCCAAGATTAAAGACACTATCCAAAGCATGGAGTATTCATTTCATAATAATATAATAAAGTCTTATATAGCGCTGTATCCAGTCCTTAGTTATGTTCAAAGCGCTTTACAAAAAAAAGTTCACAATTATATGTCACTCATTTAGGTAGTGAAAGCCATTTTTAAAACGCGTGTCTTCAGCGCCGTCTTAAACGACGCAATAGTGTTACACTGTCTGACTGACTGTGGCAGATTGTTTCAAAGTACAGGGGCCGCTTTGGAAAACGCACGGTCTCCGAAAGATTTGAGGCATGTGGTTGGTACTGTCAGCAGACCAGCAGAATTTGATCGGAGGGAGCGTGTGGGCTGATATTCAACAAGAAGCTCGGAAATGTATTGCCTTGAAGGTGATCAGGATAATTTTTAACGTTATTTTTTCTTGGATGGGAAGCCAATGGAGATATTTCAGGACTGGTGTTACGTGCTCGTGTTTCCTTGTTCGTGTGATTAGACGAGCAGTCGTGTTCTGAATGCATTGCAGTCTACGTAGCTGACACTTGTTAATTCCGAACAGCGGCGAATTACAACCATCCAGTCTGGACGTTATAAATGAATGGATGATTTGTTCGGCAGCTCCTGGCGTAAGAAATTTAATGATTTTATCCACATTTCGGATTTGCAGACCAGAAGATCTACAGATGACACTGACTTGATCCATTGTAAGTCCAGCATCGAACATGACCCCAAGATTTCTTACACATGTACTGGGGGTCACTTGGGCGTCCTAGACGTCGATCATTGTTTTAAGTATCTTTCTGGGCAGCGTCTCTGACCCCCCAACAGAAGTTCAGTTTTTCACCATTTAATTGAAGTTTGTTTGCTGTCATCCAACCGTTGATGTCAGCAACGCATGTTTCTAGCTGAGATGTGGCAACAGATCTGTCGGGGATCTTGAATGTTGTGTAGCGCTGCGTATCGTCAGCGCACATATAAAAATCCAAACCATCTTGTAACCCAGTTCACCAGCCGTGTATATGGTAAACAGTGACGATCCCAAGAGTGACCCTTGGGGACACCGCATGACAGCATGGACACGTTCGAGATGGCTTTTCCGATCTTAATTCGTTTGTTTTCTTCTGTTTTCGAGATACTAGGTAAACCAGTTTAGAGCTGTGCCCGAAAGGCCGATCTTCTTAGACAGACGTGACACAAACTGGTGGTCAATCGCGTCAAAGGCAGCGTACAAGTCAAGGAGGACTAGACACGAGACACACCGATTATCGAGACACACCGATTATCCGCAGATAAGAGTAAATCGTTTTCGATTCTCAGCAGTGCAGTCTCTGTACTGTGGCCATTTCTGTGCTGACTGATTCACGTCAAATAGGTTGTGCTGTGCCATGTGACGTGACAAACATGACGACACCACCTTCTCAGTTACTTTGGACAGGAAACTCAGATTATATATCGGTCGGTAACTTGTACGAAATTCGGTAACCAGGGACGGCTTCTTAAGAAGCAGAGTCACAAGTCCCTCTTTCAAGTTAGCTGACACATCGCCTGTGGCCAGCGAAATGTTCACAATCCTGATAATAACAGGGACAAGTGCGACAAAGCAATTCTTCAGCATCAATGTAGGCAGATGATCGAGAGCGCAGGATCGAGGAGCAGATGATGTAATGATGTTTCTGATCTCATCCTCAGAGGCTTGCGACAGACTGTCCAACGGATGACGTCCATCATAAATAGTGGTCTGGGCATCACATTGTACTCCTGCTCGGTGATCCAGTGCACAGCGAATACTTGCAGTTTTCTCTTGGAAGTAATTTCGGAAAACTTGAGCCAGAGCTTCTGGAGAGGTATGTGTTGGCAGTGGCGGGTCCACCCGAGTATGCATCAATGTTTGCACAATGCTGTAAAGTTTCTTTTGGTTTGATCCAGCCTCAACAACCTTTTTGGAATAGTATAAATGTTTGCATGACGAAGACATTTACTTGCGACCGTGCACTGGTGCCTGAACATCTGACAATTAATTTCAAGTCCAGATGTCCGGCATAGACGTTCATATTTCCGACGTGTCTGTAACTCCTTGCGTAACTCCTTGTTGTATCATTTCACATCGGGTCGCACCGTGGTCGTCTTCTGCCTTACGGGGGCATGTTTATCTTACAAGCCGCGCAAGAACGAGTCATACTGGTGAACGAGTCCATCCAAGTCATCAGCTGGAGCAGTGTACAGCTCTGACTGAGAAATGTCTGCCTGCATGTCACACGCACTAACTTTGCGGTATAATCTGTAGCTGACTCGTTTCTTAGGAGCACAAGGTTTACACCCTTGTATCTTGAATGTCACTGCAGAGTCGTCTGATTATCATGTCTAGAATGTGTCCATGTGAATGTTGTGAAAGCGTACCGTCTTTGTATCATCCAAATCAACGGTATATGACACCAATACCTCCTCCAGTTCTGTCCCTGCGGGGTTTGTGGTCAAATTAGTAGCTCTTTGGTGACAATGTATTTATTTCTGTCCGACTAGCTTCACTCGGGCTCAGCCAGGTTTCTGTCAGTGCTAGAATATCATGTAATATGACAAGGTGATCCATTTTAGATTTCACGGACCGGGTATTTAGCAGACATGCAGTTGTTGTAGGTCTCGCACATATGTGTGAATGTCCACTGCAATCAGATTTTGTAGGCAGGCTTTTGGCCTCAGCACACTGTTAGTTTCCTATTGGCGACCATGTTAACGTTTTGTGTGATTATAAGAAAACCTAACCTACAAAATCTCTTAAACTTCTCACCTGCTGTTGTTATCATCTCATTGACATGCTGGTCGAGTTTAGTCAAGATCTAATACTTCTAGCTCTCGTAAAATGCCTCTATATGTGACACCCGTCAATATTTACGAATGTATGCAGGCAGTAATCCGGCTAAAGGGTCAACTAGCCAAATTGCTGCCAAATACCCCCTATTAGTAAAATCAGCTAAAAATGCACCATTTTATTGTCAACAGCTTATCTAATCACACAGGGAAATCTGACTGCTCAAATGCACTTATGTCAGAGCAGGTGAATTTTGTAAAAAATAATTTCCCCAAAATATATTGCACTTTTTTTCGTAATGAAGGAGGAAGTCCAACTGTGTCCTAAACCCTCTGCGTCTCACAATAAACAGGGGCGGGGGCGAGGATTAGTCAGTACAGCAATAACTCTTTTCTTGGACCTGCCAGCCCTACAGCCCCTACGAGTCCGACGACGATGATTCATGCTTTCACGCGTTGCAATACAATTGTCCAGTGCTGGGTAAAGTCGGGTCACAGAGGCACATCTAATCAGCAGTAATCAGTCCTAATGTATGTGATCATACAATTGCTATACCAGAAACGTGGTTTAAAGAAAATAGTTGTGAGGAAGTGAAGTAAACTGTAACGATGTCGTATTTTTAGGTTACAAACTGTACTGTAATTCCAGAAGAAGAAAAAACGTATATGTGTGTGAATCTGTACTTAATAATTGCCAATCTTCTGATATTTGTTTAAGGAACATGTCGTATGCTGTTGATGACTGTTTTGAAAGCATCTTTTCTGAGATACAAATTATTAAACACGAACAAATCAATGTCGGTTTTATGTACAGAGCACCGAATACCAGCATCAGCAAATTTAATGATAATCTGGCATTCATACTGGGGAATCTCACCAGTAAAATTGTTTACGTGTGGGGTGATTACAATGTAGATCTATTGCACTGCGAAGAGCAAGCTGAATCAAAATACTTCATTGATCAAATGTTCAGTTCTGGATTATATCCCTTGATCATCAGGCCCACACAAATAACAGGCACGACTGCTATCATAATAGATAACATTTTCTGTTCTGAACTGTGTAGAAAAAAAATGTGCGGCATTGTTTTAAGTGACGCTACAGACCATATGCCAATTTTCGTCCTGTGTGACAACAGCACTTATGCGGTTATCAACGATGATCCAACATATAAATATAACAGAACGTTAGGTGAGAACTCATTATACAAATTTAAGCACGATTTAAATTATGCAAACTGGGACACTGTAATGAACGAGTCACGTCCTGATTTAACGTTCTCGCGCTTTATGCAAATACTAAGTAACACTTATAACGATGTTTGTCCTGTCAAAATGACAACGTGTTCAGGAAAGACAAACAATGATAGACTAGGTTATCAAGAGGGCTAAAATAAGTTAACACAATTATTACGTGTAGAAAAGAAAAACTATTACAAAAAAACTCGATGATTGTAAGACGATTATAAGAGAAACTTTGAAAACTCTCAACAGTATAATAGGTAAAAGAAAATCTGAAACCACATATTTGAACAAGTTTTATGTGGATGAAAATCTAGTACTATTAGAAAATGAAGAAATAGTTAACCATTTCAAAAATTTCTCTTCGTTGACATAGGTACCAAATTATCCAACCTCATAGAACCCTGCCCGGGAACAAAGCCAACCGACTTTGTAAAACGTACTGTATCACAATCAATGTATATGTCCCCCGTTACTGAGCAAGAAGTACTCGAAATTGTGTCTGGGTGCAAAAGTAAAACTTCACACGGACACGATGAAATCAGCATGAAAACAGTTAAGCATGAAATAAAGCAAACTGTACAACCGCTAACCCACATTTTTAACACATTTGTGATCAGTGGATCATTTTGAAATGATATGAAATTAGCAAAACGTCATTCCTGTATGTAAACCCATGTATTAGTAACGCAAGCACTATGGTAGCAAGTTTATACATGAGTTGTGAATATTAGTTTGTAATTTATTTATAATTCATGTTGTATTTATTCAGGTTTTGTTTACTGTGCATGTATTATGTTGTTGTTGTTGTTGTTGTTGTTGAATAAACTTTCAAAACTGTTGAAGGTGAATAACTATTATTATTATTATTATCATTATTATTATTAGTATCATTGTGATTATCGTTATTAGTATTTTGTTTTATTAAACATTAATGAACTGGCTATTATTTTAATTAACTTCACATTTTACATTTACCGTAATCAATCAGTATTGCTCAACCTTTGTATATCATAGCCGATATTTTATTACATCAATGCGTAAATGAGAGAGAACCATAATTATCCATCTTACAGGAGCTTAGACTACCAGCTCCATAAATAACAAAACACTGATAGTGTGTTACGTGTGCAGTGCCGAACTGTGCTAACTCGGAGTGCAATGGCCGTTTCTGGTGTTCACTGCTCAGTTTACCAATATCTGGCTTTATTATAGTCTGCGGCAGCATGCCAAGGCCAGCACGCGTGCCGATCAATGTCAATACTGCACTGGTACGGACAACTTAAAAAAATAGTTGGCACGTAGCGTGGTTGACATATGTTGACGGTGCATTTTGCATCTGCTACTGCCGGCTCCCAAAAAAGTCCACCTGCCCCCAACTGCCTCCAACTTTACCTCCTTGAGGCTCCCTAATTCACCCCCGCTGTTGCTCCCAAAACATCATACTGAATTCCTTCCGCGAAACCTCTAGCGGAACTTACGTCCTTCCAGCGTAACTCCTTTGCCCCAGCGGGAGTGGGGGACGTAGCTATATACATTATAAACTATATCTCTTATAACACCTTGACCGTCACAAAATTATGTTCTAATGGACATATTTTGTTGTTGAAATGTAAGTGCTTCAGGTGTGAACCGTTTATTTACACGACAGTGCGCCGCTTTTGACAGCTTCAGTTTCAACGTGTATCTCAGCGGTGTCTCGTCTGTTTACGCAACTGAAGCCAATCTCGACAAGGTGGACTGTGGCTAGCGCTGCCTGGGGTAATTTCGTGTTGTGTAACAGCAGGGATATTTATGTGATCATGTCATCGCCGTTCCACTACGCCTGTAGTAACCACATTGTTAACACCATCTTCTTCCATGGTTATCAAGAGTCTTATAATAGTACACAAAACGCTAGCGGCATTTCTTGTTCGATCATACCCGAGCTACCAAGGAGTTATAAACGCCGAATTTACATATTTGTTTTGACACAAAAACTTCTTCCGTGTGTGTATAACGCCACCATGTAAACCCAACTCGGAAAAACACTCATGATGTTCTGTAAATTACTGTCAACTGCTATCGCCTTCCGAACGTACGGTCGTCAGACGATACGTGCTGCAGTTTAGCTGTAGTAAGCAAGTCTTTTTGGTTATGCGTTTGTTGGAAGAAAATCTGTAATATATCTAATAAATTACACGGAGCCAAATATAGGACAGGGCAGACGGGACAGCTGCCCAAGGACCTCCAGAAAACGCTTTTTGGATCATTTCTTTGGAATCAAAACGTTTTTAGACGTAACATGGGTGTTTCTATGCGACGCAAATTGGTGTTCTAAATGGACAATAGTTGTATTTTGCAGACACGTTCCTATTGTAGAAAATTTGTAGGAGTGAGAACTGTAATGATACGACGCCTGGTCATTCTCTGCCCTGGGCCTCCATAGTCCTACAGCCGGCGCTGAATGCGCTGACACTATAACCGTGCATATCATCGGAGCCCTCTGAAAACACAGCACTAGAGACGGGATATTCATATCCTTAGCCACAGCAATCGTCCCCCTATTGAAAACATTAAACGAGTAACAGCACGCAGTCTTATACAAGCAGGGTGGACCTATTCTTAACAATACAACATTTAAATGGTTGCAATCGCACGCGTGCTTACACACGCACACGCCCACGCGCGCACAATGTATGAAATGCATCAACAGCTCAACAGATACATCAAGTATTTACCCGTAAGAGAAACAATGATTTTTTTATCCAGTTAAGCATATATTTGATATATAATTATAATGATTATTCATTTTTGTAATGTACCCGTAATACGTGAGAAAAGCTACATAAGGAATATCTGGATTTAATATTTAGGTGGCTCCTATGCTTGTTACCATTTTTAGTCTTGGTAGGAGTCTCCCACCACAACTTATTTTATTTTTAACAGTAAAAACAGCATTTGCTTTTATAATGTACTATTTATTTCACGAAAAACACACTTTTTATAGTGTACTTTCTGTTTCATGAAAGTCAACCATGTTTACAATAAACTATCTATTTTATTACGAAATACCCTTTTTACAATGCACTATCTTTTTCACGAAGGACACCCATTTTTATAATATCCTATTTGTTTCATGAAGGACAACCCTTTTTACAATGAAAATCAACGTTTTACAATGTACTATCTGTTTCCTAGAGGTCAATAGTTTTATAGTGTATTATCTGTTTTATGAAGATCATATGTTTTTTTACAATGTACTACATGTTTCGTGAACGACAACCCTTTTTACAATGTATTGTCTGTTTTATAACAATTGTCAACCGTATTGTTTCGTAACTGTTTCATGGAGGCCAACCGTTTTTATAATGCAATATCTGTTTCATGAAAGTATCATCATACTATTTATTTCATGATCGGCAACCGTTTTTACAATACACCATATGTTTTATGAAGGACAAACTCTCTCTATGGTGTATTGTATATGTTCCATGCGGCAAGCAGCCCCATGGTGAATACGCCGAGGCAGACAAATTAGCCTTTATATATATTGACTGTCTCTATGCAGATGTGGGCCTGGAGCCGGGAGGATTACCAGCGGTATAGAGGGATGTAAACATCTGGAGACAGATGGTTGAAGCCGGCAGAGTTTGCCCCAGTGGCGGACGAAATAAGAGTGAGCGGTGAGTCTAATGCTCAGTCGCTTTTTGCGACGCCACCAGCAGTCTGTTATCGCAAGTAGACAGAATACACTCGACTCTGTGTTGAGTGTCCCCATGGTCCGTCGATGACCGCGTATTGAACCAGATTTAACAACGTTTAACACAATTGCAACCCAGAGAATTAACTCCAGATAGCAAGTGGACGAGGGAGCCTACGGCTTATCCAGAGTTCAACAATTATGTAGAATGCATGCTAATAAATGACAAAGAGACACTGTACCTTTTAATTGTATTTGACAGATATTGTGTACACATGTAGCATTATTAATAGTGACGTGAAATACATGTCAAGAATATGGAAATATTGGTTCAATTCCCTGTACATACATTTTGTTGACGGGTGATTTTTCATTCTGTACATTGTAACTATTGTTATAACACAACTATAGAACCATGATAATGTACTTGTATGTTGCATGGAGTCTGTGAATAAAGCAATTATTATATTATTATTATTATTATTATATTATTATTAATAAAAAGCACACGCGTGTCATTCTTAATATGTATATAAATTAATAATGCACTGGCATTTTTTTCCTTCTTGAAACGTTACCGCCGCTTTCCGAGAGTCTCGCTGTTAATTTGTGAACTGACAAAAACGCGTAATGTGCCATCAGCTAAAAGATAACTTTTTGTAAGCTCTGGGGACGAAATTATCTGCCCAATTACGAGCGTCATATTCTGAACGTTTGCTTAGGTGATGTCATTAAAAATACGTAATCTAATCAACAAAATGCGTGTCCCGACTGTCTGCATGTGGGCCAAATAGGAGTGTATCTTCTTTTCCAGACAGATGTCCTATCATACAAAATTGTCGTGTGCCATTTTAGGTCTTTCCTCTAAATATGGCCTTTTAAAAAGTGAGATATGCTTTCTAACAGATTGCCGTTTTTATAGAGCAATTGGTCCATTTCTGCAACACGGACTACATTCCTATCTAGCGGCCGTGTTAGGTGTAAAATAGCATTCTACCTCTACAAAAATGCCATTTAAAGAACGTTTGCGTTGTTACATAAATCTATAATGAAGAGAACAATGGACAGATAATTGTGATATTGCAGGCTGGGGGCAATGTCCCCCTCACTTTTCGTATGTAAACGTCTCTATACCGTCCACATCATTTACTTGTAATTATTTTCCAATAACTTCTTTTGATACGTGTTTCTTACCTGTCGTTTCCATTGTTCTGTTCAATGTTTACTCTAGTAATCAGTGAAGGTATGACCAACGTAGAGTTCCCTTGAGTGATCATTATCTCACGACTTCCTGATGCTTCGTCGATACCGCATCCTGATGCCGTTTCCGTACACGTGGAATCCTAGCTTTAGTACCAACAAAATGTCTATAACAGTACTTTGGTTTGATCTCCCTAATAATACATTGAACACCCAGTGAGAAAATCTATTACATATGTGGATTGTCGATTTTAACAATTACAAAGACTTTCATTGTCAGTCATTGGTATCAGGGGTGTCTATTTGGGATAGCCTTACCATGTCTATTTGGAATAGCCTTACCATTGTGATAGTATCGCGATACCATTGTCGATAAGCGAATGTCTATAGGAAAAACATTCCCAAACCAGTGTGTGGCCTTGGAGTCGGTTGATCCCAAAATGGTGAATCTGTGAATGGCGCAGTTTTGATCGAATAGTGTTGGTGTTAGGTAAATAAAAAAGCGCAATCACAATATTAAAATGAAAGAGCATATTTTTTTATTTTTTTATTTATTTAGGGAGCGCAGTGGTGCAGTTGCAAGACCTTCGGACTCTCGACCGAGAGAACCCGAGTTCGAATCCTGCGCTGCGGTGTATTTTAAATACAAGCCTCCTCAACATGTCCCATACACCATATATCACTTTCCTCAACTCCATAAAAACTTGTCTTCAGGTAATATACAATTTTTTGACAAAACGGCGCAAACGAGAAAAGCATTATATCTGCATGACTTACGTTTATTATTTTTGTTTATTTACGTGGCGTGGCGTTCGGTAATTGTGCAAAAACATAATATATTGGATAAGATATATGATGTCATCAAAGTGACATATATGGTAGCATATGATAAAATAAGTAAACTGTCTTCATGTTAAACATGCACATTGTTAACAAGAACAGTTCAAAATGGTAATTTAATTCAGAATGCGAGTTTAAACTTGAAGCATTTTTAAAACCAAATTTAAACAACCTGAATAATTCAAATATACTATATATTCACCAAACGCTGATATATCAATTATCATAATGTTTCATATAGCTACCAAATATCGGCCAACGCATAGTCACATACAGAATTGTTTTACCGATCACAAACAACAAGTCCAATGCCAGAGCCAAGTTTGGTACTTTAACAAGATTGCCACCCAGAGAATTAACTCTAGGTAGCAGGTGGACAAGGAAGCCCTTGGCTTTTCGAGAGTCCGACCTTTTTATCTATGTGTATCCCGCCCGTCTGAGGTATGTGTCGATTTTATTTTTAAACATATTCACGCTACTAGCACCCACACAATCAGCAGGTAATCTGTTCCATTCATTTACAGTTCTTTGTGAAAATGAATACTTTCTTATATCCAATCTACTCTGCTCCTTTGCTAATGCAAGATCATGTCCTCTAGTCCTTCTATCTTTCTTAACTGAGAAAAACATATTTCTATCAATATTTTCATAACCCTTCAATATTTTAAACACTTCTATCTGATCTCCTCTCAATCTCCTGGTCTCTAGTGTTGTTAAACCGCATTTTTTTAGGCGTATTTCATAACTAAGATCCCTCAGATTTTGTATCATTTTAGTTGCTCTCCTCTGCACTCTTTCTAGCATATCTATGTCCTTCCTGCGATATGGCCTCCACGCTTGAATACAATATTCTAAATGAGGCCTAACTATTGTTTTGTACAGCGGTATTATTAGCTCTTTTTCCTTATACGTTATGTTTCGCCTAATTAATCCAAGGATTTGATTTCCCTTTGAAGCTGCAATTCCGCACTGCTCTGAAATCTTCATATCAGCACTAACGGTTAACCCTAAGTCCTTTTCTTTTACAGTAGTACTTAGTACAGTACCCCCCATTGTATATTCTACCTCTTCGTTCCCATGTCCTATGTGGAGGCATTTACATTTCCCAAAATTGAACATCATTTGCCATTTTTCAGACCATTTCATCAACCTGTCAAGATCATCTTGTAAATGCTGTCTATCTCCATCACTTTTAATCCTTCTAAACACTTTTGTATCATCCGCAAATTTCAACACCTTGCTTGTTATTTCATCATCCAAATCGTTGATGTATATTAAGAATAATATAGGACCTAATACTGATCCCCGTGGTACCCCACTCAATACCGATTTCCAGTTTGAAGCCTCCCCATCAACTACTACACGTTGTCTTCTGTCAATCAGCCATTGTTCTATCCAGTTTATTATACCATTTCCTATGCCATGGGCCTTTAGTTTAAGCAGTAATCTTTGATGTGGTACTTTGTCAAAAGCTTTTTGAAAATCTAAGTAGACGATATCTACTGGTGTTCCCTCATCTACCCACTTAGTGATGTCTTCCAAAAAACATAACATATTTGTTAAGCATGACCTCGCTTTAAAAAAAACATGTTGAGATGGGTTTATCAAGTTTTGTTTAGCAAGAAAATCCACCATGTGATCTTTAATTAGTCTTTCTAATAATTTACAAATCACTGATGTTAAACTCACTGGTCTATAGTTCTCTGACTTGTTTCTCGAACCTTTTTTGAATAACGGTATAATGTTTGCTTCTTTCCATTCTAAAGGAACCACTCCCTCTTCTAATGACAAGTTGAAAACTGTTGCAAGTGAAACATGCAACATGTACTTGGGACGTAAACCATCCTCGCAAGCCAGGGATGGGTGTTAACTAGAAAGTCCCTAGCAGATATCCTACGCAATGTGCGGATGTTCAAGGAATTAGTTGTGCAGCTGTATTTTGTCCTAGAACTGTCTGTCTCCGCCGGTCGTGCTGTGAAAATCATGAAAATGGCATGACGCACAAACGCCCGCGCCCAAATTCAAAGAGATCGTCTAGAGGAACGGTGGGACCATTCTCACGAGCGGCTCAGCGGTATTTTGTATTCAAAAATTACTTCAAATTTCCAAAACATTACGTATAATATCAACCACGATTGGCTAAACACAAACAGCTGAATCTTCGAAGGCAACAAGAAGACTGGCTAAGCTTAACTTCAGCGTTTTACAACGCAATATGCCAGGGGTACTGAGACTGTGTACGCCTGGCGCGAGTGGATGAGGCAGTCCATCCCTTGACACCCATATGGTACATCATTCCGGCAGCTGAAGTTACATGACCCCCTTTCCCGCACGAACTCACAGACACCGGTTATGGAAACGTAAAAAAAATCAGTGCAATTACACGATGCTCCTGTAGAGCTGAGTGCATGAAGTGCACAGGTGCTCCATGTGTATGTCCGGTTGATGGCATCTGTCGCTACCCATTTAGCACGAGAGATGATGAAGAATCATTCTATAATGATACATTCCACGGTATGTTCAATTGCACAATCCCCGGTCATTTGTGGCATGAGTGACTGGCATGATTCAATTGCCTGGTGCGCACAAAAATAATATAAGGGTAACATTAATGTGAGTTTATTAATTACTAAATCTGCATTGCTTCCCGAACTGCGTGTTGTTATTCTATTTTGGTAATCAATACGGATAATCTTCAGGTAACAATATTCAACGTGTGCCAAGTTTGTGAAACTATTGTACTCGTTCGGTCATGAAATTACATGATTTGTGCATATTGTGCATCGCTACAATACTATAAACATATGTCTGAGCAGAAATATAAATACTACATATAGCTCCATAAAGTGTATACTGGCAGACAGAGGGCTAGGTACATTTTGCAAGGGCGCACACATGCCCGCACACCATCGTCCATAAAATAGCTCACCACGTGGTAAAACACCTCCTAAAAACAGCTTCAACAGGCTGCTTGTGACAGAAAAGTGTTATAGATAAACGCGAGCATGGACGACAGCTTGTAACATTATAGAAACACCTATGTTTCCAGATTATTGTCCTGATTTATACAGTGTGCATACATATATCATCTGACCATATTTAGACTGCTACATACTGAACCACGAGCATTCATATTTGCAACTAGGACTATTAATTAGAGATAAACTGATAATTAAATAAAATGTACACGCACCCGTCCCATATGTGTATATATATATATATATATATATATATATATATATATATATATATATAATATACAGGTTACTTGGTGAAACCATATTTACGCTCATACTTGTAATGTCACTGTAACCGGGTAAAAAAATAAACTTTCAGTCATAAGAAAAGGTTGGGCAAATTGTCTGAAAAGTGGCAAATGTTGATTCATTTTGGGAAATGTAAATGCCTCCACACAGGACATGGGAACGAAGACGTACAATATACAATGGGGGGGGGGGGTACTGTACTAAGTACTACTGCAAACGGGAAGGACTTATGATTAACCATTAATACAGATATGAAGGTTTCAGTTCAGAACAATGCGGAAATCAAATCCTTGGATTAATTACACGAAATCTAGTGTATAAGTAAAAAGAACTAATAATACCGCTGTACAACACAATAGTTAGGCCTCATTTAGAATATAGTGTATACAAGCGTGGAGGCCATATCGCAGAAGGACATATATATGCTAGATAACAATAATAATAATCTTTATTGATACATAATGTTCAGTATAGCACAGATGTAGCAGTAATATGAAATATGTATACATCACGTAACAATTGGAATAAAGCTACACATTGCTTGTGGTCCTTGTTCATGCCATATTTGAAATGAAAACTATAATTCGTGTTAAAAAAACAACAACATAATACATCAACGTAAACATCTTATAATAAACTAACCAATTATTTAATAATGCATTATACGAGTACCGTAATATCGAACACCGGGTGCATCTTAAGACGGAAAAATTACATTAAAGCAGAATTTAGCATATGTTTGCTATAATTAGACGCTTGGTCCTTTGTTTGAACATATGAAGAGATGTACAATATTGTAAATAGTTATTTGTAATAAATGTATTCAAGATTTTAGGACCAACATAAGCCAAGGACAGTTGTCTGCAATTAGTCTTGCAGTATGGTATTTTATATGTTACTTCCTGCCTTGTATTATATTTATGTGTGGATATTTGCAGGACAAATACATCATTAAATATATCTGGCAACATACCCCTATTATGCTTGAACATTAGAATACAGTATACGAATTTATTTACGTCATAACTATTCCTTATTTGATAAGGCTGCGTATGATCAATAAATCCTAAATGACTTGTTACATGCAAAACTCTTTTATGGAGTAAATTAATTTTAGCAAGGTATATTTTCCATTTCATCTAAATTGTTGCCTTGAATAAAGATGCTCGTGTCATCAGCAAACATAATGGTAACCGTTGTGTCAGATAAAGTAGATAAATCATTTATATAGATAAGCAAGAGTAAAGGTCCCAGAATTGAACCTTGCGGAACACCACATGTTATGTTTTTAAGGGAAGATTTTGTTCCATAACATTTTACTCGCTGTTGTCTGTTGCTTAGAAAGTTACGAATTCATTGGAGTATAATCCCTCTGATTGCATAATGCGTTATTTTTCTCAATAATATATTATGATTAACGGTATCAAAGACTTTGGCTAAATCCAGAAATAACCCAATTACGTGCTCGTTGGTATCGATTGCCTTACTAATTTTGTCAATTAGCAGTGAAATAGTCATATCAGTGGAATATCCTTTCCTAAATCCAAATTGGGAATTAGTCAATATGTTATGTTTCATTGTGTAATTCATTAATCTATTGTACATTAATCTTTCAAACACCTTTCAAACACCTTTGAAAATACAAGCAAGACAGAAATAGGCCTGTAATTATTAATTAATGATGTATCGCCATTTTTAAAAACGGGAACTATGTCAGCTATTTTTAGTTGATTAGGAACATATCCTCATCATATGATAAGTTTACGATGTAACTTAAAGGTTCAAGTAGATTGGAGAAAGTCTGCTTGACAATAATAGGTTTTATGCCATCCCATCCAGGACTAGAGTTTTTATAATTCTGAATAATTCCCTTTATCTCATCTCTGGCGACATATACATTGAATTTTTATAGACTCCTTGGAGGGAATCATCAGGACTCTCTGATATGACTGGTATCTTATCAGCCAGTTCTGGACCTATACTAAAATATTCATTAAATTTATCAGCTATGCATTTTTTTATTTTATTTACCGTCAATCAGTAATTTATCATTAGATAAAAATACTTCCTTTCTTCCTATAATACTCTTTAAAACTATCCATGTTTTTTGCAAATTACCATTGTGGTGTTGAAGCTCCCGTCGATAGTATTCTCTTTCTGCTACAGTAATAAGACGATTTAATTTATTTATATATCTTTTATAATTAGTTTCATTGAATACAGTCCAGAGAATACAGAGGAGAGCGACTAAAATGATACAAAAACTGAGGGATCTTAGTTATACAAAACGCCTAAAAGAATGTGGTTTAACAAAACTAGAGACCAGGAGATTGAGAGCAGATAAGATAGAAGTGTTTAAAATATTGAATGGTTATGAAAATATTGACAGAAATATTTTTTTTCAGTTAAGAAAGATAGAAGGACTAGAGGACATGACAGTTATATACGCAAAGGAGCAGTTTCAGTTAGATATAAGAAAGTTCTAATTTTCACAAATGGCTGTAAATGAATGGAACATATTATCTCCTGATTGTGTGGATGCAAGTAGTGTGAATATGTTTAAAAATAAAATCGACACATACCTCAGAAGGGCGGGATACACGTACACAACAAAGATTGGACTCTCGATAATCCAAAAGACTTCCTTGTTCACCTGCCATCTAGAATTAATTCTTTGGATGGCAATCTTGTTAAATCTTGTTAAATCTATATGTAAAGGCTTAATAAAATAAAAAATTACATATATATATATATTATATATATAATTGTAATATATATAGGTATATATAAGTATATATATATATAATTAGATATTATCATTATATATATTATAATTATATATAATATATATGTATACTTGAACTTAACTATAAATAATTATTCCACAAAACGTAGGCACATTTAAGGTAAAACATAATACAATGTTGTTATAAATCACTGGCACTCGTGTATTCTGCATAGAATAGAATAATATAAAGTATAATTTCATAAACGTGTCATATCTGTATCCAGGCACGTAGTACAGTTACTGCGTATCGAGTTTCCCGGAGGGTTGCGTAAGGTGAATCTACTAGAGGCCGGGCCGGTGTTCAGGAAAAGTTCTTCATAATGCATAATCTGCCTACGGTCTGCCGCTAGTAGTGGCCTGGTTGTGATGACGGCTTCGGATTAAAATATATTAGGCAACATCATACACATGGCCCATCTCTGGGGGCTTTCGAGATGTTTCGTTTGGTGTGTCGTCATGTTTGTGTACCACACCAGGCAGACATGTGTTGATGGAATGGTTAGAATCGACTCCATGGGCCTCCTTCACTAAGATTATGAGCTCATAAGAAAATTCATCAATGAGAAGAACACGTTATTAAATTTAAGGAGATATTTTTTAAATTGCATAAATCAGCTGCCGGGATGATACTCGGCTTTCTGCTACTCAGTTTTCTAAAATGTAATGTCACTGTTAAGAAGAAGAAAGCAGGCTTATGAGCTGATGTGAAAGTTAGTTAAAAGGTTGTCAGTTCTGTTGAAGAACAAAATCGGGCTTGTGAACTGATAGGAATGTTAATAAAATGGCCCAAGCTCCGTTGAGTATTGTTATGAAATAGACTATAGGCGTTGCGATATTTTTGCAACTATTTCGTCTACGTGTGATTGTCATTTTAAATCATGTGATAGCGTGACACCTATCAGGGAGATAGCCGTGTATAGTTCTCTTGTTCGACGTGTCTGTCGCCAATCATTAGCGGTGATATATCCGACCAGCAAATGAAACCACGCCGTATTAAAATAATGTCATTGCTGTGACGTAACGAAGTCGCACCTTTGCGAATTACATGGAGCTGTAATCGTGCGAAACGGTGAAGTAGTAATACACGTAATGAGACATTGAAATGTGTGAGTGTGTGTGTGTGCGTGCGTGTGCGTGCGTGCGTGTCTGCGTGCGTGGGTGTGCGTGTGTGTTACAGTCGTCGGTATGTATTTGGCGTGTTTGCATATCTTTATAGGGCATTTACATGAAATACAAAGCAGTTGTTATTATGATCTACTAATTTCCGATGTGTTTATAATGCACAGTGAACTGGTCGATCATATATTATGTCAATGGTCCTAGCAAGTGAATGGGCATAGACAGAGGGAAGTGGAGATACGCCCAGACAGTTCCAAAGGCTAACGTAGTTAATTAGATGGAGGAAGTTGTTTTCTTCCCCACTGACACAGTTCTAAGGTAACCGGAATTCCTAACTAAAGTATGGTGCCCAGGTGAGATAAGACGTTTGGAAATCCAGTACATAACGATGTGTTAGTGCAGTGTCCGTGTGTGTGTGTGTGTGTGTGTGTGTGTGTGTGTGTGTGTGTGTGGTGTGTGTGTGTGTGTGTGTGTGTGTGTGTGTGTGTGTGTGTGTGTGTGTGTGTGTGTGTGTGTGTGTGTGTGTGTGTGTGTGTGTGTGTGTGTGTGTGTGTGTGTGTGTGTGTGTGTGTGTGTGTGTGTGTGTGTGTGTGTGTGTGTGTGTGTGTGTGTGTGTGTGTGTGTGTGTGTGTGTGTGTGTGTGTGTGTGTGTGTGTGTGTGTGTGTGTGTGTGTGTGTGTGTGTGTGTGTGTGTGTGTGTGTGTGTGTGTGTGTGTGTGTGTGTGTGTGTGTGTGTGTGTGTGTGTGTGTGTGTGTGTGTGTGTGTGTGTGTGTGTGTGTGTGTGTGTGTGTGTGTGTGTGTGTGTGTGTGTGTGTGTGTGTGTGTGTGTGTGTGTGTGTGTGTGTGTGTGTGTGTGTGTGTGTGTGTGTGTGTGTGTGTGTGTGTGATACTTGCGCATATCCCCGATGGCTTTTGATCGGGTGGTTCATGTCGAGACGCTCCTGATAGGATAGAACGTCGCGCAGGTGTAATTTGGAACGCGTCTCTTCGTTGACGTGAAGATCAATTGCCCGTGTCCGTAACTGGAGCGCTCTGTTACTGACAGCCAATGTAGTTGCCTAATTAGTGACGCACGTGGAGCGTTGTAGAGACTGATTATTCTGCAGCAGTTGTAACAGTCGTGGAATGTCTTCTTTGTTTGTTACGGAAGGTTGTATTGATTCTATAGAGAAGTGTGAGATAGTTGGCTATTGTGCTGTGTAGATTTTTAGTTCCATATGAGGAAATGGCCTTTTGAAGCCTGAACGAATGCAATAACAATGATAGTAGCAACAAAATCTAGGAGCAGAAATAAATTCGCCCGAGGGCTACGTACTTAGCAACCAAAAGAAATTAGTGTTGTGTTTACCGCCGTAATTCGGTCAAACATACGTTCACCGTTATAGAACAAATCAACAAAAACAAAATGCAGCGATATAACCAGGTATCCATACATATGTAGTGCTCTTGGGTCGGATAATCTAACCATGTCAAGGTTCTACAATTGACAGAACCTGATTTAACGTAACAGGTAAACCGTGCGCAAAACAGTTTCAATCAGCATCACTCGACGTATCCGACATCACAGCTGCAGTCGTATGACGTCACATCCGGGCAGATTCGCCTGTGATGTGTATCGGATTGTAGACGTTGATTTTTCGCAGATGTGTCTATCAGCAACCTCTTGCACGCTCTTCGCATTCCGTTCTGGTCAAACCGACTGAATGTTTGATCCCTATAGAGGACTATAAAACATTAATCTCTAAAGAAACTGCAAATTTTCTGGGGCATGGCAAGGGAGGGTCTATACTCGTACACGTAGGGACAAATGATACACGAGGGAACAACTGGGATAGCACAGGCGTACAGACAGTTGACGAGGACGCTAAAGAAGACAATAGTGAACATATTATTCTCTCAGGAATTTGGCAGTAATGGGAGGAAGGGGGGGGGGGGCAACATATAGAAACTGCAAGAGGATGGCGATCAACGCACTTGTTGAACAGATGTGTGAAGAAAAGGGGGTGGGATTCACAGATTTACGAGGATACTTTGTTGGGAGAGAAGGTGTGTACATGAGAGATGGCCTCCATCTAAGTGAAAAGGGGGCAGCAGTTTTTTAAGAGAAACTGCTGCGATCTGTTGACTCACAGAGAAGCCTGAAACTGGAGGCATAGATAAAGACAGCACAAATAAATCAACAAAACAGTCTGGAAAACTGTTCTGAAGCTGGATATAAATGTGTTTGTTTAAATGCAAGGAGCATAGTAAACAAAAGAAATTAACTAAACATTATGGTAGAAGATATTGAACGTTACATAATAACATAAACCGAATCATGGGTCACCACCGATATATCAGATGCCGAATTGGGACTGACAGGATATGTAATGTTTAGGAAAGATAGAATAGGAAGAAGGGGAGGTTCAGTTATTTTATATATTAAAGAATCTATCCAGGTTCATGAAATAAAATTACAAAGAGAAGCAGATTGCGAAGAAGCTGTTTGGTTTTTTGTTTTCTTTCATACACGCACGGAAACACACCTGCATCCGTTACCTCGATAATAATTAGATGAGTCATACGCAGTTGCAAGCTGCATAGTTTGCTAATAACTTGTGAAAAACTGTATTCATTACCTCAAAACCACACTGCAGTTATCCTTCAAGGTGTGACGTCCGTTCTTTATTCATTTATTGTTATTTGGTTCTTAATACAGACTAAATGTGTTGAAGATCAGCCATTTGCGTTTAATAAGCCTGAGCTTATTAAACACCCGCAGTGCTTATTAAACACCCGCAGTGTTCGCAAATTAAAAGTTGCGGCCGCGAAATGTTCAAATGATAAACATGGCATCACATTTGGCCAAAAAAACGCTATATAAACTTATTGTTTGTTACCAGTCATTGTTTTGAAGTTAGTTCGTTCCCACGCTCCTGATCAGGCAAATTGGGACTAAACACGACTGATCCAGCGAACTTTCTGCGGATGACCTAATGGGAGAGACAACTTGCCCATGGAATAGGATCTAAACCAAACACAATCGTTCGGAACAGTTTTCAATGTGGCTGCATCGTCTCGCACCGTCTTTTGCGTGCTTGTCAGTGCGATGCTCCTCCCTACGTTCGCTGCCGGCTTCTGCCCGCTTCAGCACTGGCGGCCATCGCTAACCTGTCTTTGTTGTCAAACATGGTTGACACACCGTGTGTTGCCGTTCGGCTTGTCGCGTTTGAATTTATTTATAATCAGGACAAACGGCCCAGTGCCTGCAAACATCGTTGTCACGACAGACGATTTACATCAGCATAATTTACTCGCCAGCATTGCAAATCACAGCGCAAGCGGACATGGTATTTATAAACAATTGGTGTGTGTGTACATCTTTGTTTTATCATTGAGAATGCTACGGTATATAAAGATGTTGTGCTGTTTTTAATACAACAAATTATTACATTAATTTATTATAACATATATATACTATAGTTTGACGTATTAACTACCCTGACTGTTGACTAACCCTTTCCACGCTGAATAATCAGAGACACTTATATAAATAAATAATAAGAAGAAATACAACTTCACACGGATGTGACATCAGAATGAAATGGGACATACAGTACCAAAGTTCACGCGATTTTTCCGATTGCAACAAAAAGCGATCGACAGAAACATGTCCAGCACCTAGACGTGCTGTGATCCTCGTCAAACGTCAGCAACGGGTACACAGGTAATTACTCCAGCCTAGGAGATTAGACGAATCTCATGCGGTTACAAAAGAATCACATGAATAATGGTGGTCACGTGTAGAGAGGAATGAACGACTAGGGGAAGGTGATGCCGAGCAAACTAGAGCCAAGTGCAATGATGTATTTCCAAATAACACATAATTATGTCGTTGGAATTACATCATTTGTTATTAGTCAGGGATTTTTTGGTTCAAATTCTTCCAAAAGCACAAAATTTGGCCCAGATGTCGTCCATACCATACTATTTCGATTACTGACGGGCGCCAAGACGGACGTCCCCCGGGGCCGCCATATTGGCGAAATCCAATATAGCCGCCAACCGGGTTAGCGCTCTTAAAATATTACTTCAGGCTTATTTCTGCACATGATTTATGTATACGTACACTGTATACATAAATCATGTGCAGAAATAAGCCTGAAGTAATATTTTAATTTGTTTTCCTTGTTTGTTGTTTTATCGAAGGCTGAGCTGCAGTATCTGTAATCTAATATTCCTCCATCTAACAGGCCTGGGAGTCACAATGTAGAGACTAGAGTCGGCCCTGGTCGAAAATAGCTAATTAACTAAATCATTATTAGTTCATACATAAATATATTGTGACTCCTTTCTCTGCAGCTGCACTTAGTCTTGGTCTTTGCAACCTCTTTCTAATTCGTTATTTTCAGTGGCATGTATTAATTATATATCTCAGTAAGCCTTTTAAGTTGACATTGATTTAAGTATTTATACAAAATGTGTTTTCTCTTCATGGTCACGATATGTTTCTTGTGTCTACCTGTATTTTTTAAGACAAACGTTACTCTAGTGAAGATGAAATTTACCATACCTATATTCAATCTAGAATATTCGTTCAAAATATTGCACAGATCAGTTTTGCCAAAACCCTTGCTTCACATATTTCCTGTCTAGGTCTATTTATGCACAAAAACTTAGTGAAAAAATCAGATTGTAATCCATCTTTTAAATTATCTATTATTCGCCTTCTGGCAGGTGATGTGTCAATTAATCTTGGTCCAAAACGTTCCATAATATACGCTGTGCATCACAAATCTGCAGCCCTTTCTGATTTAATAGCATCAAAACATATTGATATTTTAGCAATGACTGAGACATGGTTGACAAAAAATGATACTGTCCCCTGTCCTGCTGACATCACTCCTGGCTTTTCTCTACACCATCATCCACGCCAGTCAGGTAGGGGTGGTGGTGTCGCATTTCTAGGTTCTGATTTGTTCAAGGTAGAAATCCTTCATTCGCCTGTATACCATAGCTTCGAGGCTTTATGTATTCTTATAAAAGGTTCATCTGTCTGCTAATTTTATTTGCATATATCGTCCTCCTGGAAACACAAGTACATTTTTTGATGAATTTCAAGATTTTCTTGAAACAACATTACAATTACATGAATAATGATATATTCTAGGTGATTTCAATATCCACGTTGATTTACCTATCCTTAATACTAGGTTATTCATGGATGCACTTCAAACATTTGACTTACAACAGCATGTCACATTCCCTACTCATATCCATGGGCATTGGCTCGACTTGTTTATTACTAGGTCAAACTGCAATAACATCAAGGCGGTATCTGTTACTGGTGCATTATCAGATCATCATACTGTAATTATTGATCTGTGTCTCAGAGTTGAGACAAGACCAGCACAACAATTGATTACTTTCCGACCGATACATGACATTAATATAGACATTCTTCGTGAAGACCTTGCAAATTCAGATATCTTAATTCATCCAAAAACTAAACCAGTAAACCAGTTCTACGTTACACTAAGTAAACTTCTTGATAAACATGCCCCCAAACAAACAAAAACAGTAAAAGTTCGTCCACCGTCACCATGGATGTCACTAGACATAGTACAAGCAAAACGTCGCCGTCGATATCTTGAAAGAATTTGGCGACGTACCCGTTCATCACTTCATCGGATCCACTATACTAAGCAGTTACATCTGTGCAACCACATGATGTCAAAAGCAATATAAGACTATTATACGAATTTAATATCAAAAAATTCTGAAAAACCTTCCCAAATGTGGAAAACCATCAATGGTGTCCTTCATCGGGAGAAACCAAAATTATTGCCTGACACCTCTTCATTGGATACATTATGCAGCATGTTTTCAAAATACTTCACGGATAAGATTGCTTACATTCGATCACGTTTTGTTATTAATGACGTTGATTACAAGTTTACTGCACAGCCGATTGTTGATAATACACTGCAATGTTTTACACCAGCAACTACAAGTGAAGTTCGCACTATCATACAAAAGTGTGGTCTTGACCCTTTTCCAACATATCTACTGAAGAGTTGCATTGATCAACTGGTTTATCCTGTTACAAATATTATATATATGTCAATGCAGGATGGTATTGTTCCACACGATTTCAAGCAAGCTCTTGTCAATTCTCTTATTAAAAAACAAAGTGTGTGCAAAAATTACCGTCCTATCTCAAATCTAAATTTTCTGTCGAACGTATTCGAGAAGGTTGCTGCAAATCGACTCCATGAACACATTTATTCACTGCATTTATCAAATGGTCTACAATCTGCATATAAGCGATTTCATTCAACTGTGACGGCTCTTCTTAAAATACACAATGACATTGTATGCAATATGGATAATAGCAAGTTGACTGCTCTCACCTTACTAGATCTATCAGCTGCTTTTGATACAATAGATCACGATTTTGGTATATCTGGCATGGCTCTTCAGTGATTTAGTTCATATTTTCAATGACATCTTGCTGTGGATGGAAGCAAGTAAATTGAAAGTAAACTGATCGAATTATTATTGGCACAAAACAACAACGAAACAAGGTTATTAACTACTATCCAGTTATATTGCTTGGTAATGAGACATCACCATCAGATACTGTTCGTAATCTAGGTGTTATATTTGACAGTGATTTCAGCTTTAAGCAGAACATTTCTCAAGTATGTAAATCTTGTTTCTACCATTTACGTGATTTCCGCCGAATTTGGCGTCATTTGTCTTTATCTACTGCTAAAACATTGCTAAAAATATTGCTAAAAAGGACTTACCTAACCTCCAACGTATGCATAATTGTTTAGCACGTGTAGTACTAAAAGCACCTCGTTTCTCACCATCTCTGCCCCTACTTAGACATTTGCATTGGCTTCCAATTACATATCGAATACAATTCAAATTAGCCACTATCACATATCGTACTCTTTTTACACATTTTTGTATGTTGCGCCGCTTAACTCAGATTCCTGGGGATTTAGGCGCTATAGAAGTTTGTCATTATTATTAATCGTAGTTAAAAAAAAAAAAAAGGGCTAGTACCATGAATAATACCACTTTTTCGGGGTTTGTGACATTCTGATCTTATTCGACGATTCGATGTTATGGTCATCCCATTTTGGGGTCAAAGATCAGCAGTCAGTACTAAAAAAAATTAACAAAGATTATTCAGGAACAATTTTTATTAAAATATTTCGGAGATGACATCTGCTGACAAAATGCTATAACTATGCCGCTACGCCGCTGTGTTCATTTAAATGTTCAAAATACAATACAAGGACCGCTTTAGCAACAATATACCAATTATTACCAATTATTACTATTACTACCTATACGTTCTGGCTTGCGCTCTATGATGCCAGCAATAAATACTATTGGTCATCACCGCCCTCGTTATTAACGCACCCGCATTCGCATTTACAGAGGGCCGTGCATCGGACACCGGCGCGGTTGCATTTGCCCCCTCCCGTACATGCCTTGATGCAGCCGCAGTGCAAGATAATGGCACTGAAGCGTCGCTGAGAGTGGACTATAGTGGCTGCCATGTACTGGTGCCATCTTTGTGCCAGCCCCACTCACCAAGTCAGGGATTTCCTGCCTGACCAAGGTGGCCTGACTCCAATAGAAACTCGTCTGTAGTAGCGCTCGCTTCACAGGCTTGGGTAGGTGGGATGTTTTCCAGCGATCTCCTTCCAGTGGTGAAGAGGTGATGCCTGGCCTCGTTGACACCCGCTGCACCACACCCCTTGCTGTACATGAGTACGATGAAGCGTTCGATCTGCAGCATATGCACGGACTCGAGACTGAAGAAGTCAGGGTCGTGCGTGAGAGCCAGTAGTGTGTCGATGAGATCCGGTATGCTGGTCCAGGCTGCCAAGGCGGTCTTCTTGCCACATCCAAGAAACTGTGAAGTCGTGAGGTACGCTGTTATGCTGTGGAAGAGGGGTAATGCCAAGGACTTTGATGGAACGAGATCGGAGTAGATGGTACGGACTGGAATGTCACGGTACTTTTTCCGCTACCGAAGCCCATGCATCCAGAGCTCCGATAGGCCAAGAGTCTCGAAAAACCGGACTGCCAAAACCACGACATCGCTGTCCACCGTGCTGTTGTATGCCCTGCTCTGCAGCATGTGCCAGATGCAGGAGGATCCTGGTGTCCGCCTCGGAATGGTTGCACGGCTGAATTGTTGCGAGGTCACAACGCCTTTTGGAGAGCTTGGTCTCGAAGTGGGTACTCAGGAGGAGCTTTCCGTCCATGTCAGTCTTGGAGATCTGTGTGCTGATGAATGAGAACAGCTCATTTTTGTTCTCCTCATTTTATAGGAAGCCGCTGTTCCATTCACGCTTCGGGATTGGAATGCTGCCATCGCCGGCTCTTGTCCGTGGGCCATTCCCGTGTCGTTGCTGCGTGAGAGCTTTCAGGTTATTTTCCTCGGGGTATTTATCTCATACGGCGTCGATGCGTTGGGTACCACTCTTCATCTGGGCCTCTAGAAATGGTACTATGTGGAGCGGCACGTACTCGCTGAATGTCTTTGCTCTTGTCGGGCGCACCATGTGGATCAGTGAGTGCATCGCACCGACCCTCGATCCGCCGGGCTCGGTGGCTCTCTCTGATTTTCGAACCGAAAGAAGTCCGTCATGTCGGCATCGGGACGCGACTGGAGTGAGAGGAAAAGTTGCGTGACTAAGGTCATGTTCTGTCTCTGTACACCACTGTCCTTCCTGCCGGTTGGCGAAGGTTAGCATGTTGTTCCGCGTGATGGTATCAGATACTGGTACTGAGGCCTTTTCAAGCCTTTCCATGACGAATGCTGATTGAAGGGCTTGGCCAGCTTCACGGACTTGAGATAGAGAGGTAGCGACGGCCTGTTCCATGACATTCTGTGTATCGAATGCTACAAGCTCCTGACTTGTACCAGGGAAAGGGTTGCCCAACTACTCTACCACGTCGACGAACGATAGTACATCCTGTCGAAACTTGACTTGCAAGCCGTGTCCTTCCTCATGATGAGCGGTGGATGAACAGTGCAAGCGCCTCGGGGTTCTCATAGAGTCCAGCCGCTCCGCCATGCGCCTGGAGGTTTTTGTTGGACAGTTCATGGGTTTGGTCCTTGGCCATGAGGCTGAACTTTCTAGCTGAAAAAGCTATTGTTACAGCTGTTTGCTGTAATGCTCAATAAACACTTGTCAAACTCAACTCAATTTAGATTGATCTACTTATATTGAGCTGTGTAATTGGACTCCGATACCAGAAATATTAATTAAGCGCATGCGACATCACCTGAAAAGTAGGAAATGGAAAACTGGTTACAGTCCACAAAATAACTGTCCGTCTACACTGGGTATTCGACCGACTCGGTACCGTGTATTACGCTACAGTTAGGTTGATTTAGCGTCATTTTTCTACGAAAAACTACGGGATGAACAATCTTACAAATGTCACAAGAGTAAAGTTTTATACAAATGTTTGTAACTATCGTTTTAGGAAAACTGGTTAGTATACCATAGGAAATACTTGTTAAAATACACATTGGTTCCATCCGTGTGAGGGCACCGTCAATTTACAAAATGGCGCGGACTGGAGTGCCCCAGCTCTATGATTCACTAACTCTGTTAGCATTGAGGATTTAGCTTTTAGGACTGCTGGCGACAATTTTCACACATCAATTTTCACACGTCCCCTGAAAAGTAGGAAATGGAAAACTGCTGAATATCAATAAGTTTTCAAATGGCATAAGTTACACCACTATATAGCATGTGTTGTGAATACTAGACACCCAAAAACTAAAGAATGGTTTCAAATATAATTATGACGATTAGTGTACCTCCAATAACAATTGCTGATCCAAAATGACCTTTAGGGTGACTTTGAGGGGTGACCTTGACCTCAAATCGTCGTCAGAATCGAATTCCACGACCCCGAAAACCCCTAAAAAGTGGTATTATTAGTACGTGTGTGTGCGCGTGAGTGTGAGTGAGTGTATGTGTGCGTGAGTTTGTGTGTATGTTTGTGTGTGTGTGTGCCTGTGTGCCTGTGTGTGCGTGCGTGCGTGCGTGTGTGTGTGTGTGTGTGTGTGTGTGTGTGTGTGTGTGTGTGTGTGTGTGTGTGTGTGTGTGTGTGTGTGTGTGTGTACGTATGCGCGTGTGTGTGTGTGCGTGCGTGAGTGAGTGCGTGTGTATCTAAGCGTGCGTGTGCTATGTATAGATGCAACTTGGGGAAGCACGAACGGGCTGAATGAGGGACTAATAAGAGGGGAGGGTGGGAAGCACGAACCGGCTGAAGGAGGGACTAACAGGAGGGGGGGTGGGAAATACGAACGGGCTGAAGGAGGGACTAACAGGAGGGGAGGGTGGGAAGACGCTTGACAGGTGAAGAGGATTGGGAATGTTGATGCACGAATGACGAGCATGGGAGTGCATCGTGAAAGTGATACAGTGGTATGCTTGGAAAGAAGAGGGGAGCAATAAGATTGAAAGAGAGAGACAGACAAACTAAAGAAATGGGCGTGGATAGATAATATCCGTCTGCTTATTGCGTTCTCAGCGAGCTACAGTGTGACTCCGTGGAAGTGTTGGCCAGTACGAAATAGAGGCAACGTACTTTGTTTGATATAACACCCCCGTTAGCAAGCAATAGGACTAGTGAAAACTTAAAGCCATTGGGAATAAAAAAACATATTCGCGTTTTGTTTCTAAAGGGTTGTAGATGAATGTCTGACAGTTTGGCGCCCGAGATACAAATCGCGTAGGAGTAAAGCGTTAACATACCCACACACGTACATAACCACACACGTACATGTATACGCTAGCTCGATTAAACTTAAACTTAGATGCATGCACTCGTGTAAGCAACCACTACGCCAGAAGTTGTCTTGGCCGGCGCTCACGGGGAATGCTTCCAAATCACGCTGCGTCAACATTCCTTACGTAACACCAACTGCTTGGCGAATTCGGCCTCTCTGATATCCCGGACATGCCCCGGGGAGACGCCAGATAAACTAGAAATAAAGCACTTACTCATTTATATGTATGCATGTATGTATATGTGTGTGTGAGTGCGTGCGTGCGTGCGTGCGTGTGTGTGTGTGTGTATGCATGTATGAATGTATGTATGTATGTATGTTTGTATGTATGTATCCATGTATGTATGTATGTATGTATGTATGTATGTATGCATGTATATATATTATATATATATATATAATTATATATATATATATTATACAAATATATGTGGGTGTGTGCGTGTGGTGGTGAGTGTGTGTGTGCGCGCGTGCACGTGTGCGTATGCCTGAACGTATGCGTGCGCGTTGGCGTGTCCAGATAATAAAACATAATCTAATAAGTTGGTGTAAGCAAACTACGTGAGACCAATCCATCCCCTTATTTCATCTTCGGCAGACAGTTGGTGTGTCCTCCTCCACAAGTCAATGTTGCTGATAGTGTCTGGCCAGCGGATCTGGAGGATTCTTCTTAGACAGTTGTTGATAAAGGTCTGTACTTTCTTGTATTTCTTGGAGACAAACAAACAGAAACGTAAAGATGACAACTATACGAACAAAAACAGATAAATAGACATACATGTTGAAACAGTGACACAACAGAGGAATCGAGACACAGAGACAAAGCCACAACGCATGCAGTTGATAAAGTTTATCACATAACACTGTCTTGATGGATACAAGTGTTCCGCAGCCACCGCACGCTACACATACGCGACTCTGTAAACGATACCATCGAACGAAAATTAAACCGATGTCCAGAATCCAGGGCGACTGTAGCTCGGCCGCACACACGAAACGAAGTTAGAATCTGGGTTAACATTACTAGGTCGGTGATTCCTTAAGGGGCAGGTCTAAAGTGGAACCACAGTGGAGCAAGCACGAAATACAAAGTGCAACGGTCTAGTTGAGGGCGGCTCTACTCGAGGCGTGAGACAGGGACAGGTTCAGGGACGAGGGGCCCCGACGATTCGGCCTTCACGGGCAGAACACGGGGCCCTGAGAGGGAAGAGGAGCCTTGAGTGGAGGTCTTCGGGGAGGGAGGCAGTGGGACTGGCGGGTTGTATTGATTTGGGTATATAAACACGTATTGATTCGTGCACTCGGACGTGCTTATATCGTATGAATTGCTATGTGGGCACATGGCAATGTACACACACACACACACACACACACACACACACACACACACACACACACACACACACACACACACACACACACACACACACACACACACACACACACACACACACACACACACACACACACACACACACACACACACACACACACACACACACACACACACACACACACTCACACACACACACACACACACACACACAAACACACACACACACACACTCTCACACACACACACACACACACACACACACACACACACACACACACACACACACACACACACACACACACACACACACACACACACACACACACACACACACACACACACACACACACACACACACACACTCACACACACACACACACACACACACACACTCACACACACACACACACACTCACACACACACACACTCACACACACACACACACACTCACACACACACACACACACACACATACACACACTCACACTCTCTCACACACACACACTCACACTCACACACACACACACACACACACACACACACACACACACACACACACACACACACACACACACACACACACACACACACACACTCACACACACACTCACACTCACACACACACACTCACACACACACACTCACACACACACACACACACACTCACACACACACACACACTCACACACACACACACACACACACACACACACACACACACACATACACACACACACGGCGTCAGACTGTATTACCGTTTAATCAGCCCGCGGCGTTCTGGCAAATACAACTGGCGGAACGCGTCGAGGGAATCGGCCGGGTGCGTCTTGAGGCGACGCACGCAAAAGAGAATAATTAAAATCTCCCTCCGCGCGGAGACCAGATCACAAGTCCATAAATTGGCATTAGTCGGTAAACCGTAGATACATAGAACGTCACTAGCAGCGTATAAATGCCTATACACCTAATCGTGCCTTGATACTTAATCACGTTGTCTGGCTGTTTCACGTTTGTCGGCCGTTTCACGTGTTCGGTTGTTTCACGTGTTATACTGGTTCATGTTTTCGATTGCTTCACGCAATATTTTGAAACGGAGAATTGCAGTAGGCAAGTTTCCTGTAAGCTCACAAAGGCCGTTTGTTTGCACTGGAAAGGTAGGTCTTGAACAACTGCTAGTAACGGTGGCTGGCAAACAGAGCTGCAGGGCGACTTGTGCCACAAAAACACAATGTAAAGTAAATGTAAAATAAAGGTAAGTTCTTATATAGCGCAGTATCCAGTCCTGGGGACTTCTCAAAGCGCTTTACACTTTACTCCCTGGCAGACCTGTTCAAACGAACACCATTTCAACTTCTCTGGGAACCGTCCATCCACGCTGCAATTAGTGCACGAAGACTATTCGTACACAAATATCGACCACTGTCTATAGCCAGGCACTCATTCATACAGCTGAGTGAACTAAAACAACATAACGTAAACGAACTTGCCCAAGGTTCGACACCGCAGCATAGGATTCGAACCCGGGTTCAGTCGGTCGAGAGTCCGAAGGTCTAGTCACTGCACCACTGTGCTCCCTAAATAAATAAATATGCTCTTTCAGTGTAATATTTTAATTGCGATTTTTACAGACCTAACACCAACACTATTCGATCAAAGCAGCGTCATTCACAGATACACCATTTTAGGTATCAATCGACTCCAATGCTTCACACTGGCGCCAGCCTTAAATTGTGGTTTAGTTAATTAATAGAAGTAGTTCCATATGTGCATCCTACAGGCGGATGCATTTCGAATCGATCCGCGTAGCGATTGGTACCGTATCCTCATAGGAATCGGATAGAAAAAATCCCACAAGTGACGTCACTACAGAGGTAGTTCCCACTCCGCAAGTTGTGTCCGTGCTTGTGGTAACCCAGCTTTATGCGACTACCTCTAAAGTGGTATTAAAACCTGCCAAAAATGATTTGGGCAATTGATGAACAGGTTCTCATACAACTATGAATTGAACTATTGCCAATGTAACAAACAGCTTTACACAAGAGTCCTTCCTTGGGTTTGCTTATCCATTTCCGGACGTTGCAGCCTTGGTGGATTGTTTATAGACAGCTCTTTCGTTTGCCAGTCTTCCCACTCGTCAGACGTCTGCTCCCAACCATTCCTCTATGTCCTTCTCCCATTTTCTTCTAGGTCTTCCTCTGCTTCTGCTGCCTTCCACTTTTCCTTCTATTATTAGTCTCTCTAGAGACTGATGCCGTTTCACATGGCCGAAATAACCTAGTTTATGTTTCTTTACAAATTTCAATAAAGTCCCGCGTATAACACCAAGCTCATCTGCGATGGATTCGTTAGTTCTACGTTCAGTCCACGAAAGTCTTAATATATATCTATAACACTTATTTTCAAATGCATTTATAAGTTTAATAATGTTCTTATTAAAAGTTCACTTTTCGCATCCAAGAGTACACGATGAAATATGAATTCCACGTAATAGGTGTGTTTCTTGTTAGCCAGGTGCGACGGAATGAAGAGACACACACGGGCTTGCCCGGAAACACGCTGCTAACAAAGTCAACATGTTTTCCTTTCATAATTACCTCGAACGCTGTTGTTAGCGACACAATACCTGTTCTCTATTCTTAGAAGTGGTTCCACGCGGAATTTCCTGTCGCGTTTGATCAATGGAGTTGCAAGTCCTAATTAATCACCATATGTCGACGACGTGTCATCAGAACTCGTCAACAGATATCGGGAAACATTGGTAATAATATGTATAGCGGAGAGACGGAAAAACAGGTGAAATGGAATTTAGGAGAGACTGAACGCATGCGTACACGGGCACACGCGCCACACACGCCCATACTCGCACACACACACACACACACACACACACACACACACACACACACACACGCACGCACGCACGCACGCACGCACGCACGCACACGCTCGCACGCACACACACAAACATTCCATAAGCGAGTCTAGAGGGGCTGGAGGGCACATGCCCCCCTAGACTGGAATCATGCGTGCCGTAGAACTTTTTGAATGGGCTCACGTGACAGTGCCCCCTAGACCCTAGGAAATGTGACCCCATTCAGGTTACAATAAGCTGAAGTTACGCGGACGAAACTTTTTATCATTCAATAAAGAGTAGAAGTATTCAGTAGAAATCGGTTTATGTTACCCCCTTCGCCATTTTTGTAATAAACGGGTTATAAACGGTCTTCCATTCTTTTAAATCGCGTTCCTCTTGAGTTTTGCGCACGCGGAAATGACAGTTTGACCTTGTGACCTTTGAGACAACTGTAACATGGCGACCCTAATGATCCGTACTACACCAATTGTCCGTGCCAGCATAGGCTCAAGAAGACGACAGTTCCAATTTCACGCAGCCTCAAGTGGCTTTGACGGGTATCCAGTTAAGAGGATTGTCGTATTGTACAAAATATCGCCTGATCAGGTTAATTTCGACACGGTATTGCAAGATTTGAAAGACTACATATGCGTTGACCTCGTCAAACATAAAGGCCGGACAATTTATATAACTGCAAACCCAATAACCTTGAGTCGGTCAGTGAACGTGTATCCAATAGGATAAACTGCGATTTCCTTACGCATGTGTTTCGTGAACTTTATGCAGATATAACGATAATAATAACAATAATAAGATAACTTCTATTGCGCTTAAATTCTTGGAAAACAAGCTCAGTGGCGCACCAAGACAAAAGGATTGGTCAATCTCAAAATCCATAAGCAGTATTCCAGTTGTCAACAGATAGGTCAAGGCGCTAGGGAGCTACGGTGGATAAGCAAGGTTGTAAATAATTTTTTTTAAATGACGACGGAAGTTTGTAATATTTTCAACTGACCTAACACTAAGAGGAAGCATATTCCAAAGAGTTGGTGCAGCGACAGAAAAAGCCCTAGTTTTAATGTTAGTGTTGACTCTAGGAACAAAAAGTAGGTCAGAATTAAATGATCGAAGCTGGATAGATTTTCTTACAGGAGTAAGCAGTGAATACAAATAAGTGCCTGGTTTGTATAGGTACAGATCTTAAATATTACACGATATCTTACAGGAAGCCAATGCAAAAACTTCAAAGGTGGTACAGAGCGAAAAAACGAGGAGATCTTGTAACTACTTTTGGCAGAAAATTGTTCGGACACGTTGAAGTTTTGTAATATCCTTGCTAGCGATATTATAAAGGAGGGAATTGCAATAGTCAAGTTTGCTGTTAACAAGCGCTGTTGCAATAGTTTTAACAACAGAAAATGACATATACCGGCGAATACGGCGAAGATCACGAATATAATTAAAACAGCAGCGACATGTTTGAGATATGTACCAATAATGATCAATTCAGTTTTGTTTGCATTTAATTTCAACGTGCTGTCAGTCATCTAGTGGAAGATATCTTGGAGGCAATCACTAAGTTGGTTAAGGAAGTGATTTGTATCCAGGGTAGCCAATAAAATATGATGATGATCCATGTTATGTCTTTGTATAACAGAGCTTAGAGGCGTGGTGTAAAAAGCAAAGGCCCAAGAACAAAACCCTGGGAACACCAAAACAAGTTGGCAGAGCAGCCGAAAAGCAGTTCCTAATCTTTATAGTTTGGTATCTATCAGTTAGATGTGAATAACACCGGCTTAGAGCTGTGCCAGATTTGCCGTACCACTTTAATAGGCGTTCAATGAGAATGTTGTGATCAATCGTGTCAAAAGCGGCAGAGAGATCTAGTAAGGTAAGTGCAGTCACTTTACCATTATTAATGTTCAAGTTAATGTCATATGAAACTGTCTATGTGCTGATTCTGTGACACATTAGTTAAGACAGTTGTGCTAATGTGATACCTTAGACGACTTGCTACAATTTGTTTTAACATTTTTGAAATAAAGCTGAGGTTAGAAATATGTTTATAATTGTTTCGGTCTTGTTTAGGCTGAGGTGACATCTTAAGAAGTGGTATGACATGGGCGTATTTGAAATCATCAGGAAAACAGCCAGAGCAAAGTGATGCATTTACAATATTTGTCATAGGTCCAATTAATGTATCGATACATACTTTTAGCAGTATTGTTGGAAATGAATCAAGTTCACAAGACTTATTTGAGAGGGCATCATTATTTTCCTAACTTCATGAACTGTTGCAGGATCAGATGATACAAGTAGATAATTTACTTGTGGAAAGTCCTCATTAACATTACTTAAAGTATGACCTGGGTAAGCAGAACGAATAATACTGATTTTATTCTTAATGTGACTAGAGACCGAGTCACATAGAGACTTAATTGATACATGATCAGGTAGCGATGGAGCAGATCGTCTATGTAGAATGTTATTGATGCAATTCCGCGACTGACGCGGGTTATTAGACACTGCTTAGCATAGCCCGACCTGTCTAAAGACGAGCGTGATTTGCATCATACATGCTCTAAATAACGACGACGCCTTTTAGATAGTATAATTTCGGAAGTCATCCATGGATCCGGTGGCCTTTCTGACATACATTTGCATTATATAGGTGCATGTTTGTTAAGTAATGCATTGAGTACTTGGCAATACTGTTTAGTAAGATAGATGTTCTTTTGGATCTGTGCTAAGTAATATATATATATATATATATATATATTCATATAAAGCTAGGTACCCATCGCCATCGACATGGTATCTAGCCGCCATCTTGATTAAAAAAATGGCCGCCATAGAAATCCATTACCCAAGGTTCTCGGCATCTAAACAATATAGAAACATGTTCTTGATGTTTTCATTTTTAGGATCAAGGAATTAATTTCAGCCATATTCCGTATCCTCAGATGACCGCCATATTGGAATTCAATATGGCCGCCATGGAAATTTGTTAACCACGTTGCTCAGCTTCTAAGCAACATAGAAACATGTTCTTGGTATTTAAACCATAATTTTCAGGTTCAAGGAATTCATTTCTGCCACAGGCCGTATCCTCAAATGACCGCCATATTGAAATTCAAGATGGCCGCCATGGAGATCTATTAGTTTAGAAGTTTTTCAGCTTCTAAGCAACATAGAAACATTACTTGTTGTGTGTCTAAACCAACATTGTCAGGGTCAAGGAATTAATCCCTGCCACATATCATATCCTCCGATGACTAGGATAATAATACAATTCAAGATGGCCGGCATACAAAATTCAATATGTCTAGTTAGTTTGATACCTATGTAACATACGTATGGTATGGCCTAGAAGTTCTGTTTGGGTAGTTTTACCATTACGATTATAATTCTATAAGCGATAATTTGTTTACTGTTACTGTAATATTATGGTAGCATATTGGAAGTATGCTATATTAACATCAAGCACTGTGCCTCCTGGCGAGTAGCCATGGAGGAAGTCCTAAGCTATAATGGACGGTTGGTTTAACGAATGGTGTGCTCTGCAGAGCGTAGAACAACCACAGTTCGAATACTGGGCAATAACTTTGCAACTAGACCTGATTGTATTACAGTTTGTGCGATCGATCCGGGAGAAAAACTTCCAGATGTATGTCCAATGCTTGCTGCAAATCGTGCCCTGGCTCTTCGCTCTCGATCACACAAATTACAGGAGATGGCTCTCGGTCCACATCAGCGATATGGCTAACCTACACACAACACATCCTGCGGTGTATGAGCAATTTGTGGATGGACACTTTGGTGCAGAAAACACAGCACATGTTTTCAACAATGACAACCGACCAATGTCATGAACAACTGAATGAACTCATAAAGGGTGACGGCGGTGCTGTCGGCTTGACAGAAAAGCCGCAAGCACTGTAAAGATGGATTGTGGCAGGACCAGAGATATATCGCGTCGTGCTGGAGTTCGAAAATAGTTTTAAAACTACCAATGAACTACAAAACATCACGAACAACACGCTGGCGTTCAGAAAACCTTTGTCAAAAAAGTGGCGACGATTGTGTCAACAATCGAAGACATGGGCAACCCATTCCTTGAAGAGAGCGGTGATATGCTGACACTTGATACAAAGGTCGTCATGAACAAAGACGTGGAGCAAACATTCTACACAGCTGAGGATATCGGGAAAAGACAATACAAAAGCTAAGTTGAGGATAAACTAAATGCACACATGAAAGACTACTCAGTGATATTATCTCGAAAAACAAATTGCCTCTCTTTAGTACGCCTCGTGCGAAGCAAACAGCAAGTAGCAAAGAGCAATTTGCATCACTGAAGACAAACTGCAATCTGTTTGCAAGGCTCTACATAGTTTTCCAGAACAGACTAGGAGACCTGAACCGTTTCTTTCAACACGAAAATCAGGTGTGTCTTCCGTCTATTTCTGATATGGGACAACTCCGACATGGATCGAAATCTGACTTACTGGAATGCCTAACCAAATTTGATTCCCTATCAGAGAATGTTCCTGATGTTGATGAAAAAGGTTTTGGATGGTGCTGCCATCATACACATGCCCAGGCCAGGTACTAGTCGGACATTTGACGATTATGCTCAGCAAATATTTATTCCATATATGACCTCCCTGCCAGCAACTGTCAGTAGGGTCGACAATGTATGCGATAGGTATTTTGCTGACCGTCACAAACAATCAACAAGGGAACGCCGAGTACATAACCGAACAACACAACGGCAGAGAGTTCTTGCAGGAACCCCTATTCCAGCCAACTTCCTGTCAGTTTCCTGAGGATTGAGCAGAACAAAGATGAGCTATTTCGTTATTTGTCAGAATGTATCAAGTCATACGATGCCGGTGGAAAGACACTCGTCAGCACAAAAAATGACACACTTGTGACCGCAAACAAGAATTACATTGCAGACACAGAATACCTTCAGTCGTGCACTCACGAGGAGGCGGACACACGCATGTTACTCCACGTGGCACATTGCGTGAAACAAGGACTTTACAAAGTGGTCATCCGGACAGTGGATACAGATGAGTTGTCTTGGCGGTAGGCCATTTCCATGCTCTTGGGATTGAAGAACTGTGGGTCAACTTTGGCGTTGGTACTCACGTTCTTCATATTGCAATTCATGCTATTGCAAACAAATTAGGTGTGTTGAAATCTAGAACATTAATGCTGTTCCATGCCCTGAGCGAGTGTGACACTGTCTCCTGCTTCCTCGGCCGAGGGAAGAAGTCGGCATGGTTGGCATGGACGTCATGTCCGTCTGTAACAGATGCCTTCCTCACACTCTCATCACAACCGGAAGAAGCCGACCCACTTACTCTAGATGAGATCGAAAGGTTATCGTCGCCATGTACAGCACTACGCGTATACTTAGTAAGCTGGACTAGGCAAGAAAGCACCTCTTCGCCCAGGGATCCCGTACCGTTGAGAATGTTCCGCCAACCAAAGCTGCATTGTTCCAGCATGTCAAATGGGCTGTGTACCACCAGGCCAGATATGTGTGGTCACAAGCTCTTGTGTTAGCTCCCCACCTGCCAAGTCCTGGACACTGGGGTTGGAGTCCAAGTGACACAGGATGGAAACCATTCTGGACAGACCTATCAGAGGCATTAATGTCTTTCTAAGAGCTAGTGCACTGTGGGTGCGAGAAGGGGTGTAGACGCAAGTATAAAAGCCGGTCGTCTAGTCTGCAGAGCACCGAGCTGTGTAGCTGCAGTGGAGCATGTGGCGACCCTTGACATATCTGACTATACGATAGCTTATACTGCATGCGGTGAATAAAATGTGACTGTTATTTTAACATGTGTATGAGAGTCATGGTCATAAAATATCCATGGCACATCTAGATTAAGTAATGTTTTGTAATGAGTACCTGGCTAGTATTCCCAGTTAGGTGAATTAAAATAAAATATAAGAACTTGTATGTCGGCCATTTTGAATTCAAATGTGGCGGTCATCTGAGGATACAGCATGTGGCGAAAATGGATTCCTTGACCCTGAAAATGAACATGTTTCTATGTTGCTTAGAAGTTGAGTCACTTGGTTAATACATTTTCATAGCGGCCATCTTGAATTCCAATATGGCGGTCGGTCATCTGAGGATATGGCCTGTGGCAGAAATTAATTACGTGACCCTGAAGATGATAGTTTAGACACTAAGACCGTGTTTCTATGTTACTTAGAAGCTCAGCAACGAAGTTAATAGATTTCCATGGCGGCCATCTTGAATTTCAATATGGCGGTCATCTGAGGATGCGGTCATCTGAGGATACGGAATATGGCCGAAATGAATTCCTTGACCATATATACACCAAGACCGTGTTTCTATGTTGCTTAGATGCCAAGAAACTTGGGTAATGGATTTACATGGCGGTCATTTTAAAAATAAAAATGGCGGCTAGATACCATGTCGATGGCGATGGGTACCTAGCTTTACATGAATCTATATATCATAAACTACATGTGTGCCAATGTTCATGCCTTTGTCAAAAAGTGCACAATTTGTTAAATTTGTGGCTCTTAGCCGCTGTACTACATAGTGTAATATAAGCAAAGAATTACACAGTGATCGCGCGCGTGCACGATATGGAATCCTACTGCTCATTTGTCTCGGAGTATAGTGAATTGTTTTCGTGTGCACATTACGTGACATTTAATAATAATCCGAATATAACCATCCATTCGGATTCTTATTAAATGTATATATATATATATATATATATATATATATATATATATATTACTTCTGCTAACATAACTCGCAGCTACCCAGGAGAAAGCTCAATTCCAATATATATATATATATATATATATATTACTTCTCCTAACAACAACTTTCTAATAACTGTTTGCTATGTATTTTATTTCTAGAAATGTTATGTTCTCATGTATATATCCACTTGGGTTAGACCATATTTGCAAATTGATCGAACACTTTCAAATTATGGAAGCAAACCCGCCCTTTCTACGAAGATATCCGATGTAAATATCGTAAAATTCGATCGACGGATATTGTCCCATCCAGTACTACATCACGGCCGCTATAATTGGTCACTCGACGAGAATGCGTTGCAATCAATCCAGTGGGTGTGAAACGCATGCAAACCTATATATATATTGCTATTATCTAAAGTTACGCTGTGTTCTGAGCATTTTGTTGATTAATAATATTGGCGATAACAAACGAGCGCGTTGGCAGATAGTGGATATCGTGGATGAGCTGAGTGCGATCGCAAGAGATTTTGCGAGAACATCCGTTGACAGTTATATAATTGAGAGGTTTGGAACCCAAGTGCATGCCGCGTCTGTATATGCGTATGCGTGCGTTATTGACTGCATTAAAGGTGTGGAATCTCGTCGTTGTTATCGTAACATCTGTGCTACATTATTAACTTTATTCTGCGAAAACTTTGCTGTTGTCGTGGCTGACTTTCCGTTCATAATCAACAATCGACCTCTCTGGAATCGGCTTGCCAGCGCTTTGGCTCCAGGAGGACAAAGAAGATGACGTTGGTAATGGTGATGATGATGACTGTGACGATGATGATGGTGGAGGTGGTTGTGGTAGCGGCTGCCTGCGAACAACAACGATGACATTGATGATGTTAATGGCAATGACGGTGATTATGACGATGATGATGATGATGTTGACGATGATGGTGATGCCGATGATGATGATCATGATGATGACGACGTTAACGATGATGGTGGTGGTGGTGACGGGGTTTCCAGGGAAATCTAGAGTTAATGTGCAATTAATTCAGTTCTTATATCTAATAATTTTGTAACTGTAACCAAATTAATTCATTCATTCATCCATTCATTCATTTGGACGAACAAAATGTTGAATGAATACTATTATACATTTTTGTTACCATGATTTAACAAATGTACAAATGATCATACCTTTACTAATTAATTCCGAATGTATATGCATACAAGAGCGTGTACGTGTGTAGTACGTGTGCGTGTTTGGTGTGTTTGGCGCGCATTTTTAATCGCACGCGGGGGTTTGTATGTGCGCGCGCATGTCTAAATGTTTTTTTTTTTTATAAACAACGCTAAAAGGAGGAAGGGAAATCTAATAGAGAAATATGAATGGTCTTCGGATTATTGGCGGTGATACGATTTACTATAATTGCACGTTCCATCATTTTTCAAGGCACGAGATAACAAATATTACTATCAAGGGGTGAATTATGAAACCGCAAGTGAATTAACAACCGTTTAAATTATGCATTCGATGGACGTGCAATCTATTTAACTTTGTGTACGCCGTTAGTTTGAATAAATGTCGACGCCGTATCAACTAATATCGTCACGCGGGACACTTAGAGGGGAGTACTTCATTTATTTTCAGCGCAGCATCGTGACTGCAAGAATATTAGGAAACTGAAGATGCTTTGATGTTGGTCCAAATGCCGGCTTATGTGGGATAATTGTGTTGTGTTGTGGCATTTCCCTCTGGCAGCGTTAAATAACGCAAGAAGCGAAGTAATTGTGTGTGTGTGTGTGTGTGTGTGTGTGTGCGTGCGTGTGTGTGTGTGTGTGTGTGTGTGTGTGTGTGTGTGTGTGTGTGTGTGTGTGTGTGTGTGTGTGTGTGTGTGTGTGTGTGTGTGTGTGTGTGTGTGTGTGTGTGTGTGTGTGTGTGTGTGTGTGTGTGTGTGTGTGTGTGTGTGTGTGTGTGTGTGTGTGTGTGTGTGTGTGTGTGTGTGTGTGTGTGTGTGTGTGTGTGTGTGTGAAACCACGCCGTGGACGGCGACTAAAATAATGACATTGCTGTGACGTAACGAAGTCGCACCTTTGCGAATTGCATGGAGCTGTAATCGTGCAAAGCGGTGGAGTAGTAGTATACGCAATCAGACATGGAAATATGTGTGCGTGTGTGTCTGTGTGTGTATGCGTGCGTGCGTGCGTCTGTGTGTGCGTGCGTGCGTATGTGTGTGTGTGTGTGTGTGTGTGTGTGTGTGTGTGTGTGTGTGTGTGTGTGTGTGTGTGTGTGTGTGTGTGTGTGTGTGTGTGTGTGTGTGTGTGTGTGTGTGTGTGTGTGTGTGTGTGTGTGTGTGCGTACGTGCATGTGTGCATGGACGTGAGTGTGTGTGAGTGGGAGTGTAGGTGTGTGCGTATGTATGTGGGTGCGTGTATACGCACATGCACGCATACGTGCACACCTATGTGCCTACATTGATATATATATATATATATATATATATATATATATATATATACATACTGATCCCACACAATAAAAGGTTGCCTGCTTTCATAAGCACCTAGAATTAGTTGACATATCTTATTAACTCGTTTTCAGCCAAAAACATCGTCACGCCATCTTGCTGACACGTCCAGTTCTTCCGCGCTATCCACTCTGTGGATCAAGTCGCAACTGCTGTGTTTTCGTTTGCCATCCTCCTGTCACGACCACGAACGTGCACATTCCCACACGCTGGGCAAGGCCATTCACGCCAGATCTATTTCGAAATCGGCATCGCTCGCAGTCATTTTGTTTCCGCGGCTGTTGTTTACCTGATGTGACCGGCAGCTAATAGAGCGCCGAAGTGTGACATCGCGCTGCCGTGCAGGTTCCAATAAATGTCTCCCGTCGTATCTGTCAACATGGTGTTATGTTTTGTTCCGGACTGTAATCATTACTCTGGCAGTCACACTGGTAGTTTTTTCGTTTCCCAAAGGTGGAAAGTGAGAAGCGAAGATGGATGAAACAAATCAGGTATTTTATGTTTTCTTGAATGACAAAACACAAAATGGCGGCAAGTGGTGTATGCAGTCGAAAGTTTACACGAGAAAAACTAAAAAAAACATAAAAGAAATGGAATTGATAACTCGGCAGAAACGAGCGAAGAGATCGTTGATATGTCTGTGCAAGTGCAGATAGAAAAAGCGGTGAGTGACGCTCTGCGAAATTACAAAACGGATGAAAAAGGCGCCAAACAAAAACCGCACAGTGACTTCGACATTGGCCGTATTATCGTCCAAGTGATTACGGCCATAGAACCGTTGCTTGTGAAAGCGGTGGTTAACGCAACGGAAATTGCAGTATTACAGATTTGTGACGGAAATGCCAAAATGGCCGTGGTAAACAAACTTAAGAAGGAGGTGCAAATGCTGAAATTCGATCTGGATCGCCAATACCAGTATAGTCGACGAGAATCGGTCAGGATTTCCGGTATCCCCGAAACGGAAGGAGAAAATACCAACGACATCGTGAAGAAGGTGGCGGCTGACATCGGTGTAACAGTGACACTAAATTACATTAGTGTGAGCCATCGACTTCCTGGACGACCAGGTACAGCGAGGCCAATAATCGTGAAGTTCGTTCGGCGAGACACCAAGACGGCCCTTATGAAAAACAAGAGGCGGCTTCGAGACCTTGACAGAAAGGGCGTCTTTCTGAACGACGATCTCACGCTGTTTCGTGCAAAGCCAGCGAGAGTGTTGAGAAATGACGCGACAATCGGCAATGTCTGGACTATAGATGACCGCATCCACTGCATAGCCATCGAGAATGGGAGGGAGACAAAGAAAACAGTTGAATCGCCCGACGACCTCTTCAATCTAGGTTGGAGCGAGGACAAGATCAAAGGACTGGACCTCTATTTTTGAGTGGACTATACTAGGTATAAATCACACTAGATCTTGTAGCTGAGTGTCATGGATAACCCATGCAGTGTGTGCTTGAAAAAGGTACTTTCTAGTGCAATATTCTGTAATGTTTGTAAAACTTGGATTCATAGGAAATGTGTTAATTTATCATCAGAAGAACTTGATTATTTCTCAGTTACTGCAGGTGATTTGTTTTGTATCACGTGTACGTCTAATATGTTTCCCTTTAGTCGGACTAGTGAAGATTAATTTAATTATTTCACACTGTGTATAGATGACAATTTAGGTGATTTATATGACAATTGTTCTATTCTAAACTTCGAACCATTTAGGTTTACTGATGGCAAGGAATATTTGTTAACTGACAAGGCTGATCCAGATGACAACTTTTATCAACATTTGTCCACAAACAGTTTATATTACACAGAAGAACAATTTAAAGACAACTTTCTGAGATTTGGCTCAACGACAATGCAAACTTTATCATTGATGGCTACAGAATGTTTACCTGCTCAAGAACAAATAAAAAGGGAGATGGAGTTGCACTATATATTAATGACACAATACAACACAAATACATACCGGAAAGTCTAAATGCATTGATGATTGTGCAGAAGAGGTAAAATAAAAAATGGCAAAAAAGCAATAATCTGTTGCATTTATTGTGCACCAAAGAACTGGAGCTATTGAGTGAGTTTATAAATAACATTTGTAGAAACATACGTAATAGAATGGTACATACGTGTGGCGACTTTAATGTTGATCTCCTACTATATGATCACAATACTATTACAAATAACTTCATTGACCATTTGTACAGTTTGGGATTACGTCCTTTAATAACAAGACCAACCAGAATAACAAGCCACTCCAAAACACTGTTAGATAATATATTCACAACAAATATACAGAATGGGTTGTTAATAAATTATGTGAGTGATCATTTGCCTATTTTCCAAATAATGGAATACGTCCATAAATGTTATGATGAATGAGCTCAAAGAAACTAATTGGAATGAAATTATGTAAAGTGAACATGTAAATGGTATGTATAATACATTTACTGAAAAGTTGACAACATTATACAATACAACTTGTCCTATCATTAAACAGAAAACTGTTAACAAAAGGCCAGACAAGCCACGGATGACCAATTCTTTAATAAATGCATGCAAGAAAAAAAATCAACTGTATAAGCAGTTCCTGAAGAAAAGTCAATTGCTAATGAAGAAAAATACAAACAAATATAAGAACAAACTGACAGGCATACTAAGGCACTGTGAGAAACAACACTTTACAGAATTACTGAAAAAAAACAAGGGAAACATAAAAGAAACATGGACAATTATAAATAGCTTGCTTAACAATAAAACTAAGGGACCAAAATATCCCACTGAATTGAATAACAATGGAGCCACAGTCACAGGTAGCAACAATATTGCTAATAGTTTTAACCATTTTTTTGTAAATATAGGGCCAACTCTGGCGAATAATATTCCAAAAAGCAATGATATGTTTACACGTTATTTATCTGATGTTGTTGAAGATACTCTTTTTCTAAAACCTGTTACTGAAGAAGAAATCATTAACCTGGCGAATAAAGCAAAAAGCAGAAAATCTAAAGATCATGATGATATTGATATGTGCCAAGTTAAACAACTAATACCGTATCTAGTAAGACCCCTAGCACATATCTGTAATACCTCGTTACAGAAGGGAATTTTCCAAGATGGTATGAACACTGCTAGTTAGAGTTAGAGTTATAAACCTCTATTCCAAAATGGCGATATTAATAATTTTACTAACTACAGACCTATATCGATATTATTTCAGTTTTCAATAATCCTAGAAAAGATCTTCCACAACAGGACGAAGTCATTTATAGATGACAAACAAATATTGTATGAAAGTCAATATGGGTTTAGGAAAATTATGTCAACATCACTGGCAATATTGGAACTCGTGGAAGAAATTACTACTTCTATTGGTGATTGTAAATCTGCAGTTGGTGTCTTCATTGACCTGGAAAAGGCCTTTGATATAGTTGATCACAACATTCTCGTAAAAAAAACTTGAGCATTACGGATTAAGAGGAATAGCTAATATTAGATATGTAGTTATCTTAATAACAGAAGCCAATATGTTTGTATTATTGATACAACTTCAGAATGCATGAATGTTACATGTGGGGTTCCACAGGGATCTATTTTGGGTCCTGCGTTGTTTATTTTATACAACTGTATATTAATGATATGTGCAATGTGTCATTGTTAATGAAATCAATTGTCTTTACTGATGATACTAATTTCTTTTACTCAGGTGACAATCTGTCACAAGTATGTGAAACACATTGATTCCCATTTAAATTGGAATGAATATATTAGCCACATAAAAAGTAAAATCTCGAAAAATGTATCTGTATTGAATAGGTGAAACATCTACTGAATAAGCCTTCATTATACTCATTATACTGTAGTCTTATCATGCCGTATTTAAATTATTGTTGTGAAATTTTGGGCAATACTTATAAGACTTGTATACAACCCTTGCATAATTATTCAGAAGAGAGCTACTCGGATTTGTCAAAAGGCCGACTTCATGGCTCATATAAGACCAATCTTTTATCAATTGAAAACTTTAACTGTTCAGGACATGGTGGATTTCAATAGCATGGTTTATACTAATATTTTACCAGCAAACATTATGTTGTGCTTCCAGGGAGTTAATGACAGTCAGCATCATAACACCCGTATGAAAAATTGCAATTTCAAAATAAGATTTAGTAGGACTTCTCAAAAAGCGGAATGTATCAGTTTAAAGGGACCTAAGATGTGGATTGACTGTATCAGTATAAAGGGACCTAAGATGTGGAATGATCTGTGTGCTGACATTAAATTGTGCAATTCTTCTTATCACTTAAAACATATATACAAAGCTTTACTCCTGCAAAGATATGATGAATTAATTTTTTGATCCTGTTTGTTATTATGTATCAACTACCATACCTTCTGGTAGTTTAAATCTAACTTAATTTTAAGTTATACATTGTGTATGTATTGTACCAGTGCAATAATAATTATTGTATAGTGTGGGGAATGCTATTTATAAGTTTATAACTTCTTGCATTTCCCTTCAACATTTTCTTATTGTTCAGTGCTTAACTATATGTTCCATTGTTCCACTATTTATGACGGACTAGCTTACACATGTGTATGTTTGCACCTTATTTGAAATTACACTTTACTACTTATGTGGAATAAATAAATTCAATTCAATTCATCGCGATGACAATGTCGATCGCGGTGCAGCTCAGTTTTTGTGGTGCATCCCTTGTGCATCACGCTATTTTCACGGCAAAATGCGGAAAGAGAACCTGTCACCAATATGTAATTAATGTACGAGATTGTCAATATCGAAGGATGTTATAATATATTGAAATATGGAATAAAATATATCTCAGGCCGATAAATTAGGGAGCGGTTATTGGCCAGGGACGTGGTCTTCTAGATTACATGGGAGGGCTCTCTTTCAGTGCAATGTATTTAGGAGTGGATTTAATTTTAGGGTTGGAAAACGGGATTCAGTTAATTTTCAGTGCACATCATGTGCGAACAATAGTGTTTACTTGTTTCCATGTGCATATTTACCAATCGAGCGTACGAAGTTTAAATGTTTAATGTAGACAGTTGGATGGAGGGTAAAAGTTATATCCACCGAATTTGGAGCTAGGATGGTTTTTAAATCAGAATGTGTTCCCTGATTCTTTCGGCCCACCCCCTGACAATCCATGAACGCTCCCTTAGAGATAATGCTTTCTAATTAATAAAAAAAATTACTCTCCCTTTGCATTAACGGAAACAAAGGTATTTCGAGGTGGGCTTATATACCTAAAGAGTTAATGCAAACTAACCATTTGTAACTATAATAAACAATATCACTCAGTATTTTATTAGGAACATTTTGTTGAACACACAGCTACCACATTCCATCGACAGTGCCAGTCTGCCCAGTAAGCCTACGTAACAAGTTCCTGCTTCAACTACAAAATCTTGTTGTTGGAAAACAGGTATTCTGTTTGATCAACTGAACTCAAACAATGAAAACATCAATGACAACTTTCTGATAGAAATCCCAGTGCCAGTTCACGAATATGCAGCTGTCATTTTAGGAATGGCAAAGAAGGTGGCCGTGACCTATTTCAACTTAATGCTGAGAAGGCCTTTCCCTTTGAGGGGCCATGTACGTCCACACAAGGTGCTAAGAAGAGGCAGAAAAAAGACCCTGTTACATCTATCCTTTCTGCAAGTAGATGTATAGAGAAGACAGGTGCGTGTTGTTCAAACTCCTGCAAGAAAACGAGCGCTGAAATACCATTCTGCATATGTAGCTGGATGAAACAAGAACTCAACAAGCTAAAGGAGAAGATCCATTACTCAAGGGAAAGGTACTCATTACAAAACCTGAGTGATGAAGTTGCCTGCATGGAAACGGGTCTTCCTGACAAGACCATCATAAACATCCTGATACAATATGTGATGCGATTTGAATTGGAAATTTCGTACTTTGCTGGCTGGAAGGTGGACACCCTCTTTCTCGAAGACCAGATTTTGATGACGCTCATGAAACTGAAGCAGATTTACACAAACTTCCACCTTGTTACTGCAGCACTGCAACTGAAGAACAACGTACTAACGCTCATCCATATATTATACCATCTCCTCTGTGAACATTGCATGGGGACTGTCCCAAATAAGGACAAGAACAAAACTTCACTTCCGGGATCATTCGCTTTGTTTGGGAACTGCAGGATGATCATTGACAGTACCGACATAGAAGTAGCGGCGCCAGGCATGATGAGTAGCCAGAAGACGACATACTATGTCTACCGTGGAATGCACTCTTTCAAAATTCTTCTCGATCTTGCGCCGAATGCCGTCATCACGTACGTTAGCTCTCTCTTTCCGGGATCGGTGTCTGACAAGGCAATTGTACAGCAAAGCAATGTGTTGGACATAATTGAGGCTGGGGATTTGATCTTAGCTGACAAAGTTTTCTCATTCAAGGCATTGTTCCACAGGGAGTATCTGTGAATATACGCCCTTCCTAAGCCACGGCAAATTCACCGCGAGTGAAATAAAGATGGTGTCGCATTCATGTTGAAAGAGCCAATGCAAGACTAAAGAAATTCAAAAGTATTTGGCTTTGTACCTCCCTATCTTCGCTTCTATGCAGAGAAGCTAGGCAAGCTGTGCGCTACTCTCGTTTACCTGCAGCACCCGCTCATCAAAGAAATTAGTGTAACAGTGGATTTCAAGTAAGATGAAGTTCGGATCTAGTTCTGAACACGACTACTTAGTTGCCCCCTTCAATGAGACGAGGAACCATGTGCTTCTTGTAGAAGGCCTCCAGGATGCATGTCTCTCAATCTTCAAAATATGATTGCCTTTTGTTGTTCACCCAACAAAGTAGCACGTTTTCTTGCCCGTCACGTTCAACTGTCTCTGGACTTGATAGTAATACTGATGGTGCTCGTTTAGTACTATCAGTCCATCTTTATAAATGGTAAGGCAGAAGTCTTTAAGTCCAACTGCCTCACCGACTGTGTTGCTCCTGTGCCTATACGGGCATTTCACTTCCAACAAACAGTCATCCCAACAAGCCCATCCGGTGAAGCTCCAAGAATCCTCGACTCCGTAACTCACAGACCAGTTGGCGTCACTACCAGACCAGTCATCGAAGTGAAGCTTTCACGCCTTCTTCTTCATTGATGACGCCCCAAAGGATTGCATGTACCCGGGACAATTCGAATTCTCCGAGTACTCGCTTCATCAGTGAATGTGACACCCTCTTCGCTTTTATGACACAGCCAAAGTTACTAGCTGTCAGTCTACCTTTGCGTAGAAGTTGTCAGGCTGGGTTTTCACGCTGTCCCACAGTAGCCATCGTAATCGCAACTTGCTGGTCTGGTGTTACTCTTAGTTTCGCCAAAAGGTGATCACCGTTCAGTTCATGCTGAATGAAGTCTCTGAATAATATCATGTCTTCCTCAGTGTCAACAGGTAAATGCTGCTTCCCTGGCTCTGGTGACAGAAGCCAGTAGATCCCAGCGAATTGTCCATAGCTCTTTAGTTGGCTTCCCAACCACTGGCGATCATCTTGTGTCACCGGTCTAAACAAAGGGTTGTACTGTTGTCTCGGTGGGGGATATAATTCCTCGACAGATTTCACACCGTGTGCTGGCTTGTGCCTTTTCCATTGACATTCCACGTCCGTTCGGCTGACGTTGTGGATGGCAAATATCACAAGCGTTGCTGCGTGGCTGCATTCATATGCTCCACAAGCACATTCATATTCCGTGGTTGTAATTGAACCCTCTTCAAAATAAACATGAAAACACACGTTATAGCAGTTTGCTTAGATCAGTAATAATTTTAAAAACACCGTAATTGCAATATGTTACTTAGACATAGTGGACAGTTTTGTATCACTGTGTAAAACGACTTAAAGAACATTACTTTGCATAAAAGAATTTACGTTGTGTTGTGTTTTTTATAGTTTGTAAAGTGAATGTAGAACAAAACCCAAAAGTGCAAATACCCAACCAAAACTACAATCAATTCAGAAATTTTTTCCAATAACACTATTAAGATAATCATTCACAACATATAAAATATAGGCGTCGGAATCGGGGGAGGGATGTTGTGGGACTGAATTTCAACGGAGTGCAGTTGGAGGTTTTTGGTGAGTCTGGAATTAGAAGATTTTGGTGGACATTAGCCTCCCAATATTCACCATGTTCAGACGCCTATATAAAATGATAAATAGCACATTTAAATATAAGCAAAATTACAAAATATATTAATTTATTAAACACGCATTATACACTTTATCAACAATATTATTTATCATATTTACTGCATATCGTAATTAACACCACCAATGTCTTTGAACACCGAACAGTGATGCAGTCTTACCACCACGAAAACTGGCTATTGTTGATGTATTGTTGGTGTCCTGGATTTGGAACAATTTCAAACTTACCGTTACTTGCTTGCATGAACTGTACCCCGAAGAACATTTGGAAAGTAATTTAAACTAATAACATGATCTGATTTTAAATGATTTCCCTCCTTTCAAGTGATTTTGGTTCGTCCGAAAGGTACGTAGCAAGTGCAGATCTGATATGCTGACGGTAGCCATATTCGAACGGACGTGAGCGATGCTGACGGGGTTCTTTTCAGTGAATAAATCACGGATGTGTGTGTGTGTGGTGTACTTGTCTGTGTGTGCGAATGTGTACCTTGATGGGTGGTTAACAACCTATATATGTACACGCGTGAACGTGTATGGCTGGTACGTGTCTGTGGGGTACGTGCACGTGTGCGCACGTACATGCGTGTGTGATGTGCGTGCGTGCGGGCATGCGCCCTTATTCCCTTTAACCTGTCCGTAATTATCTTTTCACAATCGCAGGTACTTTTTTCATGAAATAATGATCTGTCCCCAACGCTGTCCCCGGTACCCCCACCCAGCTGCCTCCCGTACCATATTAGTAAATCAGAGGCCATTGGGATATTGCCCCAAGGACACGAATGAACGTAGGAAGAAGCGAGTGGGCCTCGACACCTGGAGAGTGACACTACCAGACAACACACCAAAGTTAGCGTAGTAATATTATATATATATATATATATATATATATATATATATATATAATTACATGTAATGTAGGAAGTCTTAAAACAACAACAAATTCCAAACAATCTATTCAACCACAACTACCCCCCCCCCCCCCCCACAACTACCACCTCCAAGGCCAAGCGGAATTATTTTGCTTCATCGAGGTTGCACACACACCCATCGCACTTCCTACGTGCCTGGTTAGTTTGTTCGTGAACGTCTTGTTTGACTTTTGACACAAACGAGCTGTGATTGCGTCCAATCGTTGGTCTAACTAGCAACGCCAACAGAGGGGGCTTCCTGTGCAATCATTAGCGTGTTTACAGGAACGTGCACCATGCATTACACACCTAATCGCGGCGAGTAAAAACAGGTGTCACTGAAAAAAGGAACGCGATTTGCTGCTTATACACATGTTTTACCTCGACTTTGCGGCCCATTCAACCACAGTCGACACAAAACTCCAGGTTCAACGCGTCTAATTGTGCCACGATCGCTAAGTCTTGGCTCGCACCGAGACACGCCGACCAAACCCAACGCAGTTACGCAGTACGTAGGGCATGGTTCACGTCAGCAATGCGTTTACTCGGCGGGGAATTGTATGTCCGACTTCCTATTGATCGGGTGAAGACGTGTGTGAAATCAGAAAACATTTGTGCAGCAAATTACAAAATGTTTAGTTTGTGTGCATTCCATGTGCATGTTAGTTGCGCGCGTCGCGATGTGTTATGAATTTAATATTTATAAGTCGGTTGCATTGTTGAGCAAAGTACAATGTAATGGATTAAGGCGGTGACGAATAACCGAATTCGAATACACGATGTTGTTGTGTTTACGTGTTTGTTTTCACTGTGTTTGCGTTGACACGATTGACATTATTCATTAGCTGTCCGCCAACCTGTTATTTTGACACGCCTGTTCACACGATCGACAACAAGTGCAATATTGAGTACAATTCTGAGTTGCACCTGTATGCGGGAAAGATTGGTGTGGTAGATGTCATACCGCCCAAATAAAGTAATGCACATATGTAAACATTGTTGGCAAAGCAAAGCTCGACAGAGGTCACGCGCACAATCTTGATTGTGACGTCAGAGAGTGACTGGATCCACCAAATAAGCCTTATCAACACCGTTGTCGCGCTTACATTTATCCGGGCGTTAAATAATATCCGGGTGACGTTTCTGCGCGAGCGCGTATCTAGGGGAATGTATTTAGTACCAGCTACGACAGTCGCGTTTTCATTTATCCGGGCGTTATGTATGTTTATATGTATATCTATATTTACATATATGTATGTGTGTGTGTGTGTGTGTGTGTGTGTGTGTGTGTGTGTGTGTGTGTGTGTGTGTGTGAGTGTGTGTGTGTGTGTGTGTGTGTGTGTGTGTGTGTGTGTGTGTGTGTGTGTGTGTGTGTGTGTGTGTGTGTGTGTGTGTGTGTGTGTGTGTGTGTGTGTGTGTGTGTGTGTGTGTGTGTGTGTGTGTGTGTGTGTGTGTGTGTGTGTGTGTGTGTGTGTGTGTGTGTGTGTGTGTGTGTGTGTGTGTGTGTGTGTGTGTGTGTGTGTGTGTGTGTGTGTGTGTGTGTGTGTGTGTGTGTGTGTGTGTGTGTGTGTGTGTGTGTGTGTGTGTGTGTGTGTGTGTGTGTGTGTGTGTGTGTGTGTGTGTGTGTGTGTGTGTGTGTGTGTGTGTGTGTGTGTGTGTGTGTGTGTGTGTGTGTGTGTGTGTGTGTGTGTGTGTGTGTGTGTGTGTGTGTGTGTGTGTGTGTGTGTGTGTGTGTGTGTGTGTCTGTGTACATAAATTAGAAAATGTTTGCTTCCCACAGACATAAACAATTTCTGTCGTAAAACAGTTTCCTCTCCACGCACACGTCACGTGACTTACTCTTATACTTGGTCACAAATCTGAAACAGCAAATTATAATGATGTACTCTAACTACGCTCGTATTACGACAACAAACGAAACATATTTAACTATTGGATATTATTTATCACTACGTGATCTACTGGTGCACATAAACATCACCCGAATAAAATTTAACGCCCGGATAAATGTAAGCGCGACACCTTAAACATAGCAAAGACTTCCGGCACATTGATTAACATGATTACAGCAACGTTTGACATGTAAAAAACACCTAATCCATGCGGCCACAAGGCAGGTGTGATTACAAAAAATAGCGTGACTTGAGTCTTCTTCGACATAATACGAACGCAATAACAGATCCAGTCATCAAATACACATTCAGCCGGTGTAATTATGATATGAACGATTAAGATATTAAGCGTAAACATGTTACCGAGAGCGCAGGCCAAGGTTCACGTCGACAAACCAGTTGTTTTGCTAGTAGCTTTGTGTTGTTGTTGGATTTGTTGTCGGTCGTATGAACAAGCGTGTCAAATCAGATATGATTTATGCAGACAATTAGAAAATGTTCAAGTGATTCTTCGTTCCAGGCGTCGTTTTATATATGTATATAATATATATATATATAACAAACATATATTTATATATGTTATATATTATTATATAACGAAATATATATATATATCTATATATATATATTATATGTATATATATAATATATATATATATATATTATATATATATATATATATAATATATATATATATTATATATATATATATATTATATATGTATAGTTTCAGGTAGTTTATATAAAATATTCGTCGATGTCGTTGGAATTGTAATCGTTGTTTTGTTGTCGTTGATGTAATTATTATTGTGGTTGTTAGTGATGTTTTGTTATTATTGTTATTATTATTATTATTATTGTTAATTGGCTATGAATGTTGGTGTTGTTGTTTTGTACACGTTTTTGTTGTCGGCGTAGTTGTCTTGTCATCGTTGTCGTTTTTGTTGTAGCCATTGTTGTTGTCATCGTCGTCTCAAAATGCTATCGTGGGTATATGGTAGAATAACTGACATCAACTCGTACAAACTCCCTAATCTAACACACCATTTAATGGCCTGTCGATCACGTTTATAACACAAATGTTAAACGATGTGTGGTTCATGGAATGGGATTCCGATTAAGCTGAAGTTTACTGTCAATGTGAAGGTTGTCGGGATTAACTGACCGCCACACCGGCACGTAGTATTTGAGGGGTCATTACCATTATTCTCTCAATACTGGACAGTCAATTAATGTCAATTGCCTTTAATGTAGCTCGGTTGCTTCAATCGCCCATTCCCGTACGCATTTGCATATTAACTATCCATGCGGATTTTAGAAACCTTCTCACAGAAGGTCCTAATGCACTGCAAAATGAGTCGTGACACGTGGTATAAACAATGGCCTCAAAGACATATACATGCAGCATTTATATTATGCTATTTGATATGGTGAAGGTCATTTTATGTCGGTCATGCACCAAGCCTTAACGTAAAACCGTTTCGCAAAAGCTGATGTTATGTAAGAAATATATATGACTAATCGTAACAATCATGCGGAATTTTTCAATAATTATAATATGTATGTACAATGTAGCACCGAGAAAAGATAAGTAACGGTTTATGGTTAAAACAAACGAATAAACAATTGTATTCCTCTTCCTATTTTTGCATTATATTGAGGGTGCTGGCAGTTTAGTGGAAGAAAATAATATATTTGCAAAGAAATGATAAAACGGCATCCAGATACTGACAAACTTCAGCAAAGTGCAAATACACAGTTACCCACACGCAAGGTTCAATGTTCGAGGAGAAACGAATCTGTCAGTGTCGAAGAAAATACTTATCCAACCAAACGGCAAATAAAGCAGCCCGAGGAGGCTAGGATGTGGAGCATTTGCGCCTTATGTAGAGTCCGACAGGACAAAGAACACATTGGTCGATGAAACTTGGAAAGGGTGCCATCACACGGAGGGTCAGAAAGTACTCTGCGCTGAAAAGAAAAGACCCGCAACACGGAAGTCCTATTTTCTGATAGCGTAGACACGATAGTCACAGAGGCACAGAGTGACGGGCGTGACAGTGATCACATAATGACATCAAGGCGATGAACGAACGAACGAACGAACGAACGAACGAAGAAGTTTATTTACCCCATGTATATAAAAAGTACAAATTGTTTTTCATACTTGATTATAGAAAAACAATAAAGCATATACAAACACAAATATATATACTACGCATGATACATAAGTATGTAATTCAGTAATTTGCAGGAATAAAAAAAAAACTTTTATTTGATAACATACTGTCTATATATATATAGATATCAGACGGGGTCGGTGACTCCTATTAAGACAAAATGTCGCTATCATAAGAGCCACCCCATTTACGTAAAAATAACGTAGGTTCTTTTATTCAACAATAATGTCAATCTCAAAGGTGTATATGTATGTGTGCGTGGGTGTGTGTGTGTGTATGTGTGTGCGTGTATGCGTGTGTGTGTTCATGCCTGCAACTGTATATTTTTTTATTTTGCATGTACTTGTACTCAATTATGCATTCTTACGCTAGCGTCTTTGTAATCGATTGCACATTTTCAAAACTTCATTTATTATATGTTTTGGTGGCATATATAACAGTTTGATAATGTGCACCTATAATCGTATTTTCTTTTTAAATAATTTTTTACATATATTGAAAATCCTCGCATACTGTGGGTGTATATCTTATCTTTAATTAAATCAGGCGTGTTATTTATAGCGTGTGGCAAGTTGTATTTCAAACATTTCATTGCAAAGTCATGCTTAGTTCTGAATGTATATATATTTTGTGTATTCCGAGTGTCGTAGTTGTGTATGTTATCTTTTGGAACAATTTGCCATTTTAATAAATAATCCGGTAGATTTTTGTGAATATATCTGAAATAAAATTTTAACTCTTGTAGCTTTAAGATGTCTTCAACTTTTAACAGGTTTAGTTTTTTAAAGAGTGGTTCAGTATGTGAGTTGTATTTGTTTAGTGTTATTATTCGCATTGCTTTCTTTTGGATTTTCATAACTCTGTTTCCCTGATAACCCCATGCCATAATAGAATAATTAATGTGAGATAATAGTAACGAGTTATATAACATAACTTTTATTTGCACAGGTAGTACGTATTTTAATCTATTCAATATGCCAATTATTTTGGAACATTTATTTGATACTTTTTCAGTATGTTTTTTCCAATTTAAGTTTGAGTCCAAAGTCAACCCTAAGAAGATAAATTCGTCTACTTTTTCAATATTTACATCAACTATTTTAGGTGTAAAAGTCGTTGTGCGTTTATTTGGCATATGGAAAATCATATATTTTGATTTGTTTTTATTCAGCGATAATTTATTAATTTTTAGCCATTCAATAACTTTAGAGAGTTCTTCATTTATTGAGGATTGTATGTTTTTATTTTCGGGGTTGTCACTAAAAGAGTTTACAGTACTAAATAGTGTGGTGTCATCTGCATACATAATGAAATCGAACTTATGGCTGGCTTGTGAGAAATCGTTAATATATATAACAAACAATAGTGGTCCAATACATTCTATTTCAATGTATTGTTTTCTATTTTGTAAATAACTTTTAAGTAGTTGTAGTGTTGAACCTCTTAGGCCATAGTATTTTAATTTATTTAATAGAATATTATGATCGATGGTGTCAAATGCCTTAGACAAGTCGAGAAATATACTAATAGGTATGTCATTTGTATCCATTTGAGTTACTATTCTATCAATTAGCTCAAGTGCGGCATATTCAGTAGAATGTTTCGGCCTAAAGCCATACTGATGAGAGAGCTGACAGAAGACCGCACGATATGGCGGAACCTTTGGGGGCCTGATTGTGCCACTAAGACTGCTGAAAGCATTTTGCACTTTATCCCCGGCAGACTTGTTTTTTTAAAGCCATCTCGACTTCCCTGGGAATCATCCAGTTATGTTGCTACTACGCAGAAACTATTCGCTCATACACACGCATTTACTCCCCCACACGTAAACACGCCGGCGCACACGTACTCGCGCATACGTACACGCACGAGCACACGCGCACACGCGCACACGCGCACACGCGCACGCACGAGCACACTCGCACACGCGTACACGCGCACACGCGCACACGCGCACACGCGCACACGCATGCACGCATACAACACGCACATACACGCGCACACGCCCACACACACTCTCTCTCTCATATGCGCACACATGCAAGCGCACACGCACGCACACTCACAGACACACACTAAACACACACGCTCGCCAACGCGCACACGCGCTCACGCGCCCACCTGCACACCCGCACACACGCACACACGCACACACGCACACACGCACACACGCACACACGCACACACGCACACACGCACACACGCACACACGCACACACGCACACACGCACACACGCACACACGCACACACGCACACACCGTATGTAGTCAGTAGTCAGGTACTCATTTATGCATGGTGAAGTGATGATGGTGAAATCATTTAGACTTCTACTATGTCCGAACAGCAAAACAAGCCAGCTGCCTGAAGTAAGAAGCCATAAGTCACACTTGATGCCATTTATTATAAAGAACTGTATTCTATCTGCACTGAAATTTACTACAACACAAGTATGCCTGAAATAAGAAAGAAGAAGACGTCTTATTTATCATGTGTGATGGAGTTGCAATTTTAAAGACCATGTTTTATATCAATATCACTAGCTTAATTAAATTATTTATAAGGATATTTAGTTACATACGTTTTCTTCCGGAAGAAACTGGAAGAAACTATTTCTTCCGGGATGGAAGAAACGTGAAAAACATGGAAAAAACCGCGCCCTCGGCAGAAACTGCAAACCCTTTTCTAATTAAGCTGCCACATCCCAGAAGTAAATAAAATGTCAAAGAGATGGAGCAAATTAGGTATCTAACCTTCCAACATATCACGTTCAGTTAACAAACTAGTATTTTTCAGACCACCTTTCCTTGTTACTGATCTGTATATGGCAAAGAATCTCTGTAAACCATCTTAATGGTATATCCTAAAACCAATATTGCGTTGTGGTTACGTGTGACCGTGTCCGCTAGCACGTTCGACTAACCTGTAATAATGACGTGTGGTTAGGAGAATTACCGATGTGACAGCCACTGGAACAAAATTGACGCTCACGCCTCACGTCAAAGTGAGGCAGAGTCCATTAAAGGCGCCAGGTCTGCTCCTCGTTTATAATCATTTATTTACATCATATTCTTCTTAATGCTAGAATAAATAGATTAACGGAATACTGCCTGAAAAATTTATTTTAATACGTGCAACACAACAGAGGGGGGTACCAACTCAGTCACCTGTGGGACAGACTGCTCCACCACACCGTCTGGCGAGCAGAGTAAGATTGTTCCTGGTGAAGACCGTCGATGGTGGTCGAAACGTCGAAATGAGTTTCGAATTTAATTTATAGTTGCGTACTAAGAAAAAAATCGTTTTATATGTTATATAGTATTCTCAATTTGATTTATAGTTGTGTAGTAAGAAAAAAGTCGGTTTTAAATAGTATTCGCAATTTTAAATTGTAAACAAAACGTTCGATTTATAAGCAACCACTATTGTTACTTATTGATTATTGGCTTATTGTTTTGACGTTAGCTCCTTTCTCCTTGCTCCTGACCGAATTGGGACTAAGTACAAATGTGCTGCTCACAATTACCTAACGGAACACACAGCCTCCCTTTAAAGACGACTCGCGCTCCATCGTCAACACATGACGTCGATTGTTCTATCCACACGCCCGGTCCCAAGGCGTGCGATGTCGGCACGATAAGTGCGGTTTACGTTCTTGATCATCTCAAGACAGACAAGTCAGAATGAACACAAAGGGAGCTGCTAAGCTGATTTCACGACTGAGGCACGTTAGTTGAGATAAAAGCCAACAAGAACGTGGCTTAACAATGCAGGATACGTGGTGATTAAGAGGGGATTAACATGAAGTTGTTTACGTTTTCTTGTGGTTATATTGATATGGGTATTCACTCCTACTTTTACTGTTAAGGAAGTAGAATGATAAAAAAGACACGCAATAGCATTAGAAAGGAAACATAGTAGATTGTATTATATAAAATATTCATTCGCACAAGCGTACGTTCATATCCACCTCACTCTCAGGCAAGTATTCCGCTTGACCAGAACAAAACACATTTTAATGTGTATATATATATATATACATTTATAATATATACATATATAAGAATATTTTATTTTATCATTAAACAAACAATTAGACCGTCCGGGAATGCATCCCGGTGTCTCTCTCTTGCTACGCTCAACCACTGAGCTAACCTCTAATTCACGGATCACTGTAGTTTTCGACAGATATCTAGGGATATTAAGTTGGTGATACGCTAAATTGAACGATCATTGGATTCTCGCTATGCACGCGGCTTCCTTGTTCATTTAACATCTTGTGTTTTTGCACTTGTTAAATTGTGAGAAATATCGACATTTGCAGGTGTGAGCAACTTCACAGGAACAGCTTGTGGTCTCATTAAAGAGGAGAGAGATAGAACAAAAACAAATGCACACAGAGAGACGGAGATAGAGCGACTGGGATAAGCAGCTACGGAGAAACCTTCTATAAACATACTTTGGCAGCGAGTGTTCTGAGAGCGCCACAGCAGGACAACGACCTGAATAATACTGAAGCAAGACTTAGCGGACAGGTCGATATATCGATGGCCGTAGAGCGAATGTTTATCGGCTTACAATCTGATCTTCTAAAATAGCTGGTCTGTTTACATGTCCGTGCGTGTGGAATTGTTTTAATTATTCAGAGTTCGCCAAAGTAACTTGTCAATCGCGCTCTTTGTCACATGCCGTTGGCAGCCTTGTTCCTTTGCATGTTTCAGCAACATCTACGTTAGTTCAACCGAGTTCAGAGAGGTCAGCGTGTTATTTGTGGCGTAGCATCGTGTTGATGCCCTTCGACGTTTCACTGAGGCACGGAGTGAGGCTGGCCTCGATGCTACACCTAGATGTTTTCCAGCTTCCGAAACTAACCTCGTTTCACTGCAGTCAATGCTGTGAAAACGTTTTGTTTAACTTTTATAGTGATTAAAAAAGTGTTTCTCAAAACCTGCTTCATGTCATCTGAGGAAGCATTGTTTCCAATGATTTAAAACATTATTGCGTTTGCTGTGATATTTTAAAACATATATATGTAGAATACCCCCGGATTAACCGCTTTCCCTACTTCGGCGCTCATGACATACTGCGCATGTCTTTTATCCGTAAGGCATCGAATACTTCCGGTTAGACGTGGACACACGCAAAAAATATCACATCCGCATACTAATTAATTTGTGAGCCGTGTCAAACGAAGAATATGATCAACTGGAACAAGATGGGCACAGTATCGCAGCGGTAAGAGCGTCGGACTCTCGACTGAGAGAACCCGGGTTCGAATCCTGTGCGGCGGTGTCGAACCTTGGGCAAGTTCGTTTACTCTACATTGCTTCATTTCACTCAGCTGTACGAATGAGTACCTGGCTATAGACAGTGGTGGATATTTGTGTACGAATAGTCTTCGCACATTAATTGCATCGCGGCTGAATGCTTCCCATAGAAGTCGAGATGGTATTCGATTGAATAGGTCTGCCAGGGAGTAAAGTGTAAAGCGCTTTGAGCAGTTCTGAGGACTGGATACTGCGCTATATAAGAACTTACCTTTACTTTACACGATGAGTTGAAATTCCGGATATTGACTAATAAACAGTCTAATTAGCCGGCTTGTCATGACGCGGCCGAGACCGAGTTTCGATGACTACTAACAAGTGGAAGTCGGAGACAGTGAAATACGAACTCACACTCTTTTTAAAGACTACGCTTTGGATTAATTCTTCGGAATGCTATTTTAATATGTTGTGCTGCGATTATTTTGGACGGTAACTGGTAATTAATCCAACCCAACACAAACGAATGTCTAATGAAACGTCTGTCAATTGAATTTTAATAAAGGTTTGGATGTTGTTTGAACGTTGACTGTGTTTGCATGCTCCTGGTGTTGCTTGCATCTTGTGGTAAAGTTAATTGTGTTTGCATGCTTTTAATAGCAACGTAGAATGTGTTTGCATGACTCTAGCGGCAGCGTTGACTGTGTTTGCATGCTTCTAATGGCAACGTCGACTGTGCTTGCATTGTTTTATCAGCAACGTTGACTGTGTTTGCGTGCTTCTTGTGGCAACGTTGACAATGTTTGCATGCTTCTAGCGACAACGTTTAATGTGTTTGCAGGTTTCTAGCAATAACGTTGAATGTGTCTGCATGCTTCTAGCGACAACGTTGAATGTGTTTGCAGATTTCTAGCGACAACGATGACTGACTGTGTTTGCATGCTTCTAGCGACAACGTTGAATGTATTTGCAAGCTTCTAGCAACAAAGTTGAATGTGCTTGCATGCTTCTATCCGTAACGTTGCACTTAGGTAGCATGCTTCTAGCAATAATTTAACATTGTACAGACAAACTTCTATAGTGGTTAGATTGTTCACAGTTACAAACTTCTAGTGGCACCGCTGTCGATAATGTCAGTCCTCTAGCGGCAACGTTGCCCAGAATTACATACTTCTATAGTGACAACAGTGTCCAAAGTTACACACTTCTAGTTGCAACGTTGTCCACTTCTTGCGGCAACGTTGTTCACAGTTACAGACATTTAGTTGCAACATTGTCCACAGTTAGATGTGTATAAACTTCTTGCGATAACGTTTTCCAGAGTTACATATTTCTAGTGGCAACCTTGTCCAGCTGCACACTTCTAGTTGCAACTCTGTCCAGAGTTATGTACAATGGCAACGTAATCCAGAATGACAGGCTTTTAGCGGCAACGTCGCCTACGAAGGCCATCGCTATTGTCGAGGGACAGCACCGCGCTTCGCCCAGATCGAGCTGTGCGTTAAAGAGTGGCGTTCGTCCTTCAGACGCGAAGATGACCATCTTCATCATCATCCATGGTCCTGGCTGTGTGGGTTCGGAGGTGGCTGATGAAGCCTATCCTTGCCCGAAGGTTTCTGGAGCAGTGGGGCAGGACAATGCTGCTAGCAGAGCTAAGGCAGTGGAGACTCTGCTTGCCCGAGCTTTGCGCACTATCAGCTTGGTTTTTGGCTGTCTCGATGCGGTGCTGTTCGTAGGCAGTGGCACCCTTTGAGATTGCAGAACGCCAAGCTGGTCGGTCCTGAGCGAAGTTCTCCCATGAAGCTGGGTCGATGACAAAGTCCTGATGGAGACTTTCAAGTTGTCCTTGGAGCGTTTCTTTTGACCGCTGTAGGAGTGTGCGCAAGTCTGCAGTTCACCACAGAGGATGCGCTTTGGGAGACGCACATTTGACATTCTATGATGTGACCAGCCCAGCGGTGTTGAGACACCCGCAGCATTGTGTAGACACTGGACATGTCGGTCTGCTCAAGGATCTCAGTGTCAGGAATCTTGTCCTGCCACTTGACTTTCAGCAGCCCGCGAAGACAGCACAGATGGAAACGAATGAGTTTCGTTGCATGTCGTTGGTAGACAGTCCAGGTCTCGCATGCATAGAGTAGGGTAGAGAGGACGACAGCTCTGTAGACATTCAGCCTGGTTATGAGGCTCATTCCTCTGCGTTCCGTTCTACGTGAAAGAACAGGCTCCTCAATAACCACGTGTTTTAAAACAAAGGCGGGTGTTATGATTTTTAGAGATCATTTCAAGTAACGCACACACTGATATTCAAAATGTTGCAGAAACAAACACGACTTTAAACAACAGATTATACATGCCGACATTCACAAAGACGGCGCATCTGGTCTATCGCCTCAAAAACATTATTATTATTTATATAAGCATTGTATCGCATTGCATTGATATTCCTCGATGTCAACATACAATTAGTGTTGCACTAGTGACCTCATTAGACCGTCCGCATCAATATCATCAATATTCATGTTCACGCTGGGGCTATATTAAGTCTGAGAAATTGTAAACCGTCCCGGGGTCATCGACCCGTCTTAGACTAAAATCGGTTTTATTTTCTCCTGCACGTTGCATTAAAGCCATAAATGTGAGACAGAACACGCACGCGTGACTGCACGTGTGGGGCGTGCGCTGTATGTAGGACACTTTAGGCACGCAGTATCCAGCACAACTTGGCTGAAATAGTGTAGCTTCACAAGTTTGCAAAGTCTAGAAAAAAACGTAATGCATTTCGTATTGGCCATCTCCCCTATTGTGTGGCGTCGGACTTGCGATTTTAAGCTATCCAAAATGGCTTTCCATTAAGAAACGCGCTACGTTTTTCTGGACTTTGAGATCACCCGTAACCGGGACGTGCGATCAGTGCCACTTTGAGATCACCCGTAACCGGGACGTGCGATCAGTGCCACTTTGAGATCACCCGTAACCGGGACGTGCGATCAGTGCCACTTTGAGATCACCCGTAACCGGGACGTGCGATCAGTGCCACTTTGAGATCACCCGTAACCGGGACGTGCGATCAGTGCCACTTTCATTCCACAACAGACCACAGACCACGTAAAGAGACACTAGGTCAATGTCGATTGCGTGTGATGTGCAATTTCTTCCGGGCACTTTTGCACCGGATAATTGGGTGAGGTTAATGCTTCTACACTACTGCATTAGTGGTTTCAATTGATGGCAATGCGCAGACGCTGCCTACTTGTGTGCCCCATTTCAACATCAGTCGCTGGGCCTGGCCGAAATTGAGTGGTATCAGGTGTGTTTGTCTGAAAAACGATATATGTGTCGTTTTCGTGAATTTCACACACGTGGGTTGTTAATTGATAGTTAATGTGCTCTTAAATTCGGATCTGGCTCCGCTGTATCGCTGTTTTGCGGTGCTTTCCGAAAACCAATAGAGTCTACGTGCTAAGTTTGCTGCTTTTCAGAAGATGTCCTGCGTTTTGTTCTTTTCCAAATAAACTCCTTGTTTTCTACATTTTTGTGCGAATATTTAACACAACCTCTTCCCCTTTATCCTTTGTCCTCTTCCCCTTTTAGTTCACATACAATACATTATAATACACAACACACATTCTAACATATTGACAACACAAATTAATTTTAATAAATCACAGTTGTTTTATATAATTTGGCCGTTACTTGTCTACGAATGCCGACCGTGTGTTCAAGATGCAACGATACATTTTCGAGTCGAAATATATTCAAACTAAACACCCAACGGTCAATTTATATATAAACAAATTGTGTTTCATTAAATCCATGTGTGCGGTCAATTAACTAGAATAGATAACTTACTATACAATACTAGCTTGCTTACAAAACAATTGGAGGGTGACTCTTTAAAGAAACTAAAAACAAGGCACCAGCTAAATAAAATTTTCCAAGTGTACACACAAAGCATAGCATTGTAAGTAACATTTGGCGACATGATAAACATACAGAAAAATGCATTGATAGTTTGAATCAGATTGTAAACCCATCTGTATTGCGATTTCCGTGGAAAGTTTATATTTTAGGCTCATTCTGACGCTTGCCTCGACCCAGCATCTATTGTTGTAAACATGCTCTGAATGTATTGAAAGTGCTGGCGTGTTGCGCGACATTTAGGCCTCTGACGTCACATCTAGGCATACCGAAAAGCGCTCCAAAAATTATGCATATTCGAAGAAGACACGTTGCACAGCGTAAATTGTGGAATTATTAATGTATTGAGTTCTGGTAAAATTATTGACTTTGTGGAAATAGAAATATACAGGAAGATGTAATATAATATGAATTCAAGCAATAGGTTTTTTTTATTCCCTTTAAACTGGATTTGTAGCACAGTGTAGGACTGGTTGAAACTCGAGTCGTGTACTATTGATTTGACCTGTGTAACATTAGTTGACCCGATTCAGAAAATGAGTTGCACCAACTAATAGGGCATATTGCGTAATGAGCTATGAGACGACATCGCGGTGTGCCGAGTAAGCCTATAAATCAACGAAACTCAGTCGCAGCTGTAGGCGGAAAACGCCGCTTGTGGCGCGCAAAGTATTATAGTTGAGGTAGAGCAATTTGTATTTACTTGCCACCGTTTATATTACGATTAATGTGTTTAGCTTGTCCTTTTAATGCATGACCAACTCATATTTATAATAACACCTATATTTTTTATTATCTTTAATAAAGATCATGCATTTGAATATATTTATATTTTCTTTATTTGTGCGTGTACACGACATGAATATACATCCTCCAAACTGCATCCCCATTGGATCTCTCCACAACAACCTCCAAACTGCATCCCCCTTGAATCTCTCCACAATCTCCAAACTGCACCCCCTTTGGATCTCTCCACAATCTCCAAACTGCATCCCCCTTGAATCTCTCCACAACCTCCAAACTGCATCCCCCTTGAATCTCTCCACAATCTCCAAACAGCATCCCCCTTGGATCTCTCCACAATCTCCAAACTGCATCCCCCTTGGATCTCTCCACATCCTCCAAACTGCATCCCCATTGGATCTCTCCACAACAACCTCCAAACTGCATCCCCCTTGAATCTCTCCACAATCTCCAAACTGCATCCCCCTTGGATCTCTCCACAATCTCCAAACTGCATCCCCCTTGAATCTCTCCACATCCTCCCAAACTGCATCCCCCTTGAATCTCTCCACAATCTCCAAACAGCATCCGCCTTGGATCTCTCCACAATCTCCAAACTGCATCCCCCTTGAATCTCTCCACAAACTCCAACTGCATCCGCCTTGAAGCTCACCAAAACTCCAAAACCTTCCTTGCAGCTCACCAAAATCCCCCAATCGCATCCCCTTTGCCTAAATATTGGGGGGTTAAACATATGTCCAGCCCTACCACCAAAAATATTGGGGGTTTTGCCACGCGGTTCCGACGCCTACGATATGTAAGATTTTTTTATTATATGCTGCGTGTTTACATTTCGAAAAGTAGAAGCCGGATTCATGCGTTGCTGAACATTAATTGAACAATTATTCGTGATTACTTCGAGACCAATTCAAACGTCGCTGAACATTGTTGTTAGATTACTCGTGATTGGTCAAACACTAGTTAGAATTGTTGTGATTGGTCAACTATTAATTCAAAAGTTTCTGAACATCAGTTATTAGATTGTTCGTGATTGGTCACCTACAAATTCAAACGTTCGAAAACATCGCATGTTAGAATTGTTGTGATTGGTCCATCACAAATGGAAAATTAGTTAATACATATTAAAACACTCATAATTGGTCAACAGCCAATAAAACAATTCCGGAACATCAGTTGTGAATGATCCACCGCCAAAAATACATAATAGTATTGGTATACGCGAGTAATCTCCTAGTAAATAAATAATAGTATTGGTTGGAGAGGCAATTGTCCAACAATTCAGTTCCACGCCATTTACGCCAATTACATTGGGAAGATTTAACAAGGATGATATTAAAACGGGACCAATGTATTCATGAGAACGCGTCGAGGGACAAGCAGCCCTACAACGAAACAGCATAATGTGCACTCTTTACACTGATAATTTACGCTCGATAGTGCGTTCTCTGAAATATTTAAATCCTGATCACTTTGGCAGTGATGCGTCGCACTCGATTGTAAATGTCGTCTGTCAGAAAATACCAAGTGTTCAACAGTTGCGTCGCATTTTCATCGATTATTTGCAGAGCGCGTACAAAATCTATTACGCGATTTAGGATTTCTACAATGGCTGCGTATATCATGATAGGGGCCAGTGGGAAATAAAAAACATGGCGTCCACCTACTCTTAGTCGAATCGACACACGACGTATTTGTCGAGGCCCGCAGTGTCGGTGCTGATGGCTCTGTTTACAGACGCCTGTCTCCACGAACTTCCCAGGTGGCCGTGTTGTTTACATTCCTGGATCTTCATGCGGGTGTCTAGGAAACACTGACCCAATTTCTTGATACATTTATTAAATACATATTTTTATTAATCAACTATTTTATTTAACTGTTTATCATGATGGACATTATTGGAATATGTATTGGTATAAACCATTTTAACACTTTGAAGGTGTCTTATATATTTATGTAAATATATTAATTTTTGTGATAATGTCATTGTGCAGCCGTAGCATGCCACTTTTGTTGGGTGAAGGCCTCAGCATGTCGTTTCCAAATCTGCCTGCCTTGCACTATCCTCTGACAGATGGTGCCCTTCCAGTACTCGTCTAGTTCGTCTCTCCACCGTCTCGCCGGTCTTCCTCTAGATCGTTTCCCTTCGTAAGGTCTCCAGGTTGTGATACGCGATGTCCATCGGTTATTTCGTAGTCTGCTGACATGCCCTGCCCAGGTCCACTTCTGTCTTCTGATTTGTTCTATCACGTCTATGACCTTTATCTTCTGCCTGACGCAGATGGTTGTTTTTCTCTCCCAATGTGTGATGTTTAACATACTTCTTTCCAACTTTGTTTGTGCGGCTGCTAGCTTGTTCTTTGCCTGAATGGTGAGTGCCCATGTTTCCGCGCCGTATGTCATCGCTGAAAGTACGCACGAATTGAAGACTTGTCTCTTCAAGCAGGTTCCAAAGTTACCCTTGAAGATGTCGCGGTGTTTGGCGAATGCTGTTCAGCCGGCGGTGATCCTTCTCTGAATCGCCTTGTCTTGGTTTTTGTCTCTGATACTGCATCGCTGTCCCAGATAGACGTAGCTTTCAACGTTCTCTATCTGCGTCGTGTTGATATATATTGGTGTGTAATTTCCTAGCATCACTTTTGTCTTCGAGATGTTCATCTTGAGACCTTTCATCAGCTAGCTCATGCAGCATGTTTTGTAGTTCTTACGGTGTAGTAGCGCATATGAGTTTGTTGTCGACGAAGCGAAGATGGCTTATATATTCTCTGTCTATCATCAAGCCTCTGGTTTCCTAGGTCAATTTTCGGAATATGCTTTCGAGTGTTGTCGTGAACAGCTTGGGTGATGTGGTGTCACCCTGTCGTACTTCTCTCTTGATGTTGATCGTGTTGCTGTTTTTGTGTAGGTGAACTGGCACCGAGCTGTTGGTGTAGATGTCTTTCAGGAGATCGATGTACACATCTTCTATCCCCTGTGATTGAAGGGAAGTCAGTATTGCTTGATTTTGCACCGAGTCGAAAGCCTTCTCGTAATCGACGAAAGCGATGCAGAGCGGGATATTATATTCTCGGCACTTCTCTTTCAGTTGGTTTACGACGTGTATGTGGTCTGTCGTTGAGTACCTGCTTTTGAATACTGCTTGCTCTCGTGGTCGGTTTTCGTCCAGTGTCTTCTCTAGTCTATTCGTTTAGTATCTTTGTGAGTAATTTGTAGATGTTTGATAACAGACATATCGGTCTGTAGTTCTTTAAGTCTTTCTTATTTCCCTTCTTGAAGATTATCACCATCTTTGCGTTCTTCCAAGCGGTTGGTATTCGTCATTCAGATAAGCATTTAGTATACAGCTTAGCCGGTGTCTTCGAGATGATATCTTCTCCTGCTTTTTAATGTTTCAATGTTTATATGGTCGTTGCCTGATGTCTTCCCATTCTTCATATTCCCATGGTGTTATCTCTGGTACCTCTGTCGGGTCGGTGTGAATTATCGTATTCTGTTCACTGTCATATACCTCGGTGTAGAATTTCTCTATTCGTTCCATGATCATATCTTGGTCTTGTATTTCTCTACCCTGCTTGTCGAGAAGT
>OZ023215.1:22722132-22757438 GCA_963995525.1 Escarpia spicata
GCAACGGAATTCCCAAAGCATAAATCTGTATACGCTAATGATTTGCCAAGCCCTCAAAACGCGCTGCATTCGGAACATTGGTGTTATAACGACCCCCGTGTGTCTAATGAGTTCAAACAAACATCATTTGGTGCTTTCATACCGAAGGCAGAATCGATTTACCAATTGAAACGCACACAGCAGGGACACAAGAAATCCCACTCGCCTGGCTTGATGTGTACATTTCCCTTAACTAGAGGGATGTCGTGTTACAATTATGTACAGTCGCGTGTGCGTGTTTACATAGGTTCGTTCCTAGGACGGGAGAGTTTGCTTTCATGAAACGGGAAACCCCGCGACCTTCGCTGAGCGGGCTTTCCACGGATCAACAGTTCCTGGTGTAACTAATTACCTGCCACGTCCGATCAATTTACGTAGCTAATTGAAATACGAGTGGAATTATAGTGGTTAGGGGGTCATCCGTAAAGTGCGTCACGCTCATGGGGCGGAGGTTACTGCGTAGAGGTTACGTAATCATTATAAACGAAAACTTTTTTATTGCTCCAACGCATCCTCGCGCGCCAGGGGTCGCTGCTGCTGATTATGTCAGTGCCAGCCAGCAGTACCCCCTGGATGATCGCTTTGCGAAACTCTGAATTTAAACTCAGCCTGTGAAATCGCTCGCTAGATCAGTGGATGTCGGCAGGTCAGGTGGTCATAATAAAACTAATTTCAACCAACCGTGGCTCGTGTTACATGCACTGTTTAGGAAGTAGAAGCAATTATTCAGATACACAATACCGGTCAGCTGCTCGTGCTAATGGGCGAACGGGTCATTATATATTGGGATTCCCAAAAGTCGTTTATCCGTCTTCAAATTGGGGCGGGTATTTGCGATGTTCTCACGGGTGATGCAATCGCGACTGGCGAAGTCAATTACTAGTTTGACTCAGCTAACTTCGCGTAGGGGATCAGCCAGGGCTAGTTTTGCATGGCAAACAGCCCTGGAATGCGAGGATGCTCCAACGGGCGATATCAGATTGATAGCATTAATAGCTCTGCCAGTCGCGTACACAAATGTATTTGCCTTTTTGAGTTGAACTATGCGAAACACTCCCACTGCCAATGGTTTGCTAATATTGTATCGCGGTATCGGCTACACATTGCGGTATTTCTCAAAACGAACAGTCTTGAAGCGATTCTTTGATAATCTCTTTGTAATGTACGCAATTATTAAATAATCCTGTTAATATGATTATTTCAAGTAATTCTATGCCTTTATTTCATTAGAATTATGTTGTATTAATCACTAATGACCCTGACAATATATCGAAATAATAACTTTGACCCCACCTTCACGATCCGTATAAGATATGCTCATGAATATTCGGGACTGTCCGTCAGATTTCGATTAGCTACGCCGAGTTAATAGATGCAAGAGAAACGTCATCAACATGTGCGAATGACCGATAAAATTAATTATCAACTGGAAACGTGGACCAGCTACTGTTTATGTTACATATTCAGCAAAGAAAGGAAGGGAATTATATGAAATAAACGGAGAATGAACATAGCGATAGCTCATGATAGACGGGTTGATTTAAAAGAAAAAAACACCATCACTCCACGCTCGGAGCCGCCGATGACGTATTGAATTATTGTTTTTGTTGGAATATAAAAACACACGAAATCTCACCTATGGTACTATCATGTTCCTTTTTCACTAGGTACATCTGGCTATACATTATAAGTTAAGTTTTAATGAAACATTTAGGTAAAAGAAACTTATTGAAGCCGAGAAACATTCAATAATGAAACCATTTTATTTGCACCTTAAATCCAGCTGCTATTTCCATAAGCAGTATAAATGCAACATTATACATCGCATGAAATACTATACGGTATTAAAATAGCATAGGTGGTTATGTACTTTCCTATCTACATAAGGTTTAGTTTTAGTTTGAAAAATGTAGATCTATAAGAATATAATAACATCATTGTCGACAAAATATTAAAATATATTGCATCGGTGTAACAACTTGTTTTATTTTGTGCAGGTATTACAATAATTATTTGTTTTGCGCATCATTTAGAGTAAAATATATTGAATTTGTTTCTGTCGAACATCCGTTTCGATGACAAATAAAATGGCCATTGTATGATGGAAATAAAGTTATAAAATTACAAAACGTTTAAAGTAACGCATTTTTAAAACTCTGTTTTCAGTCATCATTGGTGTATTTAACTCAAGAAGAACCCTAAAACATGTTTTATTTTGTAGAACATTTATATTTTATGAATTTTCTAAATTATTGTAAAAACAACTTTATCGACACGATTTTATACACTACTCCCAGTATAGTTCATTTAACGCAAACTTGTTTTAACAAATTGTGAAGAATATGCTATAGAACACAATCTAAACATGATGAGCATAAGAAAGCATACATGTTATTATGTACTCCCACTTTGCAATATAATGACGGGATGTTGTGCATTTGGATGCACAAATCGATCGATTGCACAAATCCCTTTGAAACATGTAGTGATGTAGATATTCCCAGCAGAAGCCACACGGAACTAATGTGGCAGAACAAAGTCAGACATCTTCTTCACTACTGTGTCAGTTAACATATTGTCCAAATAATAGCACTGCTATGCATTTTGATACGCAAAGCTTTGAGATGCACACATCCATTTGAAACACGAAGTGATGTACAACTTCCCAGTAGATGTCGCACAGAACAGAATGGGGCAGAACAAAGTCAGGCACCATCTTATGTCAGGTGGCCCATTGTCCAGTTAATGGCACTGTTGAGTAGAGCTCTTCAATTTCCTCTTTCCGTCAGGTCGGCTATTTTAAAACTGTTGATGGTCAAAATGTTCCTGCAAATAAACAAAGTTGAATTTAGGAAACTGAGCATAAATATGTTCGCCGATTTCCAGAGGGCTGTGTAGAACAAGGAAACGTGGAGAGAGCTGGTTAAGAAGTCGTCAGTGGTGGCCCAACGATCCTTACGGGTTATGGGAAAGTGAAGAAGCATAAATATGAATTAGCTAATTCAACACTGCGCAGATTAATTCAGTTTAGATATTAGATTATTGGACTTATCACCAAGTATACAGCTGGCTAATTGGGAAAGAAATACAAGAGAGCCTTGTTATATTGATTCAGTCAGACTAAAATCCCAATTCATTACTTTGGCCAACGTTTAATTTGCTTCTACATAATTACCTGTATGCGTTGGTCATACAGTGCACTCCAGTTAACTCGAATTCTCATAAGTTGATTTTCGCGAAGTTAAGTCAATCTTTTCCTCGGTCCTGAGCAAAGGGGACCTTCTGATAACGTTCTAGTTAGCAGAAGTTCCACTAATCAGTACTGTTATGGGTCCCTGGAGGTTCGACCTTATCCAGAGTGTACTGTATGTTTTCCTTTATTCTTGCTCTAATGATTAATGTTGTATATAATTATACATTTGGGCACTTCTCGCGAAACGTGTACAGTAACGGTAAAGTAATAGATCAAAAATAAATGTTTAATTTGTATGTATTTTAGCGAGTATTATTAATATCAATTGTGCTATTCACATGAATCAGCACAGCTTGATCTGATCTATTATTAGATTTTTAAAATATATTCATGGATAAAACCTTATGTATAAAGTGCTGCTAGTGTCCATAGTTCGTGTATACCTCGCACAATTCCGTGGCAACACGGTATTGTGTACTTTTTAACAAACCTAAAACTTTTATATTGAATGATGACACGCCAGCCAGGTTTACTAACAATCGTAGCTTTAGCATTAGAAACAATCTGTGAACGTTTCGGTTCAAATAAGTGGGGAAACAGGGACTTTTCAAAAACGGCTGACTGGAAAGGCAAGACCCGTAGACACACAGACCCAACCCGCACTGACTGCTGCCGTTGCCCCCGCGTGGGCAGTCGGATTTATGGGTCGGATGTTATAATTATACTTAATCGAAAAAATTATCCAGTGGGCAGCATTAGAAGCAGGATAAATAAACAATGCATAAGCGTTCTGCGTTATTAAAAGTAACTGTCAGTATACATTATGTCTACGAATTACTTATTTAAAAAGCCATTGCTTGCAACAACTCACCGCGAAATCTGACATGTTGACTGTGTGTGTGACGTCACCAGTCTCTGTTTGTTTCACAGCCCGTGGATGAATATTGATTATACTCGGGCTGCATATTTAATCATCCACGTGGCAGCAAACTCAAAATTATTCGCGTAAACATAATTATTTATCGTCTTTTTGGCACAGATAATACCCAAATTATGCATAAACATGCAAGACATAAGTAGCAGAGAAAATAGTTATGGGAAATGATCACGTTTTGATACAGTACATCTCAAATGTATATTAGCTTACAAAGAATGTCGCTTTAAGGTGCCGTCAAACGAAGCAATTTAGCCTCTTGCAATGGTTGGCAACACGTTGAACGCAATTCTATTGCACACAAGTCGCATGTTTAAAATGTGCAATTAAGTTGTATGTAATTACCAATCAGAACCCGCCGCCAGAGGGATTGTCATCAGCAACAATGGAAACTAACAATTGTATGGAATTGAAAGCGCAATATTTCTTGTAAAACTGTATTCTTCATTCTTCAAGAATATACTGCGAAAAAGTTACACTTCATTATAATGCAGTTGTATAGCTTCACTGTGTGTTATTCATATTAATATGAGGGGAACTGCTCTACAAGGCGATTAAAACGGTCCTCATCCATCCGGATAATAGTCTTCTACGCCTGCGGATCATCCGCTAGCAGCTCGCACTACAGGCATGAAATGATCTCCGCAGTAGCCAAGGCCGTACCCAAACGCTTCTCTTCTTTTGTCTTTTCTTTTTGGAACAAATCGCCACATAAGCGGCGCCTAAGGGTCGCGCTGTGTATACAGACCAGTTGCATGTGAGTTGCAGCGCAAGCGAAGCTGCATCCTAGCTGCGATCATTGCACGCAATGGTTACCGCGACATAGTTTCATCGTTTGATGACACCTTTAGAGGGTGTACATGACAGCGTTACGAAACGTTCCAATGAAGACGGGGTTGAAAAATATAAAATATTGCGACAAGTGAGTATAGATAGCTCTTTACACTGACAGCTCCAAAATCTTACAAAAAATATAAATATATCTCCATTTCAAAACGTACATTTAAAGGGCAAAAGTTTTTTGCAAACTGCAAAAAGTTTGTCTTCGGACTTTGACATGCTCTAGACGCCACAAAAATGAACGTACAGCCAACTTTTTCAGTGCAGGTAAAAAGCAGTCTAATTAAATACAAAGCAGTACACATTAAGTTGCCTACTCAACCTACTTCAACGGTCTATTAGTTTTAGAAATATAACCTATCAAAAATTAGCATTACCCCAAAAACGCGTGTTTATTGTGATTTTCCACTTCTTACGCCTCTGATGCGATTAGAGCCTTTCTTTTGCATCTGTGTTTCAGAAAATACATGAAATTGTGATATGTATACATTCAAATTGACATTGTTAGAAGCAGGGAGGTTTTGAGGGACCATTTGTGTTGTCCACAGATTTGCTGTTTATTACAACATCCAAGATAAATAAAATTCAGACACATCAATGACCGTGATATAACAAGGACTTAATGTTCCTATGATACAGGGTATGGTTATATTTATGTAAGAAAGAAATGTTTTTATACTACTTCCAACCAATCATAACAATCATAGGACTTGTTTGAAATATCATAAATGTTGCGACCCTGTTAAGAAGTGCTTATTATAACATCCGGTTTCTCCTAAACTACACACTTCTCATTGTATTTGTCACCATTTGGGTTTTAAAATAATCATTGGTCAGTGATTTTTCGAATTAAAATGTCAGTGTCATTTCCAAAACATTGTACATATAAATATTTGGTTATTATTTTAAATAATGTGCACGAATGAGGTACATCAACTAACCTAATGAAATATTCAACTATTTAGAATATTGGCATGTGGTCGGCCGTTTCAGCGATAATTCGTAGTTTCATATCTTTGTTCATTGCTTTCCACAGCTTCTTCATCTCCGTCAACTTTTTACTCGCCATTGCCGACCTCCGCTTGATCTCTTTCGTCCCATCTCCATCTGCTTCTATCAGTGACACCAGATATTCAAACAAAACTTTCCACTCGTTCTATTTCCTCGCCGTCTACTGTGACTTCTGATGGTTCTCGACATCCCTTCACATCCATAATCTTAGTCTTCTTTACGTTTAGTTTCAATCCTTTCATATCGCTGTGCTCTTTAACAGTAGTTATCAGTTTATGAAATCCTTCTTTTGTATCGGATATTAATGCTGTGTAATCGGCATATATCTCCTTTCCATTAATTTCCAGTCCATTACAAAACATGCTTCTCGTGTCAGTCTCGACTTCTCTCGTGATATTCTCTGTGTATAGACTGAATAGGTGGGGGGCAAAATGTACACCTGTCTCACACCCTTACCGACTAGGAACCAATCTGTTGTACCACACTCTAATCTCACTGCAGACTGCTGTCCAACATATAAATTTCGAATAAGTGATGTAATTATCTGGTCAAATCCCATGTGTATCAAGGTTTTCCAGGGTTGTTGATGACTAACATTATCAAAAACGTTTGAATAATCTATGAAACAGATCCCAAGGTCATGGTTAAATTCTCTGCATTTTAGAATTAACATCTTCAGGTTGAAAATGTGATTTCTTGTTCCTCTTCCAGTCCGGAAACCAGCTTGTGTTCTGTTGACTTTACATTATAATTTTGTTGTTATTCTCTTCATTATGATTTTTAGCATAATTTTGCTCGCATGGCTGATGAGGGATATAGTCCTGTGGTTTGAGCATTCTTGTATGTCACATTTTTTCAGTATTGGTATAAGGATGGCTCGTTTCCAGTCCATGGGCCATGTTCCACTTTTCCATATTTTCTTGCATAATGTGTGATAGATATCCACGCCTGCTTCTCCACTTGCTCTTATTAGCTCTGCAGTGATGTCATCAAAATGGTTATTATCTCTTAATATAAAGACCATATTGTATAACACAATACTATTACCACACCTGTGCTACGGCGTTACCGCTTGGGGTTACAAATGTGACAGAATTCAGAAACTGAATTATTAGTGTAAGCAAATACGATGCTGACTCCGAACAACTGTTTAAAAGTCTTAAACTATTAAAAATTGAACACATTAAAATCGCTAGAACTAAAATTGAATTATAAAATATTGTATAACAAACTTCCTGTTTACCTTCAAAATGTGCTGCTTCATCAGAATAACAGCACTTACAATTTCAGCACAATACAATGTACACATAATCAGGGTACAACACGAATTTGGGAAACAAAAGTCTCAGATACACCTTGCGTACTATCAATAATGCACCTGATTTAATAACAAGTAACATCTACACTGACAGCTTAGACGGGTTTGCATTGTATGTTAACCATCATTATTTGCAGACTTATTTACCTGTGTACATTACGAAATTGTTACATTTGTCATTATGAGGGAACAACAAATATGAATAAGCTTTTATGTGTACCTCTTTGGGTGAATAGCCAATCGTCCAAAATCATGTATAATGTCATGTGCTAAGCTTTGTCTGACTTACTCTGTTAACCTATTTATGGTACAATTTTTGTATACACGAGGGCGGCTTTTTTAGCCTTAGTGAGGGTCTCCCTGACCCACACCTGATACTTTGTATACCATTTGATTGCTATATATATGCTTTTATATACTCACTTATTGAGTGATATATATATGGGTCTTAAGTATGTCTGTCTCTCTGTCTATCTGTCTATCTGTCTATCTGTCTATCTGTCTATCTGTCTATCTGTCTGTCTGTCTGTCTGTCTGTCTACTGTTGAAACAATGAGATATTCATTTTTATTACGACATCCAACAAAGCCTACAGCTCATTCGGTCCACTGCAGAAACGTGTATGGAAAAACCACCCTCAGCGTCTATCAACTAAGATAATGTATACAAGGCTGTCATCAATACCCTTCTGTATGGGGCTAAGGCATGGGTCCTCTACAGAAAGCAAGTACAACTGCTTGAACGGTCCCATCAACGATGCATGCGCTCCATCATGGGAATCCATTGGCAGGGCTATGTCTCCAACAATGAGGTCTTGGAAAAGGCAAACCTCCAGAGCATCGAAGCCACGTTGGTGCTCAGGCAGCTCCGCCGGGCCGGCCACATCTCGCGCATGGACGACACAAGAATGCCAAAATATGTATTTTATGGTGAGCTTCGTCAGGGCAAGCGAAACAGAGGAGCCCCATGCAGGCGCTACAATGACCAACTAAAGTGGCAACTCGCCCACGCAAATATTGACCACATAGATTGGGAACAGCTAGCAGCAGACAAAAACAACAGGGGCCGGTTTCATGAAGCGTACTTAAACTACGCGGTTACGTAGCGCTACGCAAGTGCGTAAACTCCCATTCTTGCGTAGCTAAGTAGTTGCGTAAGCAAAGCGGGTTTCATGTAGCGCGCATGACCTATTTCTTAACTAAGTAGGCGCTTAAGGCTGCCACGTGGTTAGATTAGCGTCATGATACGGGTAACCCCCGGGAGTCCCCTTCTCACTTTCCCGCTAGCAACATGGCAACAGCACGCGACGCTGCCGGTTCCGGAAAAAAGAGACAGAAAATCGAATTTCAGTGATGAGGAGTTGAGTTGTTTGCGCTGTTGTGCTGCATTTGTGATGTGGATAAATGGCGTGAGCAGCCAGTCTCGGAGCATGTAGCCGTTGTCGCCGATGATGTATCCTTCCAGTGGCCAGGGTACCGTCTTGAACACATTGAACATGGGACACTCCCGCAAAATGCGTGCGTTGTGCACCGATCCCGGCCACCTCACAACACTGTTCATGATCATGGCATCGGCGTCACAGATCAATTGGACATTTATGTTATGGTCGTTTTTACGATTGATATATTCATGTTCGTTGACCGATGGTGTTGCAATATATGCGTACAGGCGACGCAGGCGATGACGTTAGGGAAGTTTGCGATGTGGTGACAAAGCACTTTCATGGCTTCCGTCTCGCCTATTTGGGGGAAGCGTACGTGACGTGGCAGTAGCCTGGCGAACACAGCTTGAACTATGTGAACAGTGCAAAGAAACGTAATGCGATGAGTATTTGCAGTGTCGGTGTTAAGGAACCCTTCCGTGACACTATCGAGATGTGGTCACCGACTAAATCTATTAAAGGAAATAAAAATAAGGCATTAGCTAAAATCCTTTTTCCATGTGTACACAAAGTTTAACATTGTATGTAACATTTGACAATATTAAAAAATACAGAAAAATACATTTGTAGCATAAATTCGATTTTAAGCCCGTCTGTGAAGCGATTCACGCGGAAAATTAAATTTTAATGAGCTAGGCGATCACGTGGTGTCGTCACGTCACTTATGACACACACACACTCGCATCAGGCCGACCCTTTCCATGCATTCAGAGCATGTTTACAAGGATAGCTTTTGGGTCAAAACGACCGTCAGAATGAGTTATTGTGCAATATTCCGACGTAATACAAACACTAGTCATCACAGAGGAACAAGCAGTTATCTTACGGTTCCACATGAATCGAATTTTATTCAAAACAACGAATGCGAATGGGTCGACTAGATTTCGCTGAGCTTGGGCTCGTTTTCAGAATAATGATATCAAATGCAACCAACGGGAGATAATCTACACAAATAAACATACATAGCAAACACATATTGTATTCAGCTACAGAAAATAACGTGCATGATCTCATAATATCACTAGAATATCGATATATGAAGCAGAAGTTGTACAATTTATCATAACAACTTAAATCAGTCAGTGAATTTTGTTGTTGGCGCCGCTAGCTCAGTTGGTAGACACGTAGGTTTCTTGCCATTTATTTTACAATCGAGCGACGCCGGTTCAATCCTGACAGCATGCAAACTATTGATTTTCTTTACACTTTTTTGTTTATGTTTTCACGAAGTAATATAAACCAAATCATTTAGTATACTATGATGCACTGTTTGTAAATATTTTTAATTTTTGTAGTAATTATAATTATTAATTATAAAATATGGTCATTATATATAACGATGTTTCTAAATTGTATTTATCCAGACAGATCACAATCTGTTTTCACATATATAATTACAATATATTACCGTATAATATATTTACAATTAATAAATGATATATCCATTACATTATATTTGTTTGGGTAAATAAAATTTAGAAACATCGTTATATAATGACCATATTAAAATTTTTGTGGCGAATAAATAATTATTACAAAAATAAGAATTATTTACAAACAGTGCATTATATTATAAAATATTTTTTTTTTATTACTTGTGAAAACATTTTATTTTTTTATAAAGAAAATCAATGGTTTGCATGTTGTCAGGATTGAACCGACGTCGCTCGATTGTAAAATAACCGACAAGTAACCAACGCGCCTACCCACTGAGCTAGCGGGACCAGCGGAAACTATCTGGCTGATTTAAGTTGTTATGATAAATTGTACAACTCCTTCATATATCGATATTATAGTGATATTATGAGATTATACACGTTACTTTCTGTAGCTGGATACAATACATGTTTGCTATGTATGTTTATTGGTGTAGATTATCTCCCGTTGGTTGCATTCGATATAATTATTCTGAAAACGAGCCCAAGCTCGGCGAAACCTAGTCGACTTGTAGGCCCATTCGCATTCGTTGTTTTGAATAAAATTCGATTCATGTGGAACCGTAAGATAACTGCTTGTTCCTCTATGATGACTAGTGTTTGTATTACGTCGGAATATTGCACAATAACTCGCTCTGACGCTGGTTTCGACCCAAAAGCTATACTTGTAAACATGCTCTGAATGCATGGAAAGGGTCGGCCTGATGCGAGTTGGAGTCATCAGTGACGTCACATCTCGGCATCCCGAAAAGCGCGCCAAAAATATGCATATTTGAAAATGTCCGGATGCACAGCATAAAATGTGGAATTTCTAATTCATTGAATTTTTTTTTTTTTTTGCTTGGTTGACGTGGAAATAGATAGCAGGATGTAATTTAACATGAATTCAAGCAATATATGTTTTTATTCCCTTTAAATGCCTGATATTCTCCCGACGAAAACGATACCGGTCGAACAACTCAACGTTGTCGTATACACCAAATGAATGTGTCATGTCTGTAAACATTCTCTCTCGCCGGAAAGTTCGTCTAACTGCACCGTTTATCTGATCGACTGGTCGAAAAGCCGCCATTAAGAATAATTGGAGAGCGACTACCAGGAGAACAGCATAGGACTTTCAACATTCCAGATGAAGCAGATGAGGATAAACGCACGCGGAGGAAAGAATCTGCAACTCAGGCAACATCAGGCCAACTGTATAGTTGTCTAACCTGCTCCAGAGCCAGCCAATCCAGAATAGGCCTTTGCAGCCACCAGAAGGCATGCCGCCTTCCCCAGGGACAAAGACTTCCTTACTGATCTTCGGATGCGAAGAATCTGCCATTATCACGACATGCAGATGGTACACTTATATCATTTTCCATTGTTTTGAAATTGACGTTGTAAGTCTGACTTGTATGTACATTAGGGAATACGTTTGATAAACAATATGTACTTTCTCTTACCCATTAAACATATATAAACAATGATGTTTGGTCTAGTTTGAGTAAAATGTGCAGAAAATACGCAAAATTACACGGTGGACGATATGTTGGTGACATAATGCCTAATGGAAGGTGAAAACGTGTTTCATAACGATGTTGGTACTGTTGAAACTGTGATATAGTCATGTTTATTACGACATCCAAATGGAACGTTCTAAAGCGAATCCATTATTTTCACAAATATTAACCAATGATATTGACATTGTATGTATGTCTTGCATGTACACCAAACAATATATGTATGTGGTAAGCATTAGTGCTTTTTGGATATTCATTACAAAGATATAGCGAATGATGTTTGATATAGTTTGTGTAAAATGTGAAAAAGTGTCATGCAGAAAACATGCTATCGTTTGTTGAGTAGCCTATTACTCATGAAATCCAGAATAAGCCCATTCCTTTGTATGTTTTTTTCTCCAAAGGTAGTAGTATTAGCAGCAGTCAGGTAGCATTAGAAACTTTCATTTTATGTATTTTCAAAACAAAATGGTATACACCTGTACTTTGTTACCAAAGGTGGCGGGTGTCGTAATAAACATCACCAAAACGTATTAAACAAGTATGGCTTCCGCCAGATGTCACAAAAAATGGTTGAAGTGGTGTTCACAATATTTTCGGCCTATGAACTACACCATGTTAGCTATAAGAAAACAAAAGAAATGTTAGAGTTAAACAACATTTTAATTTTTTGGTTTGGTATGTTCAGTTTGCCCATAAACATGTTAAACACTGTAAGAGCTTGTGTATGTGTGTTTGTCGGCATACACATTCATTGTACGACCAGTGTCTTTTTTATATACCCGGCCAATTATCTGGAATAAAAACATCTAGATTTACAACTGGACGGGTGGTTTTAACAGCGCAGTCTTTATTTATATATTGAGTCAACTGTTTAAAACCGTAATAACAATATATATTTAATTATTCTCCTTCGTCTAAACGTCTCCAATTCTGCCAAACACAAACCACGATTTTTGTGACTTCCTCCGTGTCGCTGATTGCGAACGACCTTGACCTTTCTTGACATTTCGTTGTTTGTTAATTTAACCAGTTGGTCTGTCTCCAGTCAACCTGTTGTAGCATCTCCGTAACTCATTGACAACAATCTTCTAAGGGCATACTCCCCTCAAAGTGTAGATATCGTCCCAGTATTAGCCTGATCATTAATTTAATATGAATGTTGCAAGACGTCGATGTGGTAATGCCAGTCGGACGGAATACGCAAGCGGTGTTTTCCATGAAATTGTTCCTGGCCCGGTAATTGCCGTTAGTAGCCCACAAGTTGATGTAAAAAGTGTCTTCGTAGAATCTTGCACATTCCCGTCTAAATTCCTAGCAGATTAAGAACATAGTTGTTAGCTTTTTGATTATGCTTAGGCCTCAACAGTTGTAAAGATTGCCAAAGTACGGCCAACGTTCATACTGCATAACAACCACGCATGTCGCATGACTGAAGAGTTTAATCAGACTGGATGGTTCAAATGAGTGATAATTTTACTTATTTCACAGTCAGTTTATCTTGAAACGTCACGAAAAAAGTAAACTGACGCATTTTCAAATGATCAGTATTTGTTTCCTATTTCGGTAATATGATATCCCTACGTAAGCTAGAGTCACAACATATAATCCTGGTATAGGGTTACATGTCGTATAAAACTCCAGAAAGAACCCGCGTAATGTGCACTTGTGTTCCGTACAACCTTCAAAATAACGAAAAACTTCGTATTCAAGCACGTTCAATGCATTAGTTATATCGAGCAACAAACAAGAGACAGCAATTACTTTACAGTAATTTCTGCTCGCTAATTACGGTAACAGTAAAACAAAAGTAACACCACAGTAGCGCCCTCTAGGAGAATGGTTCACCACTCACCAGTTCCTTGTTTCTCCAGCAGGTAGAAATTAATATCATTAACACGTAATTAAATATTTTTAATTAACTACCCTTTTTATGCATCACCATTTGTTAGATCAGAGGCCAGTGGGAAGCAAACGAACATAAAAAGAGGCGGGTGGACATCGGCACCTGGGAGGAGATGTAACTGTATCTCCCCCAAAGTTAACGTATTGATATAGACGTAACAGTTTAGGCTACAATTGCAGCCAAGTTAATTTAGTGTTTTCTTATTAAAGTATGAGGCCTAAAACGAAACTGAACTACATCTAATGAACGGTTCATACTATACATTCCAGACCAACAAGTGGAGACGATTCCAACCGAAGCTGCAGGTCGATTCATTCTATTTGCACTTAGAGTCGGGGCACAGTCCGCGGATTGTGTCGATAAATAAACACAAAAGCTTGCTTAAGTGGGATAATTTTGTCCGGCATATGGGCAGCTATTAATTAAGTTGGTCTTTGTGTAAATAAAAGTATTGGTTTCACTAATTAATTCAGTCGAAGAAAGAAACGCGCCGCAGTCATTACCTTTTGTTGGTCGACAGCGAAAGCTGGTGTGAGGCAGAAGTCATTCTCAATAAAACCGGAAGTCACAAACTCACGTATGCGCGACTATGGTCATGTCAGCCAATAACTGTATTAACCGCCCTTGTATTATCGATACTACTGCATGCCTTGCGCGGCACGTGAGATTTTCCTAGATAAGCTTAATTGACATGGAAACAAATCATAATGCCCCAACTGAGGTGCATTTTTAGTATTCTGACTATTTTATGTATATTTAACAAGATTTAACAAGATTGCCACCCAGAGAATTACCTCTAGGTGGCAGGTGGACAAGGAAGCCCTTTGGCTTATCGAGATTCCAACCCTTTTATCTATGTGTATCCCGCCCTTCTGAGGTATGTGTCGATTTTATTTTTAAACATATTTACGCTACTAGTACCCACACAATCAGCAGATAATCTGTTCCATTCATTTACAATCCTTTGTGAAAATGAGACCTTTCTTATATCTAATCTACACTGTTCCTTTGCTAATGTAACTTCATGTCCTCTAGTCCTTCTATCTTTCTTAACTGAGAAACAAATATTTCTATCAATATTTTCATAACCATTTATTATTTTAAACATTTCTATCTGATTTCCTCTCAATCGCCTGGTTTCTAGTGTTGTTAAACCACATTCTTTTAGGCGAATTTTATAACTAAGATCCCTCAGTTTTGGTATAATTTAGACGCTCTCCTCTGTACTCATTCTTGCATATCTATGTCCTTCCTGCGATATGGCCTCCACGCTTGAATACAATATTCTAAATGAGGCCTCACTATTGTTTTGTACAGCGGTATTATTAGTTCATTTTCCTTATACGCTATATTTCTCCTAATTAATCCAAGGATTTGATTTCCCTTTGAAGCTGCAATTCCGCACTGCTCTGAAACCTTCATATCAGCACTAATGGTTAACCCTAAGTCCTTTTCTTTTACAGTAGTACTTAGTACAGTAACCCCCATTGTATATTCTACCTCTCCGTTCCCATGCCCTGTGTGGAGGCATTTACATTTCCCAAAATTGAACACCGTTTGCCAAAAAAAAAATTCGTTACACTTCCTACGCGGTTTGCATGTCGGGGGCCAAACTTTCAGGGTTTCATCTACAACCCCAGGAAGGATAAATGATTGTTTTATATTTTCGAAATTCCCCCGTACGTTAAGGATCCGTATCGGCCGTTTGATGATCGTTCGCAAATCATCAGACCTCTTCGTGTTTGTGTTTACTACGTATACCGCCACCAGTTGTACTATATTCACTGAGATGTTTTCGTATTGATGTAGTCACGTTATGGCCTTCACCACCCCTGCCATTTTGCTCCGAGTTCATTGATCGTAGTTATTTCCGCAGTAATATAATAATCGGTCTCACGTTTATGAAAAGGATCACTTTGAAGCCACGATATATCATTGACGTACATATCGTATCGCAAACCTGCGAGCCGTGTGCACTGAATTGACCAGGTTGACCCTCAACTAATGTTTCAAGGTGTCCGAATTCAGTTGTCGCATTGATCCTGAGCCCGACATAAAAGGCCACGGACAACACTAAGGAAGCGTGCGTGTCAACAGTGCAAGCACTTAACACATGTGTTCAAGTCGAACACGACGCTGGGAACACAACAAATGTGTTTATTTTTTAAATGCAAATTTGCTAAAACTGACACCAGCATCCAAATCACACGGGTTAACTCTCACTGGGAATTAATTTGCTTGTGTTTTAACATATTGAAACCAATAGTAAATACCACAGCGACGATGTGAGAGATAGTTCCCGAAGTCATGGCATGCGCGTTTTGTACGTGACGAGTAAGCAAATAGGTCCATGGTCAACGAACCAGTCGAAGCCATTATGAAATCTTGATTGCACCGCTGGTCACAATATTCCGTGCTGGGCTGTTTAAGCATGTTCACAAACTCTCAGTTTGATTTGTGGTATTTTGTAACCAAAATACACATCACACGGAAATTAGCGGTTGACCTTGTTTTGGATGCTTACCGTTGAATGTATATCTTAAATAGAGACCTATGTCGGTCGGCTATTTGTAAATAAAAAATTTCTAGTGAATCAACTTGCCCATACAGTATATAGCACTTCCCTCAACGCCATAATATTATAAACTATTTATGGTAGCATGTTTGATTAGATAAATAAATACTGTTCGTGTTGTAATTACATTTTCTTAAAAACAGTTTAAAATGGTAGTTTAAATAAGAATGCAACTTTAAGAGAATAAAGGTATTTTTTTATACAAAAGCCCCATCTGGGTGTGTATTAGTTAACCAACGAAGACCTTTGCATATTTCACATGTGCTAAATAGATTCGGGCTGGCTCTTCGTCATATAAGTTAAATTTAGGTTAAATACTTCAATCAATACTTTGCATAGCATAAACATAACATGCAATAACCTGTGCCCGTATTTGCAGGAAAACTTACAAAAAACACTAAGACGAAAACACACTTTCGTCAAGGTCAAGGCAGTGTCAAAACGGCAAGTCAAATTGTAGGCAAAATAGTAGGCAAAAAACATTTTTGTCACGGGACTGTTCTCGGCCCGAGGCACCGGCCCGCGTTATTGAGTGATCGAGTAGTAGCTACTGATATTATTGTTGTTGTAACTATAAGGTTATATGCACATCAGTATTACGACTGTCAGATTTGTATTATATCACCTTCATGGGGCTTATATATTTTGTTCCAGACATACCGCTCTGTGCGGGTTAACTGTATCCAAAACGAATGTTGGGATTTGTGGAGAAATACGGCGGGATCCGGTATTTGCAAGGAGTTGTTTTGAATGCACGGAATTGACGCTTAGCATATTTCCAGCGAAACCTGCTTACTTCTTTTGACGTTGGTATATTTCGTAGCCTGTTATATACCTGCCAACTCTTCCGGATTGTCCGGGTGTTTCCTGATGTTTTAGTGTGACTCCCGGCTTCCCGGAAAGGGGAATTTCTCGTGGATTGTATTCTGAAGGAGGTGCAGTTGGAGGTTTTCACAATTACTTTCAAAGTCTCCCAGAGTTTGACACTGGATAAATTGGCAACTAGGTTGTGACACTTGGTACGATTCATAATGGTATAGATATATTAACCAATGGGAAATTATATGACGTATAAGTCCATGATGTGATGTTTTGATTACCTTAGCTACAACATACACCTAGGTATGGTGTGTTGACAGTGTTGTTTGACAACACTAGAGACCTTAATACTAAGATAGCATCAATATTGTACATTAAAAAAAATATTGAATGGTAACGAATATATAGGTAGAACTGTTTATTTTCGTCAAATTAAAGAAAGCACTAGACCCGCAAGACACAAAGCAACGTGAGTAAGAGAACACAATTTTGTCAGTGTATATCAGCTATGAGAGAATAAGATACTTATTCTCATAGAGGACGATATTAAAATGGACGGAATTAACAGTTTACTGATTGTGCTAATGTTTGAAATGTGAATACGTTTAGACAAACTTGGCAGGTATCTAACAAGATACATGTAAATTAAAAAAATCGGATTCCCGGTAAGCCAACGGCTTCCTTGTCCATTTGTCCCCTGGAGCTTATCGCTTTCGGTCGTAATCTTGTTAAAACAATTGGTTACAAGTTAAATACTATCCAGAGCATAATTCGCCTTCCTGCACAACATGGGTGTTTATGACTTGCCGAGCTTGATTGAGTTAGTCTCGCTTAACCGTCTCTCGTGTGGCTGCGTGACTTCCCCAGGAAGATAGTCTGGCTCAGAATCGCGTTTTGACTGCCCACTTGTTGTCAGTCATGAGAGCTGCCACCTAGTGAAAATGCACGTGATTAAAAGGCATTAAACTACAAAAAGTGTAATGTCGGTTTATTGTGTGTGTGACATGTTTCAATATAAGCTTCATGTTGAATAGTTGTTATAGTATAGTATTATCTGATAAAAGTATTCCGTTATTTTATTTCATAGTTGGCCTGAGAGTCTATCATCGTCTCTACCCGAATCCGGTGTAAAGCCCCCTACCGGTAACATTGCCAGGGCCTTAATATTCCAGGCCATAGTAAGGGACCAGTGCTGCCACCTCACGGCGCCTGGGTAATCGAGGCTAATCCTGCGTTCCAATCACCTCGTGTATACCGTGAATACGACTTCGTAACCCCTATTTGACCCAGTTGCATAAATTTACAAGTGGTAAACTCGAGGAGCCCGTGAACTTTCCAGTTCGCCAAGTCGTATTCACGACTTACACTAGGTGATTGGAACGCAGCATAAGTCAGGTTCGGAATGACAGGCTGTATCATTTCAAAGAGACCATGATAGAGGCTTTCCACCGCGGCAATGGACGCCCTTTGTTAATGGTCCTTTTGAAGAGTTGTTTCCGGTTGGGTTATCGTCCGTAGAATGTGGCCAGCCCATTTGGGGATGGGTCACAATTTATGTTTTGTTTAATAGCAATGTTAACGTTTGTCAATGAGAAGCTATGGAAAAAAATAGCTTGTAATATAAAACATGAGAGCAAGAGTTGTTATGAGTATGTTCGAAGCAAACATAAAGTTCAGGATTAAGTCGGTCCTCTGGAATAGAAGATAGTGCTGGAAATATAATATCAGAGGGATTCTTAATGGCAGAAGACCTAAATGATAATTTTAGTTCAGTGTTTACTAGGGAAGATATTAGTTCACTGCTAGTACCAAAGGCTAAGTTCAAGGGAGCAGAATCAGACTATTTTGGACAGTTATTTGTAACGCCGGAAATGGTAGCTAAGAATATAAGGGCTATGAAGGAAAATAAATCACCTGGAGTGGATGGGATTCCGCCCAAACTACTATTGGAAATTGTAGAACAAATTAGCATACCGCTTGCAACAGTTTTTAATGTGTTGTTAGAAGAGGGAATGGTTCCTTTAGAATGGAAAGAAGCAAACATTATGTCGTTATTTAAAAAAGGTTCGAGAAACAAGTCAGATAATACAATGAGACCACTGCCAAAACTGGGCACACACACTGCTGTAAAATAAACGACAACTAAGATAAAAGATTAATTAATTCGTCACGCTCGTGGGCTTGCCCAAAATGCGATAGTGTCAACTTCTCAAATTCCTTCAGAGACAAACATTTCTACAGCTAATCCGTTTGATCCACTGGATAGTGGCAACCACAGCCACAATGATATATATCCCAACAAAGCCGAAACTCAAGATCCAGTGATTGGACCAAATCCCCGAAATGCATCAACCCTTGAACGACTAAAGGAAACCAAACGAAACACACTCAGGGGTATTCTGATAAACATCAACAGCGTCAAGTGCATTGAAAAGACAACCCAACTAAAGGCAACAATCCAGTCAAACAATCCCGACATCATATTCCTAGTCCAAACCAAAATAGATGAAAATATCCTACCTACTCATTTCTACAACCAAACTATGATGCTATCAGAAAGGACAGAAATTTCCATGGCGGTGGAGTACTATAGCCTTTCGCGATGACGACTTTGCAGAACAACTTCCAAACCTTAACTCCAATTGTGAAATAGTATGAACAAAAATCCACTTTGCATGAAACAAATCCATATACTTTGTATCCTATTACCGACTCCTAATGACCATCTCCAATCTCTCGAAGCTCTTCATGAATATTTGACGAACCTATACAGATCACAAACACTCCCCTTAACGTAGTCATAGCAGGAGATTTTAACCTTCCTGGTGTCAACTTGCGCAACGAACAAGCCACAAGCAATAGAACTGCCAGCAAACATGACAAAGTACTAGAAATAATGAGTGAATTTGGATTGCAAAACATGGTGAATTACCCCACACGAATCGATTCTGGCAATATTCTTGATGTGATACTTACCTCAAATCCGTCCATAATCGTCAACACTCACACCACTCCCAGTATGAGTGATCATGAAGCCGTATCCTTCAGTGTCAATCTAAACCCAGTCTGCAACACCAAAGTCGCAACACCAAAGCAAAAACCCACCTCCCTTGGATAACACGGAAAATAATAAGAATGCAACGAAAACGCAACAAAAGCCAAAAAAAGCAAAACAAACTCGACTTAATAGCGACTGGGAAAAGTTAAAGAATTCAGAAGGCAAGCCACTATGGCTGCAGCCAAATCTTACGAAGATTACATAAACAACAACATTGAAGACAGCTTAAAAACAAACCCTAAACAATTCTGGTCATTCATCAAAGCAAACCAACGAGAAAACATTGACATTCCCACACTGCAAGTAAACGAACAACCAACCATCAATGATCATGACGAAGCAAATGCACTAAACAACCAATTGTGTGCCGTGTTCAACCAAGAAATCTACCATATCCCCCAACAAGCACCTTCCTCTTACCCTAATATGCCCACTCTTGAAATCGTGATAACTGGAGTAATCAAGCAACTGAAAAATCTAAACCAAAACAAAGCTACTGGCCCAGATGAACTCCCAGCCAGAGTTCGTAAAGAAGCTGCAGAGGGAATAGCTCCCATTATCACATACATCTTCCAACAGCCCCGACGACTAGCTCCAATACACAAAATTCCGCAAATCTGACCTCGCAAACTACAGACCAATATCATTAACATTGTACCCTCTGTAAAGTCATGGAACGCATCATTCTAAGTAGTATGTGGAATCACCTGAACAAACACAACATCATCATCCGCTTTCAACACGGATTCCAGTCAGAACTGTCTTGTGAATTTCAACTCATCGAGACAGTCCATGACTGGATGACTGCTATGGACAACAAGACACAAATATATAGTAAAATTAGATTCAAAATTAACCTGGGCAAGTCATATCACCGACATAGTTTCCAAATCCTCAAAAGTCCTAGGCATGATTAAAAGAACCCTTGGCTCATGCAAACCCGACGTCAAAGAAATAGCTTAAAACAAACCTAATCCGGTCAAAGCTCGAGTATGCATCTCCTTTATGGAACCCACACACTGTCACCCAAATTAAGCACCTTGAAAAAACACTATGCTGCCAGATTTGTTAAAAGATATTATAGACGCCAAACCAACTCAGCAGACCTAGTAACTAGCCTTGGATGGCCAACTCTTGAACGACGACGCATTCTCAAACATTGCAGATCTGCACACAGCAGCCCCGTGATCCTCCATCCACGTTTCGATATCAAACTGCGCACCAATATTGCGTACGGTAGCACCGTGAATGTAGAGGAGTGGACTCTGTCACTCAAGTATGACTTAAACCAGTCCAGTGCGTGTTGGACCACTCCGACATCATACGAGAGTCTGCTCAACATCACTTCTTGGTCAACAGTGTCAAATGGAGCCGATAAATCAAGAAGAACCACGATGACATCATTCTGATTGTCCATTGCGTGCAGGATGTCATTCTGCACACATAACAAGGGCCGTCTCAACGCTGTGATTGGGTTTGTACGCGGACTGGTAGGGTTCGAAGAGACTGTGCTCTGACATGTGAGCCGACAGTCGCGCGGCAACGACACGTTCTATTGACTTGGATAAGTAGGGTAGATTAGACATGGGTCTATGGTTATTCATGACGTCTTTGTCCAGGCTCGATTTCTTGAGTACTGGCTTGATGTGCGCTCCCGTCAAGTGAGAAGCCCGTTCTCAGAGATAGATTAACAATTAACGTAATCACAGGTACAATGTCATGCACTCAATCTCTAAGAAGCCATGTCGGAATGGAATCGAGTTCACAAGATTTCATCGGCGATTACTTTAACAACGCTGCAGTTTCAGCGTTAGTGGCTGGATCAGATGCAGTCAGCGGACATGTCTGCGGTGCATCACCAACCTGGCGTCTACGTTGTTAACATTCTCACTTCGTTCCGACCGAATTTTCGAGACCTTTCCTGAGAAAAAATCAGAGAACCCCATTGCCAGTGTGTCAAACGAGTCACGTGGCGGCAGTGGTGTGTCGTTTTCAGTGTGTATGAGCTTGGCGACAATGTTGAACAGTTGCTTCTGGTCGCCAGATACATCGGCGATTTGACTCGTACGGTATTCGAGTTTTGCACGGTGCATAGATGGAGTGACGAGCTGGCGCTAGAAGCAATCCTCTCACACTTCAGACCAGATGTTCTCCATCTTCATCCCAGCTGTCTCCTAACGCACTTCTGTGATCGTATTCCATCGTTATACCACGGCGAATGTGGTCGTACAATCAATGTGCAAGTCCTTAACGTCGCATGCTTGTCAACGATGGCACCAATGTTTTTATTGTACATGTCGACAGCATCGTTCGTGTCATCAGGAAAATGCTTTGACAGTAGCAGCAATCGGATATCGTCACAAATCGTAGCGGTACTGATCTGTCGATAATTCCGACTCGTCGTCGTTAGCCTGAAATTTGGTGGCTTTGCCAGTTGTAATGTGCAATGACCCGCTGACTGGTCTGACACGTGTCTGTTCGTATATGTTGTTAAGAAACGCACCGAAGGAACGAGTTATTAGGAGGTCGACGGTATGTCCAGCAACATGTGCTGGGTCTTCAACGTGTTGTGTTAGAACTGCCGCTTTCAAGATGTCTAGAAAGCGTTTAGAGTCGTTGTTTGATACATTGTCCATGAGGAAGTTAAAATAAAAAATTTAATAAGGTAATCTTTTTTCTGATGATTTTATCCAAACTACATTCAAACCTGGCTAGCACAAACATGGTAGCAAATCGTAGTGGATACTAGTTAGGCGTCATTTTGCAAAGTTAATTATAAAATAGGCCAATAAAAAGCGACTTGGGACAGAACAATTATAAGCGTCTGTTCACGTCTATCCACAAAGTACAACAGCAGATCAATGTGATTTTTTCCACTACATCCTATATAATTATAGTAATATTCTGGCAGGATACATACACGCATGCACACTCATACACGCAACCGACGTTCTGCCAGTTGTCCGATTTAATACACTTAGTTACTGTATCGTGACAGCGCGTACGCGATGTAATACGAATAGGATTTTGACGAGCATCGCTGCTGTAATGCTGATTGGCTCCAGGTGGCCTCTTAAGGTGCCAATTTAGACAGACGCGACTGCGCCCAGTTCGTTCGGAATAATCAAACTTCAAAGTCGACTTACTTCTTTACCAAACTCTAACATCGCCTGCTGCAGTCAGTTCGTTCCGTGTGCGCCAGGATCAATATAAATTAATTAAATACTTCGGAAAATAACATTACTAAGTAATCAATCAACTAAAACCCGCTAATGGGAGCGCATGAATAAAACCAGAAATGATTTTGACAAATTACCAATACTTAACGTAACGTAGCGTGATAACGAAAACTAGACGTGAGAATTTTTTTAATGATTAACTTTATTCATTTGGAATAGTTATTGAACAGCTTCCGGAACAGCAACGTTACAATAAGGTGCTCTTTTGTAAAGGACCCTCCAGATGGAACTGAACAATTACCTATAGGGCCTGTAAGTCTCGCGCCTCGTTTTCGATCTGGAGTCGTCTGGCGACATCGACTCCATTTACGCCAGCTTAAATAATGGAGATGTTTTGTTTTGGGTTGTAATCTTCGGATTTTTTCCAAATCGTGTTCTTTTTTTTCAGGTTTCTGACAGATGATCACAAGTTGAAGCAGCGGGAAAAACTTTGCCTTTAAGAATGTTCATGGTAATTGTGCACCTTAATCGAATTGTTATCACGATTTGATGAGCCATGGTAGCGACTTTGTTGACAATGACAGCTATGCATTGTTTCGTCCTGTACGGCATATTATTGAACTAATGCATATTTGTTGATGATTGTGTGCATTTACGCAACTTTTCAGATATAAATGGTTACCGAACTGTTTTGAAATAACAACCTACAACATTTTAACATTCGCGGTTTTTATGATGAGCGATAATCCGTTGTATCTCGTTTTAACTCCCATTTCTTACATAACTGTTAATCATGTTATGTAATACATATGCTATATTTCATATTTTAATATGTCCTGGTTCTTGTTACATTAACTAAATATTAGTATCTATTTCATTTAGACGGAAAAAAATCGTGATCAAAAACAAATTCCGGTATATGCTGTCTGGTACTTTTTCTGCATTTTTAATTTACCTGTAGATTAACTTTTCTATGTGATGTTTGTGCACTACGGTTTATTTTTTCCACTTAAAATCAAATGTGCCACAAAATTGTAAAAGCTGTTTTGTCTACACGAGGCCTACTATGTATATTACAAGACGCCAACCGGTTTAATATTTATATACACAGGTCACTGGTTACTAAATGAGGTTTTAGTCGCCACTTTGTTTTTTTGGTCCACCATGGCCATTTTGGTCTTACAAATTGCAACATTGAAACAAAATAAATTATTATTAAATAACCATTTTAAACCTCATACTTCAGGATATATTCAATGCGTTACAACCTGCCAACGATATCAGATTGTTTTACTTACATTAATGGTTATAGCATAATGCGTTTGTAATATCTTACATTAATGGTTATAGCATAATGCGTTTGTAATATGCGTTCACCTCCAAACGGACACGGGACACCACAGCACCTGCAGATGGACAAAGTAGTGCCAACATTACCAAGTACAACCCAATAATTCGTCTTACTGAACGGCCAGTGATGTTGTGGAGTCGCAACCTATTAATTTAATGCGTGGAACCCAAGAATGCTGTCCGTTGCTTGCTGTGAATGCTTGGTGGTAATCTGACAAACAAGTAACTTTTCTTTTGTTGAGCTGCACCACTCACCTTCCAAACTTCAAAGTCTTGCGTGTCGCAAATAAAGAGAAGCACCAAGAGGAAAACGCATATGTCTATGTACACGACCACTGTCCTGTTGAACGAGCTTGTCACTGTCTCATGCATGTAATATGAGGTGCGTGTCTGCTTCCTTATTTAAATGCTCAACATCTTTTAACAGTTGATGTTGCGCTTTTGTTGTCTTGAAATCCCCCATCCACGACGAGTTCACTTCCATCGGGCATGTGCTTGCCGTGCTCCGTCATGTAATGGATGAGAACGTGAGCCAGGTCAGGCTTGTTTTCATCTAGGGACATGAATGTACTCCGCACTTTAGACAACAAGGCATCAACCTCGTTGAATTAACTTACGTATTGGCATGTTCTTGGCAATTAATCTCTGTTTCTTTAACTGACTCTGGTGTCGGTGTCAAATACAACCTCCACCCGTATAACACTTGCAGTAACACAGCTGGTTACATACATGTTTGGTGTCGGTGTCAAATACAACCTCCACCCGTATAACACTTGCAGTAACACAGCTAGTTACATACATGTTTGGTGTCGGTGTCAAATACAACCTCCACCCGTACAACACTTGCAGTAACACAGCTAGTTACATACATGTTAACAAAGGGATTTATTATGGGAGTCATTGTGTCATTGTCATTTGCCGGTGCCTGGAGAACTGGAAGCACACCAAGCGTTGTGACAGGAGGATCAATGGTGCTGGTAGTTCCAATGAAACTGGACCAAGATGGTACATTTTAGCTTACATCATTGGAAATATGGGATAACACCCACGCAACACTCTCTGCAGACCAGTTTCCTACACCTGTCTTGGTACCAGGGTGGAATACAACGGATAGTCTAGTACCAGTGGTCAGTTTGGCATGATGCAATGTGTGAAGATTAGTATCTATCGTTTCGTATTGGAACGCTTTTTTTCTGCCGATAGTATGATCATCATCATATCGTTGAGGAACTGATCCTCGTTGTTGCCAGGACTTTTGGTCAAGTCTGTGTCAAATTAGATATTCTGCAAAAAAGGCTCATAATGGATAATCAAATACAGGAGTTGATCTGCAGGCTGTGTGTTGTTGTCCATATACACTTGGAGGTGTCAATCAAACCGGACCCACTGACCACCTATTTTTCCGCCGGGTCAGTAATTTTTGTGAGTTACAGGTCCGTGTGGCTGTCTACATTTTGGGGAACTAACACATTTACAGCAGTATTTATATCAGCTAATCGTCAAAATCAGCCGTCGTAAGAACCAAACTCTTGATAAAAAATAATTACCCTGAAATGTTATCGCGAAACGCGGCGCTCACGAAGTGCGCACGTGTACTGAATTATATCGTTAATAAATCAGGAGTGAGTGGGTGTTTGGTAAACATTTCTTGTAATTCCATATATCTTTATTGAGCTTGTAACTTGAGGTTGCGAGTACAAATGCAGTCCTGTATCCTGCAGCTGCAGTCGGAGGAGCCCAATGCAGACCCATATGATAGGAGACGGTACAATGGATGCGTACGTACCACTCCGCTGAGACAATTTTGTTTCCCGCATCGTAAACAGTGAAACATGTGGCCAACCATATAATGCGATTGGCAGGTTGCACCACATCGACTACACCCTGAAATGTAATGGCTACTTAAAGGAAATAAAAATAAGGCATTAGCTAAAATCCTTTTTCTATGTGTACACAAAGTTTAACATTGTATGTAACATTTGACAACATTAAACAAATACATAATAATACATTCGTAGCATGAATTCGATTTTAAGCCCGTCTGTGAAGCGATTCCCGCGGAAAATTAAATTTTAATGAGCTAGGCGATCACGTGGTATCGTGACGTCACTTATGACACACTTGTATCAGGCCGACTCTTTCCATGCATTCAGAGCATGTTTACAACGATAACTTTTGGGTCGAAACGAGCGTCAGAATGAGTTTTTATGCAATATTCCGACGTAATACAAACACTAGTCATCATAGAGGAACAAGCAGTTATTTTATGGTTGCACATGAATCGAACTTTATTCAAAACAACGAATGCGAATGGGCCTACAAGTCGACTAGGTTTCGCTGAGCTTGGGCTCGTTTTCAGAATAATTATATCGAATGCAACCAACAGGAGATAATCTTCATAAACATACATAGCAGACATATATTGTATCCAGCTACAGAATATTACATGTATAATCTCATAATATCACTAGAATATTGATATATGAAGCAGGAGTTGTACAATTTATCATAACAACTTTAATCAGTCAGTGAATTTCCGCTAGTCCCGCTAGCTCAGTTGGTAGACTACAATCGGGCGACGCCGGTTCAATCCTGACAGCATGCAAACCATTGATTTTCTTTACACTTTTTTTGTTTATGTTTTCACGAAGTAATATAAACAAAATCATGTTGTATACTATGATGCACTGTTTGTAAATATTTTTTATATTTTGGTAGTAATTATTTATTCACCACAAAAATTAAAATATGGTCATTATATAACGATGTTTCTAAATTGTATTTATCCAGACAGATCACAATCTGTTTTCACATATATAATTACAATATATTACCGTACAATATATGTACAATTAATAAATTATATATCCATTACATTACATTTGTTTGGATAAATAAAATTTAGAAATATCGTTATATAATGACCATATTTTCATTTTTGTGGCGAATAAATAATTACTACAAAAATAAAAATTATTTACAAACAGTGCATTATAGTACAAAATGATTTGGTTTATATTACTTCGTGAAAACATAAACAAAAACAAGTGTAAAGAAAATCAATTGTTTGCATGCTGTCAGGATTGAACCGGCGTCGCCCGATTTTAAAATAAATGTCAAGTAACCAACGCGCCTACCTACTGAGCTAGCGGCACCAGCGGAAACTTTTTGACTGATTGAAATTGTTATGATAAATTGTACAACTCCTTCATATATCGATATTCTAGTGATATTATGAGATTATACACATTACTTTCTGTAGCTGGATGCAATATATGTTTGCTATATATGTTTATTGGTGAAGATTATCTCCCGTTGGTTGCATTCGATATAATTATTCTGAAAACGAGCCCAAGCTCGGCGAAACCTAGTCGACTTGTAGGCCCAATCGCATCCGTTGTTTTGAATAAATTTCGATTCATGTGGAAACGTAAAATAACTGTTTGTTCCTCTATGACGACTAGTGTTTGTATTACATCGGAATATTGCACAATAACTCATTCTGACGCTCGTTTCGACCCAAAAGCTATACTTGTAAACATGCTCTGAATGCATGGAAAGGGTCGGCCTGATGCGAGTTTGAGTCATAAGTGACGTCACATTTCGGCATTCCGAAAAGCGCACTAAAAATATGCATATTCGAAAATGTCCGGATGCACAACATAAGATGTGGAATTTCTAATTCATTGAATTTTTTGATTTTTTTGGCTTGGTGGACGTGGAAATAGATAGCAGGATGTAATATAACATGAATTCAAGCAATAGGTGTTTTTATTCCCTTTAAGTCACATAACCACAATTGTAGTTATTTGGTTCAATAACCCACCTTTAACTAAACATCCAAAATCTGACCGCCTACTGTTTTACCAGTGACCTATGTACAGAACGAATGCCTAGTTAGCGATTTTAATACAGGTAGAAAGCCTCATGTTAACAAAATAGTTTTTAGACTAATTTTGTGTGGTGTTTGATGTTAAGCAAAAATGACCCATAATTAATCAAAAAAGTACTAATTGTTTCTAGGAAACGCCATGTACAATAACCGTTGATGTGTGGACAAAATCTAAAGTGGTTGGAAAGTTGTAACCCGCAGATAATATTCAAAAAAATAATAATTAACATAGTTGCTTAACTACATTTTGGTCAAATTTTGTATTTTTCAGAAAAAAAATACCCATATCTGGTAAAACCCCAAATTAGACTGGCAAAAACTACGATTGTGTAATGTGTAGCCTATGTAGAGAAACTTTAAGCTGATTTGGAAACATGTAACATTGTTGTTATGTCTTATAGAGCCGTGATACGGTTTCGATCAAAGCTATGTCAAGTTTTACATAAAACCCCGTTTTCTGACCTAAAAATCCAAAATCAGAAAGTCCAGCAACCCATAGCATAATCAGTAACGTATATAGAGAACACCTAAAATTATTGGTTGCTTTGTAACAAAAAAAGCCTACGAAAATGTTTCTGAGCACTTCTCTCGTCGTTGGTCGCCCGTCTATGAACAAAACGAGCTTCCTGTGGAAATCGCAGTGTCGAAAGAGGTAGGATGGCCCTCAAGTTCCACGACCGTCGTCTTCACGTGAACTGATTTCGGCATGTGATCAAACGTTTGCCGTCAACACCAAATCGTAAAGATCTTCCTCACTACACCAGTCGGAACCGTTGCTTGCGAGCGGTCCTTTTCTGCCCTGCGACGTCTCAAGTGGTGGAGTCGGTCAACAATGAAAGAAAGGCGGCTCAGTGGCCTCAGAATGTTATATGTCCATAGAAAATCAAATCTTTCCACCCTCGAAGGCGTTTATTTGGGTAAAGCCCTTTGGGAAATCACTGCACACGACGGCTAGAGGAAGTGATCTTGTAAAACAACTTCAGACGGTGTAACTATATACCGATATTCCGTATATGATGCATAGATGTCGATTTTGATAAATGTGTTGTCATTTAATATTAATTATTTTTATTCATGTATATTTTTTCACGTAGCATGCCACCGGCACTGAAGCCGTGGGCGAAATGCTCCAGAAAATACACTAGATTGCTCCAAGAGGGGGTACATTTACAACATTTTGGGGGATAGAACCCCCGCGTGAATATATATGCCTTACTGTAAATTTCTTTATTGCCCCCCAGTTGATTTAGGCTAGCTACGGCCCTGATATATCATTATATAGTAAAATATGATGACATGTAAAAAAGAACACATAAAATAAATAAAAAGTGAACAAAACGTGCCGGTAGTTCAAGGTGGATTCGAACCGATGGTCTTCGGCAAAACTACGGCGTGAATGCCTTGTTTGAACGTTATATTTACAAATACCTTTTAATATGAAATAGAAAATCGATATTGAAATAATGATGAAAGAAAACAATGGTGACCGGGTGATAGCTCCATACCCGGGACATACTACGTACATGTATACGTGTGTGCCGCGCCAAGTCGCAAGCCCGAGGATCGAGTCCAGTACGCACCACATGTGCGCACACATCCACGCACGTGAATCACGTATGTTTTGCCGTTTTATATATCCAAAATAAAAACATACTATGACGTTATTAACGTGTTATATTGAGGAGGGCAACATATAAGTCTAAGACTTCAGCTATGTCCTTTCAGCAGCAGCAGCAGCAAAGTATACTGTACATGTATTATGTTGTTGTAGTTGTTGAATAAACTTTCATTCATTCATTCATTCAAGTTTTTCTTTGAAATAATTGTATAACACATTTATTGTTGGTGCAGTGAGCATATAGAAATCCACCCCATACAAATTGCACGTGTATTTAAAAGAAAACAAATATTAAATCAACATTCTTGTGACGACATCATAGCAATACGTAGACGTTAACGCCACGTCATTACGCAGGATCTCGACGGTCTTCTTGTTCCACGTGCCGTAGAGATTTTTCAAGTGTCGAATTTAGTCTATCTCTAATATTTGTTTATTCGTTATATATATTTAATCATACTGTTTAAAGTTGCATTGTGAGTTAAACTAGCGTATTAAACTGTTTTTTATATAAAGAAACTGCATGTACAATATGAATAATATTTACTTATTTGACCATATTTGCAACCATATGTCGCCCACCTTCAGGATATGCAAAAATCTCGATTTGTACCTTGAGGCTCATCAAAACACTTTCGAGCTCTCAAAAACCCGATTTGCACCCCCTTGAAGCGGTTCCAAAAGCGTACATTCTTTACGTTCTATATATTGGGAAGCTAATCCTATATCCAGCCCCCAAACGTCTATCCGAAAATACACAACCTTTCCCTAAAAGGAGCACACAGTTCCGGCGCCTATGTAAACACTGTCTTATACATCATGTGATTTAATTATACCAGTGTTAAACGGAAACATAAAAGTGTAGCATTCGAGATATATTATCAGCAAGTTATATTATCAACAAGATATATTATCAGCAAGTTATACGGAAAATGCAATATTTTAGTCGTCTAAGCAGTAACTGTGATAGTAACTGCATTAACTAAAATGATAAAACTCTTAGTGTAACTGTGATTCATAACAATTGTGTCTCATTAATGACCGTGACACTCCATCAGACAGAGCCAATAGATCGCATAATCCACGTGTAGAAGTTGGCAACCCTTGTGTAGAAGCCAAACTTGTCGGGGGCGCCACAGCCTTCTCCCCAGCTCACCAAGCCCACGAGGTAATGCTTCCCGTCGTGCGTCATGCTGGGAAACGGAAGTGGCATTAAACCAGCAGTTAGATACATGTCCCAATGGTTCAATGGCAATTATGTCATCGGTGTAGATTATATGTATATTACAGGATGTGGGAAGGTCATTGTTATTATTATTATTATCAGCAGATATGTAGATTACTGTTGGAGTTTGCTGTAATTATGATTCATTATAAAAACAAGGTGTATATTATATATATATATATATAAATATATCAGAACTCAAATGTCATACTCGCCGGAGCTTTCATATCTGAAATCACGTAACAATAAAAGTAAAGGTAAGTTCTTATATAGCGCAGTATCCAGTCATTTGGACTGCTCAAAGCGCTTTACACTTTACCCCCTGGCAGACCCGTTCAATCGAACACCATCTCGACTTCTCTGGGAAGCATTCAGCCACGCTGCAATTAATGCGCGAATACTATTCGTACACAAATACCCACCACTGTCTGTAGTCAAGTACTCATTCATATACCTGAGTGAACTGAAGCAATGTAGAGAAAACGAATTTGCCCAAGGTTCGACACCGCCGTAAAGGGTTCGAACCCGCGTTCTCTCAGTCGAGAGTCCGGAGCTCTTACCGCTGCGCTACATCGCTCCAAACGATATCACGAATAACCTCACACGAGGCAATTAATTATCGTCGTCGTCGTCGTCTCTTCGTCGCCATCTTCGCCATCGCCGTCTCGTCGTTGTCGTCGTCGTCGCCATCGTCGGTCGCCATCGTCGTCGTCTTCGACGTGGTTATAATCGTCGCCATCGTTGTCATCGTCGTCGCAGACGCCGTCATCGTCGTCACCGTTCTCATCGTCGTCTCCGTTGCCATCGTCGTCGTCACCGTTGTCATCGTCGTCGTTACCGTCGTCGTTTTCGACGTTGTCATCGTCGTCGCCATCGTCGTCACTGTCGCCTTCGTCGTCAGCAGCGTCGTCACCGTCGTCGTCATCGATATTGTCATCGTTGTCGCCATCGTTGTCGTCGTCATCGTCATCGTCGTCGTCTGTCGCCTCACCTCATCGGTCCCCCGCTGTCGCCCTGACACGCGTCCTGCCGCATGCCCGAGCCCTGTCGGTGGCCGGCACAGAACATGTTCCGGGTCACCGAGAACGTCGTCGACGCCGCACACACGCTCTTGTTCACGTACGGCACGTGGATCTCCTGGGACATCGACCACAGGGTCATGTTGGGATACACACACACACACACACACACACACACACACACACACACACACACACACACACACACACACACACACACACACACACACACACACACACACACACACACACACACACACACACACACACACACACACACACACACACACACACACACACACACACACACACACACACACACACACACACACACACACACACACACACTCTCTCTCTCTCTCTCTCTCTATTATATATATATATATATATATCTATATGTATATGAGATAAACATTTCGAAGACAAAAGTGATGCTACAAAATTACACACCAATATATATATATATATATATATATATATCAACACCACGCAGATAGAGAACATTGAAAGCTACGTCTATCTAGACGAGTACTGGAAGGGTACCATTTGGCAGATGTATATATATATATATATCACGCGCGCACACAAACACACACACAGTGCCACACACACGTACGCACGCACGCACGCGCACGCACATGCACCCGCGCGCGCACAGCTTATGTTTATAAATTAAACTGACACATATCTCAGAAGGGCGAAATTGGACACTCAATAAGCCGAAATCTTTTTGTCCGGTTTCCATCTCTGGTGGTTTATGCATTTGAAGGCTGTCTGGTTGACACTTGACATTGTATGCCTCACCTGCAATGCTGAGGCGAGAGGCGAGAAGCGTTCAGGCCCCATCCGCCCCCACCCCGTCACCGTGCCCGTTCGATTGGGACGCAAGAAATGGTCCTCCTGAAACTGCCGGGAAGCCAGACACAATGGCCGGATGTAGTCCGTGAACTGTGGGTAATATAAAAACCATCATTGATGTTCGTGTCAACGAAAACATAAGATCAGTTTTAGAATTGCTTGATTTAAAGATACGATGTCCGTTTGTTGTTGTCTGATGATCAACTTTCAAGATAGCGCTACTAGAAATTAGTTTAAAAGGAGGCATTCTGTTCCTGGTGTTTCACTTATTAATTGATATAATGTTCTTAAAGCTATACTAACTATGTTGATGGTATACTGTCCACCACACTGTGTTTAGTAAACCCGTACCAACGTTCGCCATTTGGAAGTTACGACCCCGGTGCAAGTTCAAATAGTAAACAAAACATCCATTTTCAAAATAACCTTTATTGGCAATACGGCCGAGTCGGGCTGAGTTAACTGCAATACTGTTTGATATTCAACGATGTCCCATTTTCCCGCGTTCAACCAAGCAGACTTCTTGTTACAAGTTACTACCCCCGCTAGTTCCGGGTAGAGGAAATGACTGGCTCTCATTAAGATCAAACTACTGTAACGGTAATAATCGATGCCCTTGGTGTGCTGTTGTTGTGCACGTAGAAGGTCATGCTAGAATTTGAACGTGTTGATAACTATATATACTATACCTGCACTCGATTTTCCAGCTGGAGTAGGGCGATATCGTTGTCGTAAGTCGTCGCGTTAAAGCCAGGGTGGCAGATAATCCTATCAATCCCCACCGTTACCTGTTGACGATAAACCCCTTTGCACATCAAGTAATAGATCTGAAAATCCTATAATAATCAGATCTTAAATTGCGCCGCTGTCTGCCATAGAGGCGTTCACGGCGCTTGTACAGGATTTGACTATTTACGATTTAAAAATAGTCCTAATTATTAAGAATTATTAAATAAAATTAATAAGAATAACGTTCTAAAGAATATAAAATAGTATCACTATTATACATCATAAAACCAATAAATATTTTAAGATCGTTATCAAAATAATGTACACACGTTATCATAACCTTTCTAGAAACCTATAATCTATCTAGTCTACATAATAATAACTGTTATAAGAGTAATATAATAAATAATCATATTCATAAATAGTATAAAATCACTATCATAAAAATCCAGGAAATGTCCAGGAAAGTAGACCTCAGTCGTTTATTAAAGTATCTGATTCCCTAGATATTTCACTAGGTCAGAGAGTCTAGACATAGTATTTAATGTGTTTAGAGGTTTATTCGCAAGAGGGCGCCACTTGAAAGGCTGGATTAACGCGTCCGTTTGAGCTGCATTTAGCTGGTTGAATTTGGGCATCTGTCGGCGGCAAAACAGCACATGACAGAAACACAGTATAACCTTATTTGCATACAGATAAAACCCGTATTACTCAACCGGCTTATGTAACAAACTCAAACGTTGTAGGTAGAATCGTGGCAAAAATCTATAAAAATTAGTCAACAAATGTTGTAAATATGAAAATGTTTTTGCCACTTTTTCTATGAGGTTTTAGTAAGTTTTTTCCTTCATTTAATGGATAATATGAAATTATCAATTAAAAATAACAATTTAATATTAAACATTAAACTATCACGACAAAGGTTATCTAGTTACTGTTGTGGACAAGAAACAATTTATTAAATTGCTGTTGTCGTTTTTTGTTACATTTTTGTTATTGTTATTTTGAGCTTGTTGCCCCAGGGGTGACTAATTATGCAGCCCGAGTATAGGTCTGCACGCATGCGTAATTTTAATTTAATCTTAATTTTATGTCAATCTAACTGACATGGGCTGTCGTTATATTCACTCTCCGTTTATTCCAGAGATTGTCAACTTTTCCTTCTATCCGTTGTTGAATCCGTGGCATAATTCTAATAATCTGAATGCATAGAAATACATTAAGTAGTCATATTAAAAAGATTAATGTGGGGAGAAATAACTGCACTTGTCAACTCCATCGGACATCACCTGGTGCGGCTCCGGGACGCTGCGGTCTCTCTCCCCTAGGTCGACGAGGACGTTCTCCGGCAGGTCCGGCCGAAG
>OZ023215.1:22757638-22973351 GCA_963995525.1 Escarpia spicata
GTAATTTCAAATGGTGTTGTTACCATAGAAGAGATAATTTGACAACACTAATACGCACTGTCATTTCAACTAATGTAGTCAAGTCAAGTCAAATAGTTTATTCAAACAAATCCAAAATTATGAATGCACAATTAAATATACAAAGCAAATAAAAAAATAAAAAAGGAGAATCATTGAAGTAAAAATACTGTTGAAGTGATGTTACTCCTTTGTCGATATGCTGTAGCAGCTTATCATGTTATCTTAGTTTCATAAGTGATATGTGTGTGTGTGTGTGTGTGTGTGTGTGTGTGTGTGTGTGTGTGTGTGTGTGTGTGTGTGTGTGTGTGTGTGTGTGTGTGTGTGTGCGTCTATGTGTGTGTGCGTCTGTGTGTGTGTGCGCGCGCGCCTGTGTGTGTGCGCGTGTGTGTGTGCGTCTGTGTGTGTGCGTGTGTGTGTGTGTGTGTGTGTGTGTGTGTGTGTGTGTGTGTGTGTGTGTGTGTGTGTGTGTGTGTGTGTGTGTGTGTGTGTGTGTGTGTGTGTGTGTGTGTGTGTGTGTGTGCGTCTGTGTGTGTGTATGTGCGTCTGTGTGTGTGTGTGTGTGTGTGTGCGTCTGTGTGTGTGTGTGCGTTTGTGTGTGTGTGTATGTGTGTGCGTGTGCGTGTGTGTTTGCGTGTGTGTGTGTGTGCGTGTGTGTCTGTGTGTGTCTGTGCGTGTCTGTGTGTGTGCTTCTGTGTGTGTGTGTATGTGTGTGTGTGTGTGTGTGTGTGTGTGTGTGTGTGTGTGTGTCTGTGTGTGTGTGTGTGTGTGTGTGTGTGTGTGTGTGTGTGTGTGTGTGTGTGTGTGTCTGTGTGTGTCTGTGTGTGTGCGTCTGTGTGTGTGTGTGTGTGTGTGTGTGTGTGTGTGTGTGTGTGTGTGTGTGTGTGTGTGTGTGTGTGTGTGTGTGTGTGTGTGTGTGTGTGTGTGTGTGTGTGTGTGTGTGTGTGTGTGTGTGTGTGTCTGTGTCTGTGTGTGTGCGTCTGTGTGTGTGTGTGTGTGTCTGTGTGTGTGTGTGTGTGTGTGTGTGTGTGTGTGTGTGCGTCTGTGTGAGTGTGTATGTGTGTGCGTGTGTGTGTGTGCGTCTGCGTATGTGTGTGCGTCTGCGTCTGCGTGTGTGCGTGTGTGTCTGTGTGTGTCGGTGTGTGTGTGTGCGTCTGTGTGTGTGTATGTGCGTCTGTGTGTGTGTGTGTGTGTGCGTCTGTGTGTGTGTGTGCGTTTGTGTGTGTGTGTATGTGTGTGCGTGTGCGTGTGTGTTTGCGTGTGTGTGTGTGTGCGTGTGTGTCTGTGTGTGTCTGTGCGTGTCTGTGTGTGTGCTTCTGTGTGTGTGTGTATGTGTGTGTGTGTGTGTGTGTGTGTCTGTGTGTGTGTGTGTGTGTGTGTGTGTCTGTGTGTGTCTGTGTGTGTGCGTCTGTGTGTGTGTGTGTGTGTGTGTGTGTGTGTGTGTGTGTGTGTGTGTGTGTGTGTGTGTGTGTGTGTGTGTGTGTGTGTGTGTGTGTGTGTGTGTGTGTGTGTGTGTGTGTGTGTGTGTGTGTGTGTGTCTGTGTCTGTGTGTGTGCGTCTGTGTGTGTGTGTGTGTGTCTGTGTGTGTGTGTGTGTGTGTGTGTGTGTGTGTGTGTGTGTGTGTGTGTGTGTGTGTGTGTGCGTCTGTGTGAGTGTGTATGTGTGTGCGTGTGTGCGTCTGCGTATGTGTGTGCGTCTGCGTCTGCGTGTGTGCGTGTGTGTCTGTGTGTGTCGGTGTGTGTGCGTGCGTGTGTGTGTGTGTGTGTGTGTGTGTCTGTGTGTGTGCGTGTGTGTGTATGTGTGTGTGTGTGTGTGTGTGTGTGTGTCTGTGTGTGTGCGTATGTGTGTGTGTGTGTGTGTGTGTGTGTGTGTGTGTGTGTGTGTGTGTGTGTGTGTGTGTGTGTGTGTGTGTGTGTGTGTGTGTGTGTGTGTGTGTGTGTGTGTGTGTGTGTGTGTGTGTGTGTGTGTGTCTGTGAGTGTGTGTGTGTGTGTGTGTATGTGTGTGCGTGTGTGTGTGTGCGTCTGCGTGTGTGTGTGTGCGTGTGCGAGTGCGTGTGTGTCTGTGTGTGTCTCTGTGTGTGTGCGTCTGCGTGTGTGTGCGTGCGTGCGTGCGTGCGTGCGTGCGTGCGTGCGTGCGTGCGTGTGTGTGTGCCTGTCATAAACGATATACATGTGGCTCTCTACTTTGGTAGGTTATCATTATACTGTACATCGCGACATTAAGTATGGATACAATAATTTTCAAGTAACTGTTTTCTGTAACGTGCTTTAAAACTGTGCAGTGAACGACTATTGCTAAAGCTGACATGCAACGAATTCCACAGTTTGGTTCCATAGACAATTATCGACTGTACCTTCTACTGGTTGAAGCACGGATACGTACCTTCTACTGGTTGAAGCACGGATACGTACCTTCTACTGGTTGAAGCACGGATACGTACCTTCTACTGGTTGAAGCACGGATACGTACCTTCTACTGGTTGAAGCACGGATACGTACCTTCTACTGGTTGAAGCACGGATACGTACCTTCTACTGGTTGAAGCACGGATACGTACCTTCTACTGGTTGAAGCACGGATACGTACCTTCTACTGGTTGAAGCACGGATACGTACAAATTTATTGTATGTACAGCTGAGAAAACAAGGTTTGGTTATAAGATGTGTTTTTCTAATATTACTTTCATTGTTCCGCTTCAATATCCAGTTGTTGTATTCATTAATCTTTATTATATATTTGTATGGTCACATTTCTTCGAACACCCGTCAGTTTCAGTTGAAACGAGCGTAACGCGCTGGTAGAATTGGCCTACGAAAACTAGCAACTGTAGGCTGTGATGATCTAGGATACTCCCCCAGAAGGCAAGACAGTTCCGCTTGGAGGGAAGTAGTTCCGCTTGGAGGGAAGTAGTTCCGTTTGGAGGGAAGTAATTCCGCTGGGAGGGAAGTAGTTCCGTTTAGAGGGGAGTAGTTCCGCCGGGAGGGAAGTAGCCGTGCACGAATAAAAAATGGTCATATATATTTTTTAAAGACACGCGACCGGAAAGATGCCCAACACTAATTCCCTCGACCTGAAAAACCCACAACACTACCTCCTTCCCCGGCCAATCGGGAAAACCTCCAACTTCGACCGTGACAGTTGTTCCAGGCAGAAAAAAACACCCATCACCTCTCCCAAAAACTCAACCACCCTACTGGCCTGGTTGCAGGCGTAACGTATGGTGTTACTGACTTACTCAGACTGACGGTCAGCTGAACCGTGACGGCATCAGAACAGTCGCCGCCATACTTGGGCCGAATGACGCACGTGTAGACACCAGAGTCACCCAATGTCAGTCGCCGCAGCTTGAGGAAGCCGTTAACGAGAAGACGAACACGACCTGAAGTGCGTAGTTGGCGTCCGTCCCGCCACCACGTCACACGTCCGGTACTGCGGTCGCCGGGCGAACACCTGAACACGTGGTTCCGGTCCGCATTGACACTCGCGTCCCTCGGGGTGTGGCCGAACGCTGCGTGGGGCAAAACATAGGATAAATGTTAACGGGAGCTAAACAGCTCCTCTATCCGGAATAAGCGGGTTTAGTAATTTGTAACAGGAAGTCTGGTGTGTTGAACGTGGGAAAACGGGACTTCGTTGAACGTAGTAGTTAACTCAGCCCGACTCGGCCGTATTGCCAATAAAGCTTGTTTTGAAAATGGATGTTTTGTTTACTATTTGAACATGCTCGGGGGTCGTAACTTCCAAACTGCGAACGTTGTTACTGGCTTGCTAAACACAATTTGGCAGGCAGTACACCTTCAACGTAGTTAGCATAGTCTTAAGTATATTTTAATAAATTTATAAATTAATAAATGAAAAAACTAGGAAGAGACTGCCTCCTTTTAACTGTGTCACACAAAAGTGACCCGCCATGCCGAATCGGGTATTATGTCAAACGGGTCTACCCTGGACACGAGTCAAAAATTGTTGTCTAATCATATTCCATAAATTTGTGATTTTGGCCGAAATTCATACCTTATGTTCTCATATTTCAATTACAGTTTATTTTCCTCAACAAACAATCCGAAACTAATAAAATACACGCAATTACGAACATATGGATTAAGAACAAGACACTGTTACATATGAAGGCGTATTACGTATGTAGCGTGACGCATAAATGTATGTGTGCGCACGCAAATATCAGTAAATGCAAACACTCACGTACTTATACATACAATCACACACACGCGCGCGCGCACACACACACACACACACACACACACACACACACACACACACACACATACAAACAAACAAATGTTATGTGACACCTTCAAATACACGGGTTACGTACATGTTTGGTTAGAATGATGAAGACAAGCCACACACAATCAGATAATAGTATTTGCTTAGAACAAATATTAAATCGGTGGTAAAGAAATTCGAATTGGCGGATCCAGAAACTGACGTCGGAATCATAAGTTCTGCCGTACCAACAACGTGTATGTCCTAGGGCTGTATTACCGATCTGTCCAGAGTGCTGTTCTCGTCGAAATATTTGTCTAGTAGCTGGTCAAAAAAAAAACAATTGAGGTCAGAATTTTAACAAAATACACGACGGAATGTCCAGCAGAATCATATGTGCTTCGCTCATTTCGTAAGCTTGACGGACATTGTTGCTAGGTAACAGTTCACGTGATGTATATGTCAACTGTAAAACGTCCTACCAATGTTACACTGCTGTACAGCGCGTGTTGGTTGAGCAACCATAGTGTCAATCACCCGCAGGAAGGCGGAAGTCTCCAACACGTCGTCGTCCCCGCTTGCCACGCATGCGTATTCGCCAGCGTCTCGTAACATCACTTCCGCTATGAGAACCACGCTGCCGTCGACGTCCACTCCACGATTACGGTCTGTGTGGAGCTCGTCGTCGTTGAAGTACCTGCGTGCAAGTACGATGGGTAGTGAGTGAACTGTACAGTGTACGCCAAGTGTACACCAAGTGTACGCCAAGGGGCATAGAAAGAGGTATACTTAATGTAAAGCGGCTGGGGTTCGTACGGAGCTCGTCGTCGTTGAAGTACCTGCGTGCAAGTACCCTAAGTAGTGAACTCTGGAGTGTACACCAAAGGGCATACTTACTTGGCTATTTATGTATTTACTTACTTGCCTACTTGCTTCTTCCTAGCTTACTTGGTGCCTCAGAACTCAGCAAACAAAAAATAAATATATGTAATTATACTGGTATATTAGATAGTTTGAACCTAACCGGTTCGTATCTGAGAAGTATCATTTGGTTGCCCGTCTAACTCAAAAATACACCATCATCGTCGTTGTAATCGTCGTCGTCGTCGCTATCACCGTCGTCATCGTCGCCGTCGTTGTCGTCTCCGTTGCCGTCATTGTCGTCGCCGTCGCCGTCATCATCGCAATCGCCATCGTCATCGCCCTCGTCATCGCAGCCGTCATCGTCGTGCCTCTCTATCTCCTTCTCTTCATCCCCCTCCTCCCCTCCTTCCTCTCCCTCCCCTCCCTACCCTCCCTCCCCTCCCTATCCTCCCCTCCCTCCCCTCCCTCCCCTCCCTCCCCTCCCTCCTCTCCCTCCCCTCCTTCTCCTCCCTCCCCTACCTCCTCTCCCTCCCCTCCCTCCCCTCCCTCCCCTCCTTCCCCTCCGTCCCCTCCCTCCGCTCCCTCCCCTCCCTCCCCTCCCTCCCCTCCCCTCCCTTCCCTCCCTCTCCCCTCTCTCTTTACCATATGATGTCTGCTCCAGGATGGTTGACAGCACATTCAAACGTGACCACCTCCCCGGCCTCGACCGTCGTATTCGTCGGCGTGATGGTGAACGTCAGGTCGGCATCAACACCTGACGAAACATCACCGCATCTTTAACGTCTCCTCAAAATTAATGTCCTCCGCGTCACCTCAAAATATGCTATTCTGGTCTCACTTGCAATAACAATCATTTTATTTTATATAGCACATTTCCGTCATCGTAATAATATAAATAACTGTAACTCTACCATTATCATATCTTTATCAAAACCTATAATATACGTAGAAACATTAACCTAAAATGCTTTTCTAAGACAATTAAATGTAAACTAATTACATTAGTATGTATTTAAAAATATAACTATAATCCTATCTACGTGTAAAATGCCAGTATTAGTTCCCTAAAAAGTTACAAAATACATTTTAAATCAAAATGAACTGCGGCAAGAATTCAAGTTATTATATAATCATTAAGGTAGAATTCAATCTTTAAATATTCGTTGCTCAAGCAGCAATTTTCTTTCCGGAACAGATATGTTTGGTTGCTTTCTTATGTTTAGTGTGTTCTCTTCAATACAGGTCAAATCGCCCTTTCAAATGTGGCGGATCGTGTATTTTGAAGATGCCCTAAATATCAACATCAGCGTCAAATGTAAAGATATTTCATTTTGTGTTGTTGAAATGAAACAAATATTATGAACATCATGTTAACAGATGAGTAACAGACAGCCTCGGTTTAACACAAAATCTGACGTCACAACGTTTCACCTGCAGCGGGTCTATTTCGGACTACTGTTGTTGACGAACGACCCGGAGAATCGGCTGTGTTCAAATCCAGCACTGCCCACGATCCTGGTATGGTGACGTTACATTCGTACCATTTCACATAATATCGCCCAGTCGACTGCAAGCGGCCGCCTGGTCCGTTGCCAATGACACCCCATCGTGGTCTCTCGCCCCAGCGCCAACGATAGAAGCCTTATAGAAACAATACCATTAGACGTGTTTAACCTGTATCATACAACGATAGAAGCCTTATAGGAACCATACCATTAAACGTGTTTAACCTGCATCATACAAAGGTAAAACCCTTATAGGAACAATAATATTAGCTGTGTTTAACCTGCACCATATAACGATAGAAGCCTTATAGGAACAACACCATTAGCCGTGTTTAACCTGTATCATACAACGATAGAAGTCTTATAGGAACAATACCATTAGACGTGTTTAACATGTATCATACAACGATAGAAGCCTTATAGGAACAATACCATTAGACGTGTTTAACATGTATCATACAACGATAGAAGCCTTATAGGAACAATACCATTATACGTGTTTAACCTGTATCATACAACGATATATGTCTTATATGCACAATACTATTAGCCGTGTTTAACATGTATCATACAACGATATCAGTCTTATAGGAACAATACCATTATACGTGTTTAACCTGTATCATACAACGATAGAAGTCTTATTCTTACAGGAACAGGTACTCATTCACACAGCGGAGGGAACTGGAGCAACGTTGAGTGATCGAACTTGCCCAAGGTTCGACACGGCAGCACAGGATTCGAACCCGGGTTCTCTCGATTGAGAGTCCTATGCTATAGCCACTGCGCCACTGCGTTCCACTCCTTCGTAAACTCACCCGTGATTTTCGGCGCCTTGTGGGGGAAGCGGGCAATTCGGGCGGCGCGCTCCGAGCCGTCGACAAACTCGCAATGATCCTCGCCCCGGCCGCTCGCGTCACCCACGTGGTAGTAGGGTCCAAACATCCTCTCACTCAGGTACAACTTGTATCTGTGTCAATCATTGGGTGAAGGAGAGGGAGATAAGGGTGGAATGTGTGTGTGTGTGTGTGTTTGTGCGTGTGTGTGTTTGTGTGTGTGTGAGTGTGTGTGTGTGTGTGTGTGTGTGTGTGTGTGTGTGTGTGTGTGTGTGTGTGTGTGTGTGTGTGTGTGTGTGTGTGTGTGAGTGTGTGTGTGTGTTTGTGCGTGTGTTTGTGTGTTTGTGTATGTGTGTTTGTACGCGCGTGCGTGTGTGTGTGAGTTTGTGTGTGGTTGTGTGTGTGTGTGTGTGTGTGTGTGTGTGTGTGTGTGTGTGTGTGTGTGTGTGTGTGTGTGTGTGTGTGTGTGTGTGTGTGTGTGTGTGTGTGTGTGTGTGTGTGTGTGTGTGTGTGTGTGTGTGTATGTATGTATGTGCTTGTGTGTTTGTGTGTGGCATCCGTGGCCACTAGTTTCTTAGGACTTGTTAAATACTGGTAGTATTTATACGATCAACACCATTCTCACCTGCGCGGGCTGCACAGCACGACGCCGACGAACAAGTCGTAGCTGGTGCGACTCACGAACTGGTCGCCATGACAGTCTGTCCAGTGGTCAGCATAGTTGAAGCGGTACTTCAGCCAACAATGGTTCTCTTTCAAACACGCAGTGACTGTCCCGGAGAGCAGATGATGGTAGTAGTAATAGTAGTAGTAGTAATAATAGTAGTAGTAATAGTAGTAGTAGTAATAGTAGTAGTAGTAGTAGTAGTAGTAGTAGTAGTAGTAGTAGTAGTAGTAGTGGTAGTAATAGTAGTAGTAGTAGTAGTAGTAGTAGTAGTAGTAGTAGTTGTTGTTGTTGTTGTAGTAGTAGTAGTAGTAGTAGTAGTAGTAGTAGTAGTAGTAGTAGTAGTAATAGTAGTAGTAGTAGTGATAATAATAATAATAACAACAACAATAATTAGTTTACACACACCCGTGGAACAACAAACACAGGGCAGTGTTTGCTATATTTACAGTATTTGAAAATTAAACTCTGTCCCATGACCATTCAATTTCATGAAGCAGATAGTAAGATCACCATGACACCACAGTTTTGCCAACTGGGGAATAACTGACAACTTAATGCATACACTAAAAAAAGATACTTTAAATAATTACCTGTATATTTTACAAATCCATAGTTAATTGGTAGATCAGATTCCAATGGTTCATGGAAGCGAATTAATATAGAACGAGGCGAGTGAACCTCGGCACCTGGAGGAGACAGACTTACAACGCTACCCAGTTAGCGTATTAATATATATATAACAATACAAATCGTAATAATAACAACAATGGCAATATGATTTAATAATAATTACAATTTGACAATAATTACAACAATAGCAACACGGACAATGATAACAAAAACAACAATACTCTTTGACATGTACGTCTTTAATTTGATTTAGATTCCGTTGACGGGTATATGACTGATACACGGTGTTTCTTCGATACGAACCATCTACTTGATCGAAAATCTAAAACCCCTTTGTAATCAGACAGTGTTATATGTTTAACTTACTTACTTATTAATTTATTCATAAAAAAGCATTACTAACGGAAGTTCATGAAACGGGGACACAATGAAGAAGTTTTCAAAGTTTTTGATGGTCCAAGTTTCTTATAAGCACACAAAGGTTAGGCATTGCCATTATAATTTTGATCTGAGCGGCTGTCTAGTGTTGTCTGATTCAGTGAGATACACTGCGCATGCGCCTACTTATGGTAGGTCAATTATTTACTTCCGGGTTGGCGGACCACACATACATAGTGAAGATTGGGCAATACTAAACCGAGACAAGACACAGTCTTCTTTTAGTGTGTAACGACTGACGAGACACTTGTCACTCGTCGATTTTCTCGAAATCTAAATTAAAGTATATCGAAAATCGAACAGTGTAAATATGTATAAAAAATTTACATCACTCTGTGTGCAGGGGACCAGTCTATAGGGTAAAGTCGGGTATCGTGAGCATAGCGGGTAGTATGAGCACCCCCCGCAGCTTAAACCAACCATGCCAGGTGCCACCACCCGTGTTTTTCTTGAAGCACGTCGTCTGCAAACCGCCAGCATTATTTCTGTCGTTTGCGCTGCCGAATATTTTCCGAGGTGAGGTCGTGTAAATAAACTGTGCACTTTTCTTACCATATCTACCAGTACGGCGGATTTATTCTGATTCAAAATGTGTATCACTGCGATGCGCAAGTGATGTGTAAATTAAACCTTGAAGCTTGTTGCGTATTGTAATGAGCGATAATGCAGCCTCTCGCGGATTATAGTTCGCCAAGTTATCACCTTGCGGCGTGCATAGCGCTGTGGCTAATATGAGCAGGCTTTCTGGAGGTATTACGAGCACGGTGCTCATATTAGCCGATAGGGTGCTCATATTAGCCTAGATGTTATTGGTTTTGTTTACCTATCGCCAGTCTGCGTTGCAATCATTTGAGGCTACAATTATATTCAAAACAATAGTAATTGTTATCCAATGGTAACTCGTAGTATATGCTATATTTAAAGGGGGTTCATATAGCAGCAGCAAACTTTTTAAAACAAAGTTTTCCAGTTTTTGAGGTGTTGCTATCTGTTTTATTATAGGCTGTATTTCTAAACTGCCCAGAATCAATTTGTTTCTGCTGCTATATAAATATATGAATCCCTTTAAAACTTGCAATAATAAACTCTCACATTTTTTTATCACATGCCTAATGTGAAGAAGAAGGTTGAACGCGTGAAATGGACATTATCAGATATGCCGTCGGCCGCACGTGACGTACTAATGTATCAACGATCACAGAAATCAGCTAGCCAAGCGCACAATGTACCGCGACAAACCCTGAGACGGCATCTAGAGAAGGCACGTGAGGGTGAGGGCGTCCACAAGTGTCTTGGCCACAAACCGGTACTCTCCATAGATCAAGAAACAGAGCTGAAAGCCACCATATTTGAAATGGAGGCCAAACTCTTCGGCTTGACGCGAGATGATGTGAGGCACTTTGTATTCAAATTCTGCGAAACAAAGAACATAAAAAATTGAACCAAACAACTCAAAGGGCTGGAAAGGACTGGCTGAAAGGCTACTTAAAACGGCATCCAGACATCAGTCCGCGAATCCCCGAGCCAACGTCGATTCAGCGAGTCATCGGCTTTAACAGAACGAAGGTTGATCGATACATGCAGCTTCTACAAGCCACCATCTTTGATGAGGATGGGAAGAGGGTCATCCACGAAGGCAACATAATCAACGTGGACGAATCTGGTTACACTATTTGCCACAAGCCAGGGAAAGTGCTGGCGAAGAAAGGGATGAAAGGGACCGGGGCTATCACCAGTGCGGAGAGGGGAAAGAATGTTACAGTTGTCGCTTGTGTTTCGGCGACCGGCGCATACATCCCGCCGATGATGATCTTCCCCAGAGTTCGCATGAAGCCGGAACTGCTTGACGGGTCGCCTCCTGGCACAGTTGAGTACGCAAACAAAAGTGGTTGGATCAACGTTGAGTTGTTCGAATGCCGGATCGACCACTTCATTGAAGTTGTGCAGCCAAGCCACCGAGCATCAAAGGTGTTGCTCATCCTAGATGGCCACAGCAGCCACACGAAGAATGTTCTACTGATCGACAAGGCCAAGACAAACAACATCATAATCATTATCACTGCCGTCCCACTGCACGCACCGGCTTCAGCCACTCGATGTGAGCGTGTTCAAAAGTGTTAATGTCAATAACAACAGAGGAGTGCAGACATGGCTGCGCCAGCACCCTGGCCGGTCAGTCATGCACATAGTTTCAAATAACAGCTCTCTTTGGGTCGGCTTACATCAAAGCTGCTACGGTGAGTAACGCGATCTGTGGCTTCCGGGAGTGTGGGATAAACCCATTTAACCCGCATATCTTTTCGGATGCTGCAGCGCGCGACTCGTCAGTTGCTCCGATGTGACGGACACGCCAATTTAATCCCGCTGCTGGTCTACCCCTTCCTCAGCCGAACCCCACTCCAGTGCGCGACACGTCGGTTGCTCCGAGCTTCACAGCAGCGCGCGACTCGTCAGTTGCTCCGAGCTTCACTGCAGTGCGCGACTCGTCAGTTGATCCGAGCTACACAGCAGTGCGCGACTCGTCAGTTGCTCCGAGCTTCACAGCAGTGCGCGACCTACCTAGTCTCTGCCAGTTTATCAGGTAGCCTATGTCTTTTACTGTATTTTTTTGGTCGTTTGGTAAAAATAAACATAACAATAACAGTTGCCTACTACTATGAAATAAGAAGTAGCCTAAGTACCATTAAGGCCTAACATAAACCACACTTTAAAGCCTACTAATTGAATTTGGAACTGTTTGCAGCGTTGAGGCGGATGTGCACGTTTCCGCTGATACACGCGAGGAGAACTGCGATCCAGATGGTGAAGGCCTATCGTATCAACGACTGATTAATTGTTCACCAGCCGTTCCCAGGCGTAAGATGGCTGAAGGCGCCAGCAAGAGACGAAAAGTAGCTCACGCCGAAATTATCACGAGTTCGCCGTACAAGCAGAGTCTGATGACAACTGGGCCTAGTCCTCGGAGCGCTTCCAAAACGGAAAAGAAGCTACCGAAGACCAAACGTGTTCGTGTGAAGAAAGTAACTGTTAAGGAACTTCGGCTTAAAACCCCATGTTATAAGTGTGGCGGGGACGATTCAGATCACAAGCGAAATGAAGACTGGATCCAGTGCAAACCATGTGGTGAATGCTTCCAGGAATCATGCGGCGAAGAATTTGGAATACTCGACGATGACACGTTCACATGCCAGGATTGTTTTTATACATTTTCTAGTTACCATTTATAGGCCTAGGCTACGTTCAATGTCTTACAATACCGTTAATCTTCCACATATCATAGATCTAGGCCCTATAGATAATAATCCAGTAATTTAATTAATAATGCGCCGAGGAATCCGGATTCATTGACGATGACACTTTCACGTGCCATTGTTGTTTTTAGGCATTTTCTAGTTTTCAAACGTTCCATTTTACAGTACTGTTAATCTTCGAATTAATATATATAATGGATAAGTTTCCGTGTATTTTCAAGTAATAATAAATGGTCATAATAATAGCCATCGTATATCTTATAATTATTAAACACGAGTCATACACACAGTTTATAAGCATGCTCATATTGCCCGACGCTTCGGGTAATATGAACACTTTTTTTAAATTACTGATTTCCATGCTGTATTATTTTATTAAAACATACAGCGAAACCAATGCAGTTTCCAGAAAGAGTTTGTAAAGGTCGACACCACGCACCTTAAATGGAGCAATTCGGATATATATTTAGCAAAATATTGGCCGAAAACAAAACTATGCTCATAATGCCCGACCTTACCCTACTCTGTGGTGCGTTGAACCTGGTGTCACGCCGGACATCCTACATCCGGCACGACAGCTGCTGTCCGCCTAACTATAGTTATACACGTACCTAGAGAAGACGGCGGGTTTCGACTGCCAAAAGCCGGTCCGATTGATTGAAACACGAAAAACACGGCCACGAAGAGAGGCGGATACACCAGAGATAGCTGCCCGAAGGAATGGAACGTCGCCATAGTGCACTGCTTGTAACCCGACAACTCGTAGACTATGACTGCTTTTTCTTCCTGGTTGATTCACAAGGTGCAAAGTACAGACCCGAAGACGACAACTCGGTAGCTACGTTTCCCTGCAGCTCTAGGCTAGTAGGTTTTTTAACCTCTTCTCCACTCGGAGTAAATACTTTCCTTCCTCTCCTTTACAATGTCAACCCAGTTCATGGTGCCGTCTTCGCTTCACATTTGGCATCCATCTGCTTTATTGTTGTTACTTTGTAGATAGGCAATAGATATGGAATTTTCGTATAGATGTAAAGCAACGTTTCTTAACGTTTCCGAAATGGTCAAGATAAAAGTCCATCTTTCACCTCAGCACTACAGCTTTGTTGTGTTATGTTTTCGTATAAAAAGTTCATCTACGTCTGCTAATGTTTACGCATATACAGTCCACCTGGAAACACAAATACTTTTTTGAAGAATTTCAAGATTTTCGTTAAAATTACATGAAGAATTATACATTCTAGGTGATTTCAATATCCATGTTGATTTACCTATCCTTAGTACTAGGTTATTCATGGGTGTGCTTAAAACGTTTCATTTACAACAGCACGCTTCTTTCCCCACACATATCCATGGGAATTGGCTTGTTTATCACTAGATCAAATAACACTAAACTTAAACCGGTGTTTGCTACTGATGGGTCATCAGGTCGTCAAACTGTAATTATCGATATTGTGTAGTCAAGACCAGTGCAACACTGTATAACATATGACCCATACATAAAATTAGAATATATATTTTTCGTGAGGATCTTGCAAATTCTGACCTCTTGATTCAAACAAAAACTACACTATGCGAGTCAGTTAATCAGTACTACGTTACATTAAGTATACTTCTTTCTATGCCCCTTGGCGTACACTTGGCGTACACTTGGCGTACACTGTACAGTTCACCCACTACCCATCGTACTTGCACGCAGGTACTTCAACGACGACGAGCTCCACACAGACCGTAATCGTGGAGTGGACGTCGACGGCAGCGTGGTTCTCATAGCGGAAGTGATGTTACGAGACGCTGGCGAATACGCATGCGTTGCAAGCGGGGACGACGACGTGTTGGAGACTTCCGCCTTCCTGCGGGTGATTGACACTATGGTTGCCCAACCGACACGCGCTGTACATCAGTGTAAAATTGATAGGACGTTTTACAGTTGACAGATACATCACGTGACTTGTTGCCTAACAACAAAGTCCGTCAAGTTTACGAAATGGGCGACGCACATGTGAATCTGTCGGACATTCAGACGTGTATTTTGTTGAAAGTCTGGCCTCAAATGTTTTTTGCGACCAGCTACTAAAAAATACCGTTGCCAACGAAGAGCCTTTGTGTTTCAACTAAACATGGCTTCATGAGATCCACTCAAATTCCAATGGAGTTCTGTTTTCATTATGAGCCGTTCTTAAACTTCTGGTACGTCATTCCACAACATATTCTTATAATCGAGCTGGCGTAAGTATACGGGTAGGTTAACGTTTTTCTTTTAGACGGCTTGAACCTCGAGCGCCAAACTTTCAGAGATTAATCTACGACCCCTAGAAATGGACGTAAGACCTATATCTTTTTAAAATACTCCATATATGTCCAGATTCTCACCTTTTATTGCGTAAATCAGCTGTTCGGAACGTAAAACGTAATGTGCTCGTAATACGTAAAACTTAACCTAACAATCGCAGGAACTACGCGCGCGCGGAAAACGGCCCTTGCGTTAGACTTGGGAACGTGACGTTGACACTTACACAATAACGCTAATGTTAACCCTTTTGCAAATAGCAAAGCAAAACGGAAATTATTTGACAAGTCTACACTATCGCGGCAACCTACCAATAAACTTCACATTATCTCTGATCTTTGCAATTTTGAACAAACAACGAGTATCTGCGAGCGCGTTATAGTGTTTATGTAACAAAATTGTGTGTAATATTTGGTAAATATTACTATCACGACTGCCATCTACCAAAGCATCCCACTGCGTGACGGGCATTTTGCTAGTATCTTCAATGTAGCGTTCAACTAGTGCGTGGTTGTGATGAATTAATTACCGAAATATACATACTTCAAAAAGCTTGTTACCCCATACTTCAAAAAGCTTGTTTCAGCCCGGATTACCCCCAAGGGGTAATTACCCCCAGGTTAAATATCCCTAGAGTAGATGCAGATATACGTTCTTCATTTTGCGAGACTGTTCCTTGGCATAGTCCAACGTCCCACTTGGGACATTATTATCGGGACATTTCCCCCAATTAGGGGCGTAGTCCGTGCGAGTTCGATTCGTACCCAGGAGCAGGCCTGTTTAGCCCGAGGCTAAAGATTAGATGAGACACGGATCCTTGTCGCAAGTTTGTGGCACTTTTGGTCGCCAAGAAAGCACTAACCTTTCTCGTGTGTATTCCGTGAAATAATAATTTATTATTATTATGTGTAAGCTTCCGCAAAGAACGGGGAAAATGTCATCCCAATAATGAATTAATAGTACATGGCATTTTGATTACTTGTCAAGTTGGCTCAAATGAGTATGATTTTAAGCCTATGGAAGCTCACCTCTCAGTCAGAAATCATTCAGACTTAGTCGACTCGACGCGTACTTGTTTGCATACACTGTCCCTAACAAATGGACGTAAAAGTTGAACATGTTCTACTTTTACAACGATCCACGACTTAAACGATAAACAAATACATGATCTTAAATATCTCTGTCGTGCTGCGGTGCATTTACACGACGATCTATCGGCGACAGTCTAGTTGAGTCGTGTCGCCGACTACTGAACACCAACGAACCTGTTTTTGCAGAAGGCTAAATCAATTGCAGAAGCAGCTTTAAATAACCTGGACATATCCTGGAAAATATTATCCGTTTGGGGTCTCAACCTCCCATCTCCCTCCCGCTTTGGAAGCCAACCTGCCACCATTCTGAGGGTCTACGTCCCACCATTTTAAGGGTCTATACCTTCCACGTCTTGTTCATGTAAACCTCCCACCGACATTTAGGAACAACCTCCCTCCGTCGACTTCCCGCAACGCAATCTCGATTATGTATACAACTGAATGCTCTTTATAAACATAAAGTACTACCCTCCTGTTTTCTCACAGCAGAACGTATAAACATAACCAAAGGTAACTGTACAGAAGCACACTTTTATTGACATGTACAATAGCAGGTCATATTGCTCTCAGTGTCCCAACTTACCTCGTCTATTATGACGACGTGGTGAAGGTAGAAGTTGGTGCAAAACAACGAGGATTGCAGGACCACCAGCTTTAATTACTGTAAAGTTGGTGAACCTAAAGCTAGGATTCCATTTGTACGGAAACGTGTGCGGACAGGGCAGACGGAATACCTACGTAGTGACGTCACTACTTGGAATTTCCTATCCGATTCCTGTGCGGATACGATTCGAATCGCTACGTGGAACGATTCAGTTTGCCGTATTCGTAACCGTATGGAAACACTCACCCGTTCTTCAGAACTTATTCTATTAGTTTCCGCTGGGCACTAAATTCATTATTTTGCCGCATGCCGCCTCCGCACGCCGTTTCCATACAGATGGAATCCTAGCTTAAGGCGTCGTCCCATAAATTCGTAGTTTCAAAATATGTCAAGCATTACATAGGCGTGGGTGGACTGGTCGTCACCAGGTACCGCGGGAAAATAAATTACTCCAGTGGCGTCATCTAGCGAGTGAAACATATGCTAATGCAAATTGCCACTAACAGCCATTTCGGATCGTAAAGATCACAAGAGCCACATCATTTATTGGTAAGGAGAGGGGGGTTTCAACCACTATTGAACACAACATTTTGGCGAACGTATGAGACGACCCCGTAGTTCCCCACGCATATTAATTAATATATCCACCACGTGACCTGTTGCCTAGCAAGCCTCCGTCAAGCCATCGGAAAACACGTGGTGGGTTCAGACATTCCGTCGTATATTTGGTTGAAATGCTGGTCATAAAAGGTATTTCTTTATGACAAAAACGTCCGGCAAAGTTTTTTTAATTAAGAACTGTATGCGGGAATTTTTGATTTATAAGATGTAATGCAGCAATAGTAACGTGGTTCAAGTATAGACATATAACCGTTATCAACAATGTCAGCGAAGGCAAAGCTTGACGGAGGTCACGCGCAAAACTTCGACTGTGACGTAGAAGAACCACGACGTACCGGATACATCAATTGTTATAAGACGAGAAATGTGTTGTCTGGAGAACACGCAATTTGTTAAAGATCGACCTCCCGAGTTAAACATTACGGTTGTCGGACCACCAGAGAAGTAGCAATACCTGTCCATATACATACAGTCCACAGTGACTGTACGCTTTCTGACACTTGTTACTTTTACCTGTCCATATACATACAATCCACAGTGACTGTACGCTTTCTGACACTTGTTATTGTTACCTGTCCATATACATACAGTCCACAGTGACTGTACGCTTTCTGACACTTGTTATTGTTACCTGTCCATATACATACAGTCCACAGTGACTGTACGCTTTCTGACACTTGTTATTGTTACCTGTCCATATACATACAGTCCACAGTGACTGTACGCTTTCTGACACTTGTTATTGTTACCTGTCCATCTACATACAATCCACAGTGACTGTACGCTTTCTGACACTTGTTATTGTTACCTGTCCATCTACATACAATCCACAGTGACTGTACGCTTTCTGACACTTGTTATTGTTACCTGTCCATCTACATACAATCCACAGTGACTGTACGCTTTCTGACACTTATTGTTACCTGTCCATCTACATACAATCCACAGTGACTGTACGCTTTCTGACACTTGTTATTGTTACCTGTCCATCTACATACAATCCACAGTGACTGTACGCTTTCTGACACTTGTTATTGTTACCTGTCCATCTACATACAATCCACAGTGACTGTACGCTTTCTGACACTTGTTATTGTTACCTGTCCATCTACATACAATCCACAGTGACTGTACGCTTTCTGACACTTGTTATTTTTACCTGTCCATATACATACAATCCACAGTGACTGTACGCTTTCTGACACTTGTTATTTTTACCTGTCCATCTACATACAGTCCACAATGTCAACCCAAATTATATTTTCACACCAATCAATCTTAAAAGGTACCAAGTCTGATGTATGTTTTTAACATAAACACACGTGAAAAATGTGTTTTACTGAACCACATTTTAAAATATAATTATGCCAAACTGTAATAACAATTTACAATCGCAGTGAATCCACCCCACCATTGCTGCCCTAATACTAAAAGTAATCCATTTCACTCAAGGTTGCCTAATTTCTGGAAGTTAACTTTGCTTTAATTCATACATATTAACATTCATTTAAAATCAATCAACTTGTAAAAACTCCACAAATGTATACGAGTGAAGACTATTTTAGTTTACATCACCATTCTCAGGAAGGTAGATAGGCTGGACTTTAACTTGTGCATGTGCTGCCACCTACTGGATAACGATGCTATATATATCATTTTAAAGTTTATTACTACAGCAGAACCTCAGTATTAAGGTCAGCCTCGGGACTGGGCGAAAATGACCTGAATAGAGAGGTGACCATATTAGTGAGACTTCATATATCTTTAGTGTTACGGAAATAATTTGGGACTGTCCCAGGGTGACCTTAATGGTGAGTTGGCTGTATTACTGAGGTAACTGTAAAGCGAGGATCAACTGTTTTTTCTATACAATAGGGATATTTGTTATACAATTTTATATTGGCTGGTTTTGAGTTGGCACCGTTTGAAAACATGTCTTGTTGAATTTGTACAGGTGTTGTGGGGAATTGGGGTGTATTTCATTGAAACACAAAGGGCTAACTAATGACAGTCATTATACACTCCGTTTAATATACAGGTATCATAACTATAGTTACACCACACAAAAACCTAAGTAAATAACATGCATATGTCACTCACTCAGTCACTTTCACGCAGACACGCTTACACATAATACTGACCAAGAAGGCACAACTTAAAATACAATGTCCACAGACTATGTAACCAAACATTGACCACTCAATTAATTGCTATGCTTACAGCAACAAATACAGAGGTAGAGTTATTACACAATGTTGAGATGCGCATGCCTCACTAAAAGTTAATCACAAACACCTACAAGAGACCAAGTGAATCCTACCACCAGATTCTAATTCTGATATACCAACATTGGTCCTTAGGTTCAACCCAGAACATTAACTTAACTCTTACCTGATATTACCGTCATCAAACTCTAATTTCATTTAACCATAATTATTTAATGGATTAAAAATGTATCATCGAACCCCCATTTCTGTTGTAATAAATCCTGTTATTACCTCTATTGTGACATCTCGTCTGCTAACAAACACACAACTAGTTTAGTATTTCACAAAAGTCACAAAGCACTCGCAAAATTCATCAAAAACTCCATGACACCTTATAAAATGCCCCGACAAAAGAAATACCAGTTCAGTTACTGCATCCTCACAAGTCAGGGGTGGTACTTGACTACGCTACCCCCGACAGACATCCTCACAAGTCAGGGGTGGTACTTGACTACGCTACCCCCGACAGACATCCTCACAAGCCAGGGGTGGTACTTGACTACGCTACCCCCGACAGACATCCTCACAAGCCAGGGGTGGTACTTGACTACGCTACCCCCGACAGACATCCTCACAAGCCAGGGGTGGTACTTGACTACGCTACCCCCGACAGACATCCTCACAAGTCAGGGGTGGTACTTGACTACGCTACCCCCGACAGACATCCTCACAAGCCAGGGGTGGTACTTGACTACACTACCCCCGACAGACATCCTCACAAGCCAGGGGTGGTACTTGACTACGCTAACCCCGACAGACATCCTCACAAGCCAGGGGTGGTACTTGACTACGCTACCCCCGACAGACATCCTCACAAGCCAGGGGTGGTACTTGACTACGCTAACCCCGACAGACATCCTCACAAGCCAGGGGTGGTACTTGACTACGCTACCCCCGACAGACATCCTCACAAGCCAGGGGTGGTACTTGACTACGCTAACCCCGACAGACATCCTCACAAGTCTGGGGTGGTACTTGACTACGCTAACCCCGACAGACATCCTCACAAGCCAGGGGTGGTACTTGACTACGCTACCCCCGACAGACATCCTCACAAGTCTGGGGTGGTACTTGACTACGCTACCCCCGACAGACATCCTCACAAGCCAGGGGTGGTACTTGACTACGCTACCCCTGACAGACATCCTCACAAGCCAGGGGTGGTACTTGACTAACGGTACGCTAACCCCGACAGACATCCTCACAAGCCAGGGGTGGTACTTGACTAACGGTACGCTACCCCCGACAGACATTCTCACAAGCCAGGGGTGGTATTTGACTACGCTACCCCCAACAGACATTCTCACAAGCCAGGGGTGGTAGTTGACTACGCTACCCCTGGCAGACATCCTCACAAGCCAGGGGTGGTAGTTTACTACACTACCCCTGACAAACATCCTCACAAGCCAGGGTATGGTAGTTTACTACATTACCCCTGACAGACATCCTCAAAAGCCAGGGTTGTAGTTGACTACACTACCCCCGACAGACATTCCCACAAGTAAGGGGTGGTTGTTGACTACACTACCCCTGACAGACATCCCCACAAGCCAGGGGTGGTAGTTGACTACACTACCCCTGGCAGACATCCCCACAAGCCAGGGTTGTAGTTGACTACACTACCCCTGGCAGACATCCTCACAAGCCAGAGGTGATAGATGACTACAGTACCCATGACAGACATCCCCACAAGTAAGGAGTGGTAGTTGACTACACTATTTCTGGCTGACATCCTACATAGTGTATGGAAGTTAGTTGCACTGTTTCCTCACAAGTGACTCCGTTGAGCACCACCCATGAGAACAGTACAGACACCACTGCACCACCCATGAGAATAGTACAGATACCACTGCACCACCCATGAGAACAGTACAGACACCACTGCACCACCCATGAGAACAGTGCAGACACCACTGCACCACCCATGAGAACAGTACAGACACCACTGCACCACCCATGAGAACAGTGCAGACACCACTGCACCACCCATTATAACAGTGCAGACACCACTGCACCACCCATGAGAACAGTACAGACACCACTGCACCACCCATGAGAACAGTACAGACACCACTGCACCACCCATGAGAACAGTGCAGACACCACTGCACCACACATTATAACAGTGCAGACACCAATGCACCACCCATGAGAACAGTACAGACACCATTGCACCACCCACCACTGCACCACCCATGAGAACAGTACAGACACCACTGCACCACCCATGAGAACAGTACAGACACCACTGCACCACCCATGAGAACAGTGCAGACACCACTGCACCACCCATTATAACAGTGCAGACACCAATGCACCACCCATGAGAACAGTACAGACACCACTGCACCACCCATGAGAACAGCCGATTCTTGAAAGGTAACAAGATTACTGGCTCAGCTTAACTTCAGCATTTAGCAATGTGATATGCCAGGGGGTACTGATACTAATGTAACCAGCAGCGCCCCCTGGCAAGCGAGGATGAGTTACCATGGTAACCATAGGGTGGGTCTAACAAAGCCCCTGTCAGACACAATGTCTTCTTCCTACTGGATCTGACACTCAAGACTGCCGTCTTTCGCCATTGGTAGGTCCAGCGTCTGAGCGACACTCTTGCACAAGTAGGACATGGTACCATACCGGCCGCTTGGCGCCATATCATAGAAGTTCTGGCATATACCAGCAACACCGCCACACTTGAGTGGTAAACAGCGTGGTTCGTCCGGCATGCCGCAGCAGAGGGTCACATCTCCATCCAATCGCACCTGCAATCGTCACATCAGTGGACACATTCATTAAGTTGGACGAATCATTTAAAATCTATTTTTCTTATTATACGACAATAAATTAGGAAATCACTTCAACGTTTTGACTGCTTTCAAACGGTGATGAGAAGTTCAAATCTATAGCTGCTTACTGACATCACAATGTTTGTTCTAGCCAATGAGTACAAGTAACTACAAGAGCCAGCAAGACTTCAGCTGAAAGTATAAAAATGTCCAGAAACTTATGAACTAGCCTTTTTGAGTTCTGTCATTTCAAAGTCCCTTTTTCGGGTAAAAGCAACTGCAAATTCTTAAAAGAAATAATTACAAAAAACAAGTCAATTTCACTATAAAAATACGATCGATTATTAAAGCAAAAACTGGTTCCATTCATCTTAATAGTACTGGGGATTGTGGGCCACAGAGAAAGCACTACTCAGATTGTGGGCACAGCCACAGAGAAAGCACTACACACCTGCTCATGAATAAAGATCTCGTTGGCGAGATGCACCAACTGGTCGACGTCAAACACCTGATCCCAGTGTGTGCGGCCAATGTCATGTTTCATGATGAGGATGAGGACCATCATCGCCTCCACCATCAGCTGACGGTACTCCGGTTGGGGGATGCGGTTCAGCATCATCTCCACTTGCAGACCAAACTTCAGCTCTCCTTGCGTCATCTGGCAACAAAAAGTTAAGTTCTTACATAGCGCAGTATCCAGTCCTTGCTCAAAGCACTTCACATGTTACTCCCTGGCAGACCTGTTCAATTGAACACCCTCTCGAATTCTCTTGGAAGCATTCAGCCATGCTGCAATTACTGTTCAAATGTGTACACAAATATCCACCATTGTCTATAGCCAGGTACTCAGTCATACAGCTGAGTGAACTGGAGTAATGTAGAATGAACGAACTTGCCCGAGGTTTAACACGGCAGCACAGGATTCAAAATCGAGTTCTCAATTGAGTCTGTTGCTCTAGCCATTGCGCTCCACAAAACCACAAACACCTTAGGGGCAGACCTTTATGTGGGATCACATTTTTACCAATCCCAAACTGTCCCGGTAGATACATGCGTCCGTAAGCGCGTACATACAATCCAGTCCAAACATGGATACGTATACTTAAATACATATGCATACAATAATAATTATTATACACGCATACACTAGTGTAATACATAACACATGTTAACATAATGGTCAAAAATAACAGAGTCACGTCACTTTATGAAACGCACTTCCAATTTACCAACAAAATATCAACAGTTCTGCTTGCACACATTTCAAGCCGTCATTCCCCCAGGAAGTGTCAGACACCTAAGTGGACAAATCCATTCAAAACATTGCAATGCATCGTATTTAACAATACTTTAGTGACGTTATAAATGAGGCCCAAAGAGGCAAGACACGAATAAATGTGACTAATATACGAGGTATGAGCTGTAACCGAAGAGAAATTTCCAGTTGTTTCTATTTTTACCTCACTGGTGAGAGACTGAGGCAGAAGATGAGCATTGATCAGCAGACCGTGACACTGAAACAAACACATGTCTAAAGGTAAAGGTAAGTTCTTACAGTGCACAGTATCCAGTCTTTAGGTCTACTCAAAGCGTGTTACAATTTACTTCCTGGCAGACCTGTTCAATCAGACACCATCTACTAGAATTCTCTGTGAAGCATTCCGCCATGCTACAATTAATGCGCGAAGACTTTTTGTACCCAAATATAGCTACGTACTCATTCATACAGCTGAGTGAACTGGAGCAAAGTAAAGCGAACTAACTTGCCCAAGATTCAAAGTAGCAACAAGAGGATTGAAACATGGAATCTCTTGATTGAGAGTGCAAAGTTCTAGCCACTGCACCACTGCAGCGCTGCACTATATAACAATACGTAGGTTGTTTCTCATCTGTACAGCTAGAGCAATACTCGTAACCCAATCCTGCAAACATTCTCGTGCCACTGATACCCTTGGGTTCTTCCCAGGTCACTAGAGGCTTCATAAGGATGGCCGGGTAAGTTTGCAATGATCCAAAAAGTTACGCATTTAGCATTAATTCAAACCACCCTGCCCCAATCCATCCAGGGTGTGGATTTATGGCACACAAAAAGCTGTTGCCAAGAAAATACTAAACACCAATCTACTCTAATATACTCCACCCAGAAAAATAACGAAAGAAAGAAAATCTATCATACCTACCCACCTGCTAAACTTTGAGATTATGTAAAATAAAACGCAAATATTATTCCGAAAGTTTTACTGCAAAATACAAACAAATTTCTCCAGCCGAGAAGAAGTACCTGATTGAGAACGAGCCAGATCTCAGAATAGAATCCAACGGGCACACGGTTGAGAGCGCCATCTAGGCAGCGCCGTCGCAACCACTGACCGTGTTGATCAGTACTCTCCATAACTTGGTGCGAGGTATTTTGCTCAAGCGATTCTTTGTTTAGCGAATCCACTTTCTGTAGATTACCAGTCACATGACCAAATGTATGTATTGTCAGTCACATTATACATTAGTCATATGTTCCATTAGTCACATGATACATTAGTCACATGACCACATTTTAATAATTATGCAGAGAATATCGATACGATCACACCACTAGAATATTCATTATATCAATTCTTGCCCTACAACAATGCATTATGTTTTCCCATAAGCATAATTATGACTTTAACCAATATTACCTGATTAAGTAAACATACATTAAACATATAATAAATATATAATATTTAATGTAATGTAGATATAATTTCTTATAATAAATCAGATTTTATATGCTCATATCATGTACATTACATTCCGTGCCGGTATGTTGCTTTGCCTACATGCAAGTATGCAAGAGAGAAGGAATGAACAGAAAATAATATGTAACGAAATGCTCTGATCATTTCAGACCACGTAAGCACAACAACAACTAACAGTAGCAACTACAGTGAACCCTCACAATTAAGGTCACCCTCACGACTGGACAAGTGACCTGAATAGCAAGGTGGCCGTATTAGTGAGATTGTTTTTCCTATTCTTTAGTGTTACTTAAATAATTTGGGATTGTCCTAGGGTGACCTTACTTGCGAGGTGGCTGTATTATGGAGGTGACCATCAATGATCAAGTGAGGAACCACTGTTCTAGTTTTAGCTGTAGAACTGTGCGTGCACTATAGAGATGGCTAGTGAAGGTGAAATCATATTGTATTTAAAACAAATGAAATGCATAGTGCCTGATAGAGCACAATGCATAGCAGTGAAACTATGCAAACCATTTTAATTTCAATTCATAATTCCTAATAGTTGGAATTCAAAAGGTTTATGACTTTGTGTTTGGCGGAGCTAATAACTTTTGCACACATTTCACTAAGCAGGTATAACTAATTTAACCCACACACGACTTAAATCTAAAATGTAATTGACTGTCCCTCCTGATATTCACACGACACAATCAAAAACTAATTTAACATTCCTCTGACACCTATACATAACTTAATCTAAGATTTCACCTACTCTGTCAAAACAATAAAAAACTCAATTTAACAGTTCTCTACCATTCCCAACGATTAATCTAAAACCAAATGTAACACTCCTCTAACACTCCATAACACTTGATCTAAAACAACTTAACACTCCTCTGTCACTCCCAACACTTAATCTAAAACCCAACGTAACATTCCTCTGTCACACCCAACACTTAATCTAAAACTCAACATAACACTTCTCCGTCATCCCAACACTTAATCTAAAACCCAGCTTAACACTCTTCTGCCACTCCCCAACATGTAAGCTAAAACTCAACTTAACACATCTCTGTCACTCCCAACACTTAATACAGAACTCAACTTTACACTCCTTTGCACTCCCAAACATTTAATCTAAAACTCAACTTAACACTTCTCTGCCACTTCCAACACTTAAATCTAAAACCCAATGTAACACTCCTCTGTCACTCCCCAACACTTAATCTAAAACTCAACTTAACATTCCTCTATCACTGCCAACACTTAATCTAAAACTCAACTTAACACTCCTCTGTCATTCCCCAACACTTAATACAGAACTCAACTTAACACTCCTCTGCCATTCCAAACACTTAATCTAAAACCCAACTTAACACTCCTCTGCCACTCCCAAAACTTAATACAGAACTCAACTGAACACACCTTTGTTACACCCCAAGACTTAATCTAGAACTAACCATTATAACTCCGACCATTGGGTAGGACTTACCATTATAACCTTTGGGTGGGACTTACGAGTGATTAGTACTCCTACTTCTTGGTAAATGATCGAGTTTCCATCTGCGCATGTGTTTTATTCCTATCAGCATCTACACTGCATCTGCACTATCTCACATGACTCACAGTGAAAATAAGGCACAGATGTCTATTTGCATCAACAATTTCAGGTTCGACGCAGTCATACGAAATGCGACTGTCATCACATCCTACACAGACAAAACCAGCAAGTCACCGGGGGCCTGACTCAAAGAGCATACTATACTCACAGAAGGCCCCACTCTCACAAAGGGCTCCACTCATAGAGGACCCCACTCACAGAGGGCCCCACACACACACACACACACACACAGAGCCTCACTCATGGAGGTCCCAGCACATGAAGGCCCCATTCACAAAGGGCCTCACTCACACAGGCCCCATTCACAGAAGGCCCCACTCACAAAGGCCCCATTCACAGAGGGCCCCCCACACAGAGGGCCTCAATACAGAGACTACAGGATGGTCTTAATACAGAGACTAAAGGATGATCTCATGAGTTCACAAACTCCAAACAAATTATTCGTTTAGCATTGGTTGACCCCCCTCCCTGGCTGACCCCCCCTCCCTAGTTCATCCACATCCATGGTTCATCCCCCAACCATCCCCAATATATGTGGTGTAGGACTTCTGATGTTTATGATACAAAATTGCTGTTGGCATCAATTTGTATTGAGATGTTTTTCACTCTCTAGGTGGTGCCACTGTAGTGATGACAATGTCTAACATACAGCGGGACTTCTACAACCAACTTACCATATTCGTTCTATTAAGCGTACATGCCCTAATTAGCATACACACCTATTTTAGCAGCATCTGACACCATGACAATGATATCCAATGCCAAAATTGACAGTTGAATCCATAATTGTAATTAAGTACCCATCAATGTCACACAAGAGTCGAAGCTCAGTGATGAAATATACCAAAAGGTGCCCCTAAATTAAAGGCCCCTGTATGCCTATACACAAAATGCGACATATTTCCGAGTCTCAAATATTTATTAAGGTATCTTTAACAAATTTTTATCTATGTTTAATAGAACGAATACGGTAAATTTTAACCCATTCCCTTTGGCATTAAGTTCCATCTAACAGACCAGCTGCAGCTTGACCCATTCAAGGACAAACAAGGGAGGTCAAGCAAAGTGAATATAATACTAATAACGGTTTTTTTTGAAGGTATGATGACTGTTCCTTGTTTAACATTCCAATGTTTTGTTTAGTAACCCCGCCTGCAAATTTGAGTTGCGTTTTTGAAATGTTTAAATTCAACATATTTACTCTAGTATTAAGAACAATAAATAAATAAAGGTGAATAAATGAGGAAAGGATGATGCCTTTAAACTTGTTACTTTTTTGGTACTCTGTATGTTTTAACAAAAACACTGACATAGTGTGTAACATTTGCACTCAACTAAGTGCCCAGAGACCAAGCACAGCCAAATCTCCGGGATATCACCCAGAAACAGGTTCTCCAAACTACTGATGAAGAAGCAGAAGATATATGGTCGATTCCCACGAAACGTTGACTAATGGTGTTCCTAGGGGGGCAAAAACATTAAAATACATTCATGGCAAGATATACACATTGAGCTTTTCAACAGGTTATACCTTATTGACACTGATTTATAACTATCAATTTGTAGACAGTTTAGAATTTGCAGATGTACTGTTTCATATAATATACTTTTCAGTACAATGGAGTAAATTACTGGCGAGACCACTGGACAACTCTAACTTGTTTTAAGAATGTTTTGGTATATATCCGACAGTCTAAACTGATTATGTTAGTGATGTGTGGGTGATTCTGTCCTATTCTTATTATTCTAATTAAGAAAACGCCGGAGACGTACAGTTTCATGTACCTCCTCTTATAATGTGTATTGTGTATTAACTGTCAAAAGGTGGTGATGTAAGTATTTAAATTGGTTGTACAAATGTTACAGATACCAAGCGCTGATGTTACTTCTTATACTTTGCAAAAATATTGAGGTGTGGGCTAAGAAACAGTCGGAGACGTACGGTTTCATGCTTATGTATGGTTTCAGTAGAATAGAGTATTTTTTATTATTTGACCACTTGTTACTTAAACTTTGTTTACGTACATACTCGAGTGTAAAACCATTCCTGTGAGTGTTCCATATATGTGTTTCTCAATCAGTCTTATCATTTTATTAATATAGTGAACAATAGAACATGAATGCAATGTTTTCATAATGTTATTTATTTAAAATCTAACCGACCACTTTTGTAATTTGTTGAAAGGTAATTTTAAGAACAATTAATGAAACTTTAACTGAATGTTCTAAGAGCACCACCAATCTCTCATCCTTCTCTTGAACCACCTCTCTGTCGTCCCTCTCCTCCACCACCTGTCTCCCGACCCTTCCCACCACCACTTGTGTCTCCCCTCTCCTCCACCACCTGTCTCTCGACCCTTCCCACCACCACATGTCTGTCACCCCTCACTTCCACCACCTGTCTCTCTACCCTTTCCACCACCACCACTTGTGTCTCCCCTCTCCTCCACCACCTGTCTCTCGACCCTTCCCACCACCACATGTCTGTCACCCCTCACTTCCACCACCTGTCTCTCTACCCTTTCCACCACCACCACTTGTGTCTCCCCTCTCCTCCACCACCTGTCTCTCGACCCTTCCCACCACCACATGTCTGTCACCCCTCACTTCCACCACCTGTCTCTCTACCCTTTCCACCACCACCACTTGTGTCTCCCCTCTCCTCTACCACCTGTCTCTCGACCCTTCCCACCACATGTCTGTCTCCCCTCTCCTCCACCACCTGTCTCTCGACCTTTCCCAACACCACCTGTCTGTCACCCCTCTCCTCCATCACCTGCCTCTTTACCCTTTCCACCACCACCTATATGTCATCCATCTCCTCCTCCCCTCTCCAGCGCCAGTCGCGTGCTCTCCCAACCAGAACCTGTTGGATGGAACACCACACCCTTCGTGTAGCAGCAGTCCTTGAAGCAGGAAGTACTGCAGATCTTCGCGACTGGGCCCGGGACCACAACAGCACGGGCAGACATTATGCCACGGACTACTGGAACATTCTATGTTTTGATCTCATTCTTGCAGTCCAGGATGACTTTGAGGGTTATCTCCAGGAGGGTCATGGTCGTGTCTCTAGCACGAATTGTGTGGCAGAACTCTTACCTCGTGGTGATTACTCTTCCAGCCTTCACAAGGGTGTCAGCCTTCCTTTTCATGCCACCACCCATTCCGTCACAGGGGCCTTTTCTGTGGCCAGCCTCCAGCCAGGTCCACGAAGCTCTAAGACTGAACAGTGATGGAAATTTTGCTACTAGGGCACATATTGTGCGGTTCTGGTATGGTGAAGTTGATGTGGCTGTGATGAAGTGCAGAGTCAACAGTTCTGGAAGGATTTCCTTGACTTCCTTCATCAGTGCTTTGATGAAAACAAAAGTAGTCGACACAGTGTGAGCAGTGACCCTTGTAATCCCCACGTAGCTCTTGGCACAAAGCTTGCCGTCCTGCTTGAAGTGTACCACCATTGGGTGTATGGTCACCTGGGACTTGACATAGTATATTGCCATTATTTCGTCCTGGTATCTGCACACCCAATTTTCAGCATAGTCCATCTGGACCATTGCCTCCATCTTTTCCGCCATTGACTGCTTCAAGATGCGGATCTGGTGATATTGGATGGTCACCCAGTGACAGTGCTCACAGAACTTGGTCATGCCAGATATGGGTGGTTTCAGAAAATTTCCCCAATATGAAAATGATCAGGAGAAATCAGGGTTTTGACCTGAAGTTTTTATTTTTTGATCGATGATGCCTGAGACATCGACCTTCATAGCCAAACATTAACTGTGTACCTTGCATATGTTGTTTGAATAATACAATGCATTTTAAAGTACTGATGGCAAATATTTCATAAAAATAGAGCAGAAATTACCAATTTTTTTGGGGCAGTTCTCAGAGATTCCATGGTACATATACAATAGTAGGGTTCCCCAGAAAGCCCCAACGAAGACGCATGCGTACAGCATCATTCCAGCCTTCTAACTAGTATATTAAATGAGTTATAGCCCTGGAACCTGTTTGTCAACGTTTCGTGGGAACCGACCATATACAAAATTAACTATTCATACAGATTAACAAACACGACACACCATAATGCTATGCTACAAACAAACATGCAGTCTACTGAAGTAGTACCATATGTGTTTCATGTGTCATTATCCCCTGAAAAAAAGCAATATTGCTGTACAGATTGTCTTTGACAAATTACCACAGGCACAATTTCACTTGGTCAATTTAATATGCTGAGTTAATATTATAAACATCACTGTGTTTCCTATGCTAGCGACCAGGCCTGATTTTAAGTGAATTTCCATGATCCATAATATGTACTTTGTAAAGCCTTTATCAAATAGCTTCATACATGTTGCTTTATAATTTCAAATGAATAGCATTGATGTTATTATACATACACTGTATATATTATGTTCAAAACCAGTGCAAGTATGCATCAAAACTAAATTGTATTATTAACAAGTTTGCCATACAAGGAATAAATCACAGCTGGCAGGTGAATAAGTACGTCATTGACTTATTGAGAGTCCAACTTTTTCGTCTATGCATAACCGACCCTTCAGATGTATTTGTCACTTTTATTTTTAAACATATTCACCCAGCTAGCACTAATCCAATCATTCGATCAATTGTTGTGATTATTTATTGTCCTCCATGAAAAAGGATGTTTTCTGATATCTAATCGACACTGTTCCTCCGATGACGTTATCACGTGTCCCCTAGTTCTTTTATCTCTCTTAAGTGATAACAAAACACAGTGTACATCTAACATTGTTGTCTTAACCATTCAACATCGTCAACACTTCTATTTCGTTTTGTTTCAATATTTATAGGTACACAAACCACATTCTTACAAGTGTATTCTTTCTACCGTGTCTGTCCTTAAGACAGAACAACTACGCACATGACAAGGGTATTCCTGACACAAATATATTTTAACACACCGGTCAATTCAATTTGAAATTCCTGTAAATCGACACTGCCAAGTACCGTTGTTTATAAATGGCCAGCAATGTTTTATAAATGTGGCCAGTATGACAGTTTTGTAACAGTGTGTGTGATGCAGTTTCACTTATACAAACAGCAGTTAGTCAGTACAGTCAACTGCCATTGTCTGAAGTCAATAAAAGAGAAGAAATGGTCAGTAGCATCAGTTCACACGTTAAGGTAGCATGCAGGATCAGTGGTGTCTAGCTTGTAGCATAAAGGGTGACAAGATTCTTGACTCAATAAAGGTGCTACAAAGGATTAGTGGAGTCCAGTATGTAGCATAAAGGGTGACAAGAAAGGTAGACATGTCAGGTCAACAAAGGTGGCACAAAGGATCAATGGTGTCCAGTATGTAGTGCACATAGTTACAAGCAAAGTATCTTGAGTGAATAAATGTGTTACAAAGGATCAGTGGTGTCCAGCTTGTAGCAGCATACAGGATGTCAAGCAAAGTAGACATACTGAGTCAACAAAGGTGCCACAAAGAACCGGTGGTGTCTAGTATGTAGCATACAGGATGTAAAGCAAGGTAGAAATCTTTGAGTAAACAAAAGTAGCACAAGGAAATAGTGGTGCCTGGCATACAGGGTGACGAGAAAGGCAGACATCTTGAGTAAACACAGGTGCCACAAAGGATCAATGGTGTCTAGCTTGTAGCACACAGGGAGACACTAAAGGTACCTTTATTCACTAAAGGTGTTACAGTGGATTTGTGGTGTATAGCATGCAGCACACAGAGTACCAAGCGAGTTGTGGTGTGTAGCATGCAGCACACAGAGTACCAAGTGAGTTGTGGTGTGTAGCATGCAGCACACAGAGTACCAAGTGAGTTGTGGTGTATAGCATGCAGCACACAGAGTACCAAGTGAGTTGTGGTGTATAGCATGCAGCACACAGAGTACCAAGTGAGTTGTGGTGTGTAGCATGCAGCACACAGAGTACCAAGTGAGTTGTGGTGTGTAGCATGCAGCACACAGAGTACCAAGTGAGTTGTGGTGTATAGCATGCAGCACACAGAGTACCAAGTGAGTTGTGGTGTATAGCATGCAGCACACAGAGTACCAAGTGAGTTGTGGTGTGTAGCATGCAGCACACAGAGTACCAAGTGAGTTGTGGTGTGTAGCATGCAGCACACAGAGTACCAAGTGAGTTGTGGTGTATAGCATGCAGCACACAGAGTACCAAGCGAGTTGTGGTGTGTAGCATGCAGCACACAGAGTACCAAGCGAGTTGTGGTGTGTAGCATGCAGCACACAGAGTACCAAGTGAGTTGTGGTGTGTAGCATGCAGCACAGAGTACCAAGCGCGTTGTGGTGTGTAGCATGCAGCACACAGAGTACCAAGCGAGTTGTGGTGTGTAGCATGCAGCACAGAGTACCAAGCGCGTTGTGGTGTGTAGCATGCAGCACACAGAGTACCAAGCGAGTTGTGGTGTGTAGCATGCAGCACACAGAGTATCAAGCGAGGGAGACAATTTGAAGGTGTCACATGTGAATGGCATGCAACGCAGAGGGTGATAAACAAAACAGAAACCTTGATATCATGTCGGAAACGTTCAAATTGGGCACTTTTTGGGGGGATCTTGGAAGATAACTCGATGGGCAGAATGCAAATTGGATGTTCCGCTTCGTTCGAATGCGAACTGCCGATACTGTCACCTGGTGGACAACAAAGGTATTAGAAACACTTGTCACAATTCTGGAATGATTGCGACGCTGACCTGAAACTGCCACATTCTGTATATCGATACAAATTGAAAAACTGCTAGATGAGTCTCTCTTTCAACAAGCCTCTCTTTCAACTGTGCCGCAAGATGGCGCAACTGTTGTCACATAACCAAGATACAGCTGATATGTAACCAATGAATCAATTGAGCCTTGCAATGAATATAAGAATTATTATTAGATGTGTGTACCATAGTGAGGACTTTATAAAAACAAACATAATTTAGGTAGCATCACGTAGGGTAACAAAGGGGGGAGGTCTCAGAAATGTCCACAAATAGCATGACATACTTTATGGATGAACCCTAATGGGGCAGAAACCTTCACCCTGACAACGGGGTGGGGGGTCTCAAAATTATCCACTACTAGTGTGATGTAACACAATAAATGCATACATTCAAACTCTGTATATTTTCGGACACTATATAAATCAACAACCATAATGATTTTTCTGTACTGTATGTTTTTGGACACTTGTTATTTTTACCTGTCCATCTACATACAGTCCACAATGACTGTATGTTTCTGACACTTGTTATTTTTACCTGTCTATATACATACAGTCCACAATGACTGTATGTTTCTGACACTTGTTATTTTTACCTGTCCATATACATACAGTCCACAATGACTGTATGTTTCTGACACTTGTTATTTTTACCTGTCCATATACATACAGTCCACAATGACTGTATGTTTCTGACACTTGTTATTTTTACCTGTCTATATACATACAGTCCACAATGACTGTATGTTTCTGACACTTGTTATTTTACCTGTCCATATACATACAGTCCACAATGACTGTATGTTTCTGACACTTGTTATTTTTACCTGTCCATATACATACAGTCCACAATGACTGTATGTTTCTGACACTTGTTATTTTTACCTGTCTATATACATACAGTCCACAATGACTGTATGTTTCTGACACTTGTTATTTTTACCTGTCCATATACATACAGTCCACAATGACTGTATGTTTCTGACACTTGTTATTTTTACCTGTCCATATACATACAGTCCACAATGACTGTATGTTTCTGACACTTGTAATTTTTACCTGTCTATATACATACAGTCCACAATGACTGTATGTTTCTGACACTTGTTATTTTTACCTGTCCATATACATACAGTCCACAATGACTGTATGTTTCTGACACTTGTTATTTTTACCTGTCCATATACATACAGTCCACAATGACTGTATGTTTCTGACACTTGTTATTTTTACCTGTCTATATACATACAGTCCACAATGACTGTATGTTTCTGACACTTGTTATTTTTACCTGTCTATATACATACAGTCCACAATGACTGTATGTTTCTGACACTTGTTATTTTTACCTGTCTATATACATACAGTCCACAATGACTGTATGTTTCTGACACTTGTTATTTTTACCGGTCTATATACATACAGTCCACAATGACTGTATGTTTCTGACACTTGTTATTTTTACCTGTCCATATACATACAGTCCACAATGACTGTATGTTTCTGACACTTGTTATTTTTACCTGTCTATATACATACAGTCCACAATGACTGTATGTTTCTGACACTTGTTATTTTTACCTGTCTATATACATACAGTCCACAATGACTGTATGTTTCTGACACTTGTTATTTTTATCTGTCCATATACATACAGTCCACAATGACTGTATGTTTCTGACACTTGTTATTTTTACCTGTCTATATACATACAGTCCACAATGACTGTATGTTTCTGACACTTGTTATTTTTACCTGTCTATATACATACAGTCCACAATGACTGTATGTTTCTGACACTTGTTATTTTTACCTGTCCATATACATACAGTCCACAATGACTGTATGTTTCTGACACTTGTTATTTTTACCTGTCTATATACATACAGTCCACAATGACTGTATGTTTCTGACACTTGTTATTTTTACCTGTCTATATACATACAGTCCACAATGACTGTATGTTTCTGACACTTGTTATTTTTACCTGTCCATATACATACAGTCCACAATGACTGTATGTTTCTGACACTTGTTATTTTTACCTGTCCATATACATACAGTCCACAATGACTGTATGTTTCTGACACTTGTTATTTTTACCTGTCCATATACATACAGTCCACAATGACTGTATGTTTCTGACACTTGTTATTTTTACCTGTCCATATACATACAGTCCACAATGACTGTATGTTTCTGACACTTGTTATTTTTACCTGTCTATATACATACAGTCCACAATGACTGTATGTTTCTGACACTTGTTATTTTTACCTGTCCATATACATACAGTCCACAATGACTATGTTTCTGACACTTGTTATTTTTACCTGTCCATATACATACAGTCAACAAAGACTGTATGTTTCTGACACTTGTTATTTTTACCTGTCCATATACATACAGTCCACAATGACTGTATGTTTCTGACACTTGTTATTTTTACCTGTCTATATACATACAGTCAACAAAGACTGTATGTTTCTGACACTTGTTATTTTTACCTGTCCATATACATACAGTCCACAATGACTGTATGTTTCTGACACTTGTTATTTTTACCTGTCTATATACATACAGTCCACAATGACGGTATGTTTCTGACACTTGTTATTTTTACCTGTCTATATACATACAGTCCACAATGACGGTATGTTTCTGACACTTGTTATTTTTACCTGTCTATATACATACAGTCCACAATGACTGTATGTTTCTGACACTTGTTATTTTTACCTGTCTATATACATACAGTCCACAATGACTGTATGTTTCTGACACTTGTTATTTTTACCTGTCTATATACATACAGTCCACAATGACGGTATGTTTCTGACACTTGTTATTTTTACCTGTCTATATACATACAGTCCACAATGACGGTATGTTTCTGACACTTGTTATTTTTACCTGTCTATATACATACAGTCCACAATGACTGTATGTTTCTGACACTTGTTATTTTTACCTGTCTATATACATACAGTCCACAATGACTGTATGTTTCTGACACTTGTTATTTTTACCTGTCTATATACATACAGTCCACAATGACTGTATGTTTCTGACACTTGTTATTTTTACCTGTCTATATACATACAGTCCACAATGACTGTATGTTTCTGACACTTGTTATTTTTACCTGTCCATATACATACAGTCCACAATGACTGTATGTTTCTGACACTTGTTATTTTTACCTGTCTATATACATACAGTCCACAATGACTGTATGTTCCTGACACTTGTTATTTTTACCTGTCTATATACATACAGTCCACAATGACTGTATGTTTCTGACACTTGTTATTTTTACCTGTCCATATACATACAGTCCACAATGACTGTATGTTCCTGACACTTGTTATTTTTACCTGTCTATATACATACAGTCAACAAAGACTGTATGTTTCTGACACTTGTTATTTTTACCTGTCTATATACATACAGTCCACAATGACTGTATGTTTCTGACACTTGTTATTTTTACCTGTCTATATACATACAGTCCACAATGACTGTATGTTTCTGACACTTGTTATTTTTACCTGTCTATATACATACAGTCCACAATGACTGTATGTTTCTGACACTTTTTATTTTTACCTGTTTATATACATACAGTCCACAATGACGGTATGTTTCTGACACTTGTTATTTTTACCTGTCTATATACATACAGTCCACAATGACTGTATGTTTCTGACACTTGTTATTTTTACCTGTCTATATACATACAGTCCACAATGACTGTATGTTTCTGATACTTGTTATTTTTACCTGTTTATATACATACAGTCCACAATGACGGTATGTTTCTGACACTTGTTATTTTTACCTGTCTATATACATACAGTCCACAATGACTGTATGTTTCTGACACTTGTTATTTTTACCTGTCTATAGACATACAGTCCACAATGACTGTATGTTTCTGACACTTGTTATTTTTACCTGTCTATATACATACAGTCCACAATGACTGTATGTTTCTGACACTTGTTATTTTTACCTGTCCATATACATACAGTCCACATTGACTGTATGTTCCTGACACTTGTTATTTTTACCTGTCTATATACATACAGTCAACAAAGACTGTATGTTTCTGACACTTGTTATTTTTACCTGTCTATATACATACAGTCCACAATGACTGTATGTTTCTGACACTTGTTATTTTTACCTGTCTATATACATACAGTCCACAATGACTGTATGTTTCTGACACTTGTTATTTTTACCTGGCTATATACATACAGTCAACAAAGACCTTTTTATTTTTACGGGTCTATATACATACAGTCCTCAATGACTGTATGTTTTGGACACTTGTTATTTTTACCTGTCCAAATATATACAGTCCACAATGACTGTATGTTTTCTGACACTTGTTATTTTTACCTGTCCATATACATTACAGTCCACAATGACTGTATGTTTTCTGACACTCGTTATTTTTACCTGTCTATATACATACAGTCCACAATGACTGTATGTTTTTGGACACTTGTTATTTTACCTGTCCATATACATACTGTCCACAATGACTGTATTTTTGGACACTTGTTATTTTACCTGTCCATATACATACAGCCCACAATGACTATGTTTTGGACACTTGTTATTATTACCTGTCCATATACATAAAGTCCACAATAACTATAACGTTTTTGGACACTTGTTATTTTACCTGTCCATATACATACAGTCTACAATGACTGTATGTTTTTGGACACTTGTTATTTTACCTGTCCATATACATACTGTCCACAATGACTGTGTTTTTGGACACTTGTTATTTTACCTGTCCATATACATACAGTCCACAATGACTGTATGTTTTTGGACACTTGTTATTTTACCTGTCCATATACATACTGTCCACAATGACTGTGTTTTTGGACACTTGTTATTTTACCTGTCCATATACATATAGTCCACAATGACTATGTTTTGGACACTTGTTATTGTTACCTGTCCACATACATACTGTCCACAATGACTGTATGTTTTTCGACACTTGTTATTTTACCTGTCTATATACATACAGTCCACAATGACTGTATGTTTTGGACACTTGTTATTGTTACCTGTCCATATACATACAGTCCACAATGACTGTATGTTTTTCGACACTTGTTATTTTACCTGTCTATATACATACAGTCCACAATGACTGTATGTTTTGGACACTTGTTATTGTTACCTGTCCATATACATACAGTCCACAATGACTGTATGTTTTTCGACACTTGTTATTTTACCTGTCTATATACATACAGTCCACAATGACTGTATGTTTCTGACACTTGTTATTTTTACCTGTCCATATACATACAGTCCACAATGACTGTATGTTTCTGACACTTGTTATTTTTACCTGTCCATATACATACAGTCCACAATGACTGTATGTTTCTGACACTTGTTATTTTTACCTGTCTATATACATACAGTCCACAATGACTGTATGTTCCTGACACTTGTTATTTTTACCTGTCTATATACATACAGTCCACAATGACTGTATGTTTCTGACACTTGTTATTTTTACCTGTCCATATACATACAGTCCACAATGACTGTATGTTCCTGACACTTGTTATTTTTACCTGTCTATATACATACAGTCAACAAAGACTGTATGTTTCTGACACTTGTTATTTTTACCTGTCTATATACATACAGTCCACAATGACTGTATGTTTCTGACACTTGTTATTTTTACCTGTCTATATACATACAGTCCACAATGACTGTATGTTTCTGACACTTGTTATTTTTACCTGTCTATATACATACAGTCCACAATGACTGTATGTTTCTGACACTTTTTATTTTTACCTGTTTATATACATACAGTCCACAATGACGGTATGTTTCTGACACTTTTTATTTTTACCTGTCTATATACATACAGTCCACAATGACTGTATGTTTCTGACACTTGTTATTTTTACCTGTCTATATACATACAGTCCACAATGACTGTATGTTTCTGACACTTGTTATTTTTACCTGTCTATATACATACAGTCCACAATGACTGTATGTTTCTGACACTTGTTATTTTTACCTGTTTATATACATACAGTCCACAATGACGGTATGTTTCTGACACTTGTTATTTTTACCTGTCTATATACATACAGTCCACAATGACTGTATGTTTCTGACACTTGTTATTTTTACCTGTCTATAGACATACAGTCCACAATGACTGTATGTTTCTGACACTTGTTATTTTTACCTGTCTATATACATACAGTCCACAATGACTGTATGTTTCTGACACTTGTTATTTTTACCTGTCCATATACATACAGTCCACATTGACTGTATGTTCCTGACACTTGTTATTTTTACCTGTCTATATACATACAGTCAACAAAGACTGTATGTTTCTGACACTTGTTATTTTTACCTGTCTATATACATACAGTCCACAATGACTGTATGTTTCTGACACTTGTTATTTTTACCTGTCTATATACATACAGTCCACAATGACTGTATGTTTCTGACACTTGTTATTTTTACCTGGCTATATACATACAGTCAACAAAGACTGTATGTTTCTGACACTTTTTATTTTTACGGGTCTATATACATACAGTCCTCAATGACTGTATGTTTTGGACACTTGTTATTTTTACCTGTCCAAATATATACAGTCCACAATGACTGTATGTTTTCTGACACTTGTTATTTTTACCTGTCCATATACATTACAGTCCACAATGACTGTATGTTTTCTGACACTCGTTATTTTTACCTGTCTATATACATACAGTCCACAATGACTGTATGTTTTTGGACACTTGTTATTTTACCTGTCCATATACATACTGTCCACAATGACTGTATTTTTGGACACTTGTTATTTTACCTGTCCATATACATACAGCCCACAATGACTATGTTTTGGATACTTGTTATTATTACCTGTCCATATACATAAAGTCCACAATAACTATAACGTTTTTGGACACTTGTTATTTTACCTGTCCATATACATACAGTCTACAATGACTGTATGTTTTTGGACACTTGTTATTTTACCTGTCCATATACATACTGTCCACAATGACTGTGTTTTTGGACACTTGTTATTTTACCTGTCCATATACATACAGTCCACAATGACTGTATGTTTTTGGACACTTGTTATTTTACCTGTCCATATACATACTGTCCACAATGACTGTGTTTTTGGACACTTGTTATTTTACCTGTCCATATACATATAGTCCACAATGACTATGTTTTGGACACTTGTTATTGTTACCTGTCCACATACATACTGTCCACAATGACTGTATGTTTTTCGACACTTGTTATTTTACCTGTCTATATACATACAGTCCACAATGACTGTATGTTTTGGACACTTGTTATTGTTACCTGTCCATATACATACAGTCCACAATGACTGTATGTTTTTCGACACTTGTTATTTTACCTGTCTATATACATACAGTCCACAATGACTGTATGTTTTGGACACTTGTTATTGTTACCTGTCCATATACATACAGTCCACAATGACTGTATGTTTTTGGACACTTGGTATTTTTACCTGTCCTTATACATACAGTCCACAATGACTGTATGTTTTTGGACACTTGATATTTTTACCTGTCCTTATACATACAGTCCACTATGACTGTATGTTTTTGGACACATGTTATTTTTACCTGTCCATATACATACATTCCACAATGACTATGTTTCTGACACTTATTATTGTTACCTGTCCATATACATACAGTCCACTGTGACTATGTTTTTGGACACTTGTTATTTTACCTGTCCATATACATACATTCCACAATGACTATGTTTCTGACACTTATTATTGTTACCTGTCCATATACATACAGTCCACTGTAACTATGTTTTGGACACTTTTTATTTTACCTGTCCTATACATACAGTTCACAATGACTGTATTTTTTGACACATTATTTTTACCTGTCCATATACATACAGTCCATTATGATTATGTTTTTTGACACTTGGTATTTTTACCTGTCCATATACATACAGTCCACAATGACTGTATGTTTCTGACACTTGTTATTTTTACCTGTCCATATACATACAGTCCACAATGACTGTATGTTTCTGACACTTGTTATTTTTACCTGTCCATATACATACAGTCCACAATGACTGTATGTTCTCAGACACCAAAATATTTGTAACTTTTTAGATTTGGACAGCTGAGAATTAATTATTATTAGGGATGTGAATACACATTGGCATTAGGGCACCTTATGGTTGGCCCTTAATGAAACTGAAAATCTCACCCTGACAACTACAAAAAGGGGGTTTTTTAATGTCCACAAATATCATGGTGTACATTATGTATGGCCCATAATGAAACAGACAACCTTGATTAAGTGTGCTGTACTCACCAGATGAGACTCCAAACTCTTTGCCACTGAGGATGTGATGAAGAAGAGTCTTCATCTCGTACGGGCTCAGATTCAGCAGCTGATCAGAAGCCTCTTCTCCTGTTTACAGACACACACATAATTAACCTATCCATCACATGACCTATTGCCTAGCAACAAGGTCCATCAAGCCATCAAAAATGGATGTCAATCGAACACGTTTAGCTAAAATTAATAAAATATTATCTTTATTGAAATCTGTTTCCAAATGTTTTTCTTTGCAAACAAAAATAGGGCAAAGTTGTTTACGAGAGAACTGCAAAATGGGAAAGATTGATTTAACAGGTGTCATGCTGCTCTAGTAAAAAGTAAACATTTTGGGTTGATATGGACGTCTCATGCATAATTTTTACTGTGACTTACATAAATCAGGATATACTGGAACCAACAGTTGTCCAATAACCATACAAAACTACTTCAACACTTGCCAGTTTCAAATGGGAGGGGGCATACCTCAGTAATGGAGGGTCTGAGGGCATACCTGAGCAGTTTAGGGGTGTACCTGAGCAGTGTAGGGGGGCATACCTGAGCAGTGTAGAGGGCAAACCTGAGCAGTGTAGGGGGCATACCTGAGCAGAGTAGGGGGTATACCTGAACAGTGTAGGGGACACAACTGAACAGTATAGGGGCATATCTGAGCAATGTAGGCGGCATACCTGAGCAGTGCAGGGGGCATACCTGAGTAGTATAGGGGGCATTATATAGAAAACTTGTACCGCTGCTGTGTGTGGCTGCTCCTGGAAATATCATAAATTTTCAATGTAACAGATTAGTTGTTATTCTAAATATTGTGCAATACTCTTCATTGACAATCAAAGATTCTCTGCGGAACACTTGTTAGTGGTTTTAGTGCGTTTTTATCTTCAATTTTAATCAAATTTTATCTGGACTTTTAACCTGAGGTGTGGCCGACGGAAGCACCTGGGTGGAATGGCAACCGGTTTATCCGCCGCCTGGACCTGTGTTCGATCTACTGGAGCATGGCATTGTCACGATCGCTGCTGCTCGGACTAAGACAATGCTGGCAGCCGGCTACCTATCCGTGGACAACAACGATTGCTGCATTCAATCTGCGCCGACCACCGACCAGACGCGGGACAAAGGCCGGGTTGAGAAGACGATCCCAGAAAATAACAAAGGTGCCAAGCAGGTGGCACTTGGCTGGTGCAGCCAGCCATGTCACGGGCGAGGTGAGCCATGTATACAAACAATCAGGAGTGAACATGTCAAACATAATACAATGTGCGACACCGCCGTCTTATCCGAAGTCTGTCTGTAACGTGAACAATTCGGTTCAGACCACCCTCGCACTGATGAACACCAGATCAGTTTGCAACAAAGCCGAAGCCATTTGTGATTACATCAGTGAATGCGATTTTGATATAATTTGTATGACTGAGACATGGCTCTCAGAAAACGATGCTGCTTCCACATACGTCGTTACTCCCAATGGATACAATTTCCACCATCTTCCACGGAGTGACCGACGAGGCGGCGGAGTTGGGGTAATGTTTAAGACGTCATACCAGCTGTGCTCAACGGCGCCAATACCCACCCAGTCGCTTGAGGGTATCGAAGTAATATTGCGTCATGTTCGCGCAGCGTCGATCATACGAGTGTTAACAATATATCGACCACCTTCATCTACCCGGAAGTCTAGGCCATTCCGTTTATTCATCGATGAATTCAGTCGTGTTCTGGAACATGCAACTAAACAGCAGACCCAGTGTGTTATTGTCGGTGACTTCAACGTGCATTACAGCGATGATCATGCCAGCGATGCCCGCGATCTCACTGACCTTCTCTATGAGACTGATTTCCAACAGCACGTAACTGAACCTACCCACGTGGGTGGTCACATCCTCGACCTCGTGATAACACGTCACTGAACCTACCCACGTGGGTGGTCACATCCTCGACCTCGTGATAACACGTCACTGAACCTACCCACGTGGGTGGTCACATCCTCGACCTCGTGATAACACGTCACTGAACCTACCCACGTGGGTGGTCACATCCCCGACCTCGTGATAACACGTCACTGAACCGACCCACGTGGGTGGTCACATCCTCGACCTCGTGATAACACGTAACTGAACCGACCCACGTGGGTGGTCACATCCTCGACCTCGTGATAACACGTCACTGAACCGACCCACGTGGGTGGTCACATCCTCGACCTCGTGATAAGACGTCACCGAACCGACCCAAGTGGGTAGTCACATCCTCGACCTCGTGATAACACGAAACACGCCCGATTGTATCGTATCTGCCGCATCAGTTGAAACTCTGTTAACTCACCATCGTGTAATCAAATGTGACCTTGTAACGGTCAAGCCGAGACAGCCGAGAAAAAAGACCAGCTGCAGGAAATATGCGGCAATAAACAATGCTGAGTTTGTCGCAGATCTGACAACATCGCGACTGCTAACTGACGCTAGAAACAGCATTGATGAACTGTATCTTCAATACAACACCACTATCGCAGATTTGATCAACACACATGCACCGCTCGCCAGCCGTGTTATCACCACCCGCCCCAAGACACCCTGGTACAACAGTGAGCTGTCAGATGCGAAACGCAAACTTCGGCGAGCAGAGCGGCGGTGGCGAGAGACGCGGCTACTTGTGCATAGAGACATTTTTACAACTATGCAAGACCTCTACAGAAAACAACTGATGACGGCAAAGTCCGCGTTTTACTGTCAGAAAATACAAGAGTCTGCCCGTGACACGAAAGCTATGTACCGTGTTACGAATTACATCACTGGACGCAAACAACTACCAATGCTTCCCGAATGCAACGGCTCGCATGAGGATTTGGCGGAACGTTTTCTTGTATATTTCTTCGAGAAAATTACGAAGATCCGCCATACACTGAATCACTGTGACACGCCACCACCGTTACTGCCAATCGACTGCAATCACCACTACCATTGTACTCTGTCAGCATTTACACCGACAACAGCCACAGCTATCGTTCGACTCATGAACAAATGCCCTTGCAAATCTTGCTCTCTCGACCCTTGGCCGACAGCACTGTTGAAGACAAACATCGATATCATCGCACCAATTCTGGCGAGTATCATCAATCTGTCACTGGAATCTGCGACGGTACCATCTGAAATGAAACATGCGCTGGTCACGCCACTGCTCAAGAAGACTGGTCTTGATGCAAATGACATTACGAACTACCGCCCTATATCCAATCTCAGCTTTGTGTAAAAGTTATTGGAGAGGCATGTCGCGGCTGACCTTCGCCGCTACATTGACGAAAACAAACTGCTTGACCCATTCCAGAGCGCGTATCGTCCGCACCACAGCACCGAAACAGCACTCGTGCGTATTCACGACGATATCATACAGGCACTCGACTGTCGAAAAGGAGTAATACTCGTCCTTCTTGATCTTACTGCTGCTTTCGACACTGTGGACCATGCTATACTACTCGGGCAAATGAAATCCATCGGCATCCATGACTCGGCGCTGGCGTGGGTGGCATCTTATTTGTCGGACAGAACACTGGAGGTAAAAATTAGCGATGCCATTTCTCGCCGGCAACGATTGAGCTATGGTGTGCCTCAGGGATCGGTTCCTGTTCACAATATACTGTATGCCAATCACTGCCATATTCGCTAAACACCGCTTGAAATACCACATGTACGCCGATGACACTCAACTCTATGTTGATTTCCCATGTGATCAGCCATGACTGCTACCCGCCGTATCGAACAATGCACCATCGACATAAAACGTTGGATGGCAAACCATCAACTGTTACTAAATGAGGCAAAGACCGAAACAATTGTCTTCTACGCACCCAACACCAAAGTGCCTCCTGCGATTACGATAGTTGACGTGTGTGGGTGTGACATAACGCCTCAACTGACAGTACGAGTCATCGGCATTTTCTTGGACAATGGGCTGGATATGTCGGTGCAAGTTGCTCGTACGTGCCAGGCGGCATATTTCCAGCTGCACAACATCGCCAAGATACAACATTGCTTGACCGTTGATGCATGTAAAACCATCGTTCATGCTCTAGTGACCTCAAAGCTGGACTACGGTAATGCGGTGTTGTTTGGCATCAATGAGCGATTGCTACAAAAATTGCAACGGGTGCAAAATTCAGCGGCGTGTGTAGTAACGGAGCAGCGATGCCGAGATCACCTCCACATCACACCTGTGTTGATCGCACTTCACTGGTTGCCCATTCGATGGCGTGTAATATACAAAATACTGGTGTTGACTTTCCGAGCGATGCACGACCTCGTGCCCGAATACATCGATGATATGATTGTTGAATACACGCCGGGCCGCCAGCTTCGTTCCGCCAGAAGCCGACTCCTGAGAGTACCCCGCCACAATTTAGAACGATATGGTCGGCGTGGTTTTTCAGTGACGGCACCGCGCCTGTGGAATGATCTGCCGGACTGGACTGTCTGCACCTGATAGACTCTCTTGAACTTTTTAAGTCACATTTGAAAACATATCTTTTTAAAGCCGCATTTGTCGACTACTTGTAGTATGTACTACATTGCATTTATTTTAATCATAATTAGATGGGTTTTTTCAATATTATTTTATTATCTTATTTTATTATTAATTATTGACTTATCCTATTTTATTATTAATTTATTAGTTTACTTTACTATTAATTTATTAAGGATAATTAATATATATTATACATTACGCATTTTAGAAGCCTTACATTTTCTACATAATAATTTACGTATCTTATGTAATATATTTACCATGTAAGCTCAAACAATATTGTATATTTATATTGTAACAATGTTGTATTTTTATGCGCCTCTGAGCAGAATTATATTCCGGGTATACGGCGCTTTATAAATAAAATTATTATTATATATTATATATATATACCTGAGCAGTGGAGAGTGCGAGCGAGCTCTGAGGCCATCACCTGGATGATGAGGCCCACTCGCAGCCGCAGCATCTCGTGGAAGAGTTTCGGTTCCGTGCGTATGAACATAGCCAGGTAGATCATCAGCTCCTACACAGCCAAACAACACACATATGTATATCAGCATGATAACTACGGGGGCAGTACGGCTGCATTCCCTCCCAGGTGCAGGGGTCCAGTCGCCTCTTTGTTTCCTCACAATGGTGATGTGTTGCTAGAAATACAAAGGTAGTTTTATACAAAATTACCTGTAAAGAATCTTGGTGTGCAATCTGAATATTTTAACTGCATCTCGCAGTTTTCTTCAGTAGACTGCAGTTACGATTGTGTCACATGACCAATGTTACCCTTAACCGACTTAACTTGACTTATGTGCCTAGGCCAATTTGACCCCTCGCTATCCTCCTGGATGTCACACCCCTCCGTTTCGTCCTGTTTGGAGCACATCGCTCTGCTGTTAATGGCGGGAGTCCAGTGTCCTGACTAACTTCATCAAGTTACCCTGAGAGGTAATTACGTATAATATTAATAACTATAAACCGGATATCATCAATCCATTTAAGGACAAAGACAGTTATTTAGAGTTACTTCCTTCTATGTACATCATACGCTTTTCAGCTGTTGGAGAAAGACGGAAAGAGAGGGTAAATTGAGAGGTGAGCCATGTGAACAAATGTCAGATGGAAAGAGAGGACAACTTGAGAGGTGAGCCATGTGAACAAATGTCAGATGGAAAGAGAGGGTAAACTGAGAGGTGAGCCATGTGAACAAATGTCAGATGGAAAGAGAGAGCAAATTGAGAGGTGAGCCATGTGAACAAATGTCAGATGGAAAGAGAGGGTAAACTGAGAGGTGAGCCATGTGAACAAATGTCAGATGGAAAGAGAGAGCAAATTGAGAGGTGAGCCATGTGAACAAATGTCAGATGGAAAGAGAGGGTAAATTGAGAGGTGAGCCATGTGAACAAATGTCAGATGGAAAGAGAGGACAACTTGAGAGGTGAGCCATGTGAACAAGTGTCAGATGGAAAGAGAGGGCAAATTGAGAGGTGAGCCATGTGAACAAATGTCAGATGGAAAGAGAGGGCAAACTGAGAGGTGAGCCATGTGAACAAGTGTCAGATGGAAAGAGAGGGCAAATTGAGAGGTGAGCCATATGAACAAATGTCAGATGGAAAGAGATGGCAAACTGAGAGGTGAGCCATGTGAACAAGTGTCAGATGGAAAGAGAAGGCAAATTGAGAGGTGAGCCATGTGAACAAGTGTCAGATGAAAAGAGAGGGCAAATTGTTGAGAGGTGAGCCATGTGAACAAGTGTAAGATGGAAAGAGAGGGCAAATTGAGAGGTGAGCCATGTGAACAAGTGTCAGATGGAAAGAGAAGGCAAATTGAGAGGTGGGCCATGTGAACAAATGTAAGATGGAAAGAGAGGGCAAACTGAGAGGTGAGCCATGTGAACAAGTGTCAGATGGAAAGAGAGGACAACTTGAGAGGTGAGCCATGTGAACAAATGTCAGATGGAAAGAGAGGGCAAATTGAGAGGTGAGCCATGTGAACAAGTGTCAGATGGAAAGAGAGGGCAAATTGAGAGGTGAGCCATGTGAACAAGTGTCAGATGGAAAGAGAGGGCAAACTGAGAGGTGAGCCATGTGAACAAGTGTCAGATGGAAAGAGAGGGCAAATTGAGAGGTGAGCCATGTGAACAAATGTCAGATGGAAAGAGAGGGCAAATTGAGAGGTGAGCCATGTGAACAAGTGTCAGACGGAAAGAGAGGGCAAATTGAGAGGTGAGCCATGTGAACAAGTGTCAGACGGAAAGAGAGGGCAAATTGAGAGGTGAGCCATGTGAACAAGTGTCAGATGGAAAGAGAGGGCAAACTGAGAGGTGAGCCATGTGAACAAGTGTCAGATGGAAAGAGAGGGCAAATTGAGAGGTGAGCCATGTGAACAAATGTCAGATGGAAAGAGAGGGCAAATTGAGAGGTGAGCCATGTGAACAAATGTCAGATGGAAAGAGAGGGCAAATTGAGAGGTGAGCCATGTGAACAAGTGTCAGACGGAAAGAGAGGGCAAATTGAGAGGTGAGCCATGTGAACAAGTGTCAGACGGAAAGAGAGGGCAAATTGAGAGGTGAGCCATGTGAACAAGTGTCAGATGGAAAGAGAGGACACACTGAGAGGTGAGCCATGTGAACAAGTGTCAGATGGAAAGAGAGGACACACTGAGAGGTGGGCCATGTGAACAAGTGTCAGATGGAAAGAGAGGACAAACTGAGAGGTGAGCCATGTGAACAAGTGTCAGATGGAAAGAGAGGGCAAATTGAGAGGTGAGCCATGTGAACAAGTGTCAGATGGAAAGAGAGGACAAACTGAGAGGTGAGCCATGTGAACAAATGTCAGATGGAAAGAGAGGACAAACTGAGAGGTGAGCCATTTGAACAAATGTCAGATGGAAAGAGAGGGCAAATTGAGAGGTGAGCCATGTGAACAAGTGTCAGATGGAAAGAGAGGGCAAATTGAGAGGTGAGCCATGTGAACAAGTGTCAGACGGAAAGAGAGGGCAAACGGAGAGAGCCATGTGAACAAATGTCAGATGGAAAGAGAGGGCAAACGGAGAGAGCCATGTGAACAAGTGCAAGATCACAATACTATAATGGTGACAACTGATGCCCTTCATTTGGTGCTCCGTGGGTGGGCGAAAGTTGATAATAATTATCCTTGCACTGATTATACTGAAAAAGAACATCAGGTGCAATGCATGTTTTTGAAAAATATTAAAATGTATATGTATATCTTGGTTATACAATTATGACGTTATTGTTACCCGAGTGAGCATACTACCGTTGTTGTTATTACCTGAGTGAGCACAGCAGAACTGTTGTTATTACCTGAGGAAGCAAAGCAGTGCTGTTGTTATTACCTGAGGAAGCATAGCAGTGCTGTTGTTAGTACTTGAGGGTGCATAGCAGCACTGTTGTTATTACCTGAGTGAGCATAGCAGAACTGTTGTTATTACCTGAGGAAGCATAGAAGCGCTGTTGTTATTACCTGAGTGGGCACAGCAGAACTGTTGTTATTACCTGAGGAAGCATAGCAGCACTGTTGTTATTACCTGAGTGATCACAGCAGAACTGTTGTTATTACCTGAGTGAGCATAGCAGTACTGTCATTATTACCTGAGTGAACATAGCAGCACTTTTGTTATTACCTGTGTCAACAGTGCTGTTTTTTTTACATGAATGAGCATAGCAGCGATGTTGTTATTACCTGAGTGAGTATATCAGTGCTGTTGTTATTACCAGAGTGAGTATAGCAGCACAGTTTTTATTACCTGAGTGAGCATAGCAACACTGTTGCTGTTACCAGGGTTAGCATAGCAGCACAGTTGTTATTATCTGAGTGAGCATAACAGTGCTGTTGTTATTACCAGAGTGAGCATAGCAACACATTTTTTATTACCTGAGTGAGCATAGCAGCACTGTTGTTATTACCTGAGTGAGCATAGCTGCACTGTTGTTATTACCTGAGTGAGCATAGCTGCACTGTTGTTATTACCTGAGTGAGCATAGCTGCACTGTTGTTATTACCTGAGTGAGCATAGCTGCACTGTTGTTATTACCTGAGTGAGCATAGCTGCGCTGTTGTTCTCCCCGCAAGCCTCCTCTATGATGGCCGCAAGCTCGTCCGGGGGAAGTGGACTACAATGATATGACAGTCAGAGACAGATGGTCGGACAAATAGACAGGCAGACAGACAGACATACATATACTACAACAGTGCGACAATGCTCCAGAGTGGGATTATGCACTTATAATGAGGAAGAAACAACCATAGAAGCGAGACTGCAAAAGTACGAGTGGAGTGCACAACGTTCAACATTCTGCAAGGAAGTATATTACTGCATAGCATTGACAGAAGCCTCCTTTGTTGCCATGTGATGACGTAACCATCTCCCATTACACAGTGATGACCTAACCATCACCCAGTATCTTGTGATTATCTAACCATCCCACTCATCTAATCATTCCCCGTTACCTTGCGAAGATCTAACCATTCCCTGTCACCTTGTCATGATCGAACCATCCCCTATTACCTTGTGATAACCTAACCAACCCCTGTTACAATGTGATAGTAATGATCTTACCCGTTACATTGTGATGGTAATGATCTTACCTGTGATCATGTAACAATCTATGTTACCTTGTGATGATCTTACCCATAATAATCTAACCATCCCCCATTACCTTGTGATGATCTTACCCATAATAATCAAACCATCCCCCATTACCTTGTGATGATCTTACCCATAATAATCTAACCATCCCTGATTACCTAATGATGGTCTTACCCATGATGAGGTAACCACCCCCATTACCTTGTGATAATCTTACCCATAATAATCTAACCATCCCTGATTACCTAATGATGGTCTTACCCATCATGATGAGGTAACCATCCCCCATTATCTTGTGATAATCTTACCCATAATAATCTAACCATCCCCCATTACCTTGTGATGATCTTACCCATAATAATCTAACCATCCCCCATTACCTTGTGATGATCTTACCCATAATAATCTAACCATCCCCCATTACCTTGTGATAATCTTCTCCCGTGGTTCAGGAGGTAAGCCAACCGCAAGCTGCTTCTGACGGACTAGAATGTCTGTCTGTGCCTTGGCAAGGTCCTCCACCTGTCAATCAAAACCAGCCTGCCTGTCAATCAAAACTAGCCCGTCTGTCAATCAAACCAGCCCACCTGTCAATCAAACCAGCCCACCTGTCAATCAAACTAGCCCACCTGTCAATCAAACCAGCCCACCTGTCAATCAAACAGAGGACTGGTTAGATCATCACCTGCTGTTTTACGTTGCGAACAACTGATTTATACTACAATCGGTGAGAACCCTTACCCCATGGGGAATTTCGAAAAACTTTATGCATATATAAATATATATATGTATATATATATACATATATATAATATATACATATATATCTATATATAATATATATACTATATATGTGTATATATATATATATATAATATATATACATATCTATATATATAATATATTCATAATGGGTGCACATTATGCATATATATATTATACAGCTGTATATGTATATATACACACATATATATATATATGTATATACTGTATATATATATATATTTATGCAAGCAACAACACGGAGACAATATAGATATGAAAAAGGCCAAATGGATGACGTTTGTTTATTATGGGTAACCAGTGTATAAGCCTTTTTGGCACACTGTAATATTTAAATAAAAGAAATGTGGACTCTACAACCCAATGCCAGGCCTGTGACTGAGCCCATACTAGTCTCCTGAGCATCAGGCTGTTAGAGCCCACATTTCAACATATAAAGCAGCAGTGGTATTCCTAGAACAATTGAAAGGAATGACATGTAATCACAGCAGAGCTTGTTATGTGTAGTTAATTTTAAAGCCAACATGATTAACTAAGCCAACATGATTAACTAAAAAGTGCCTTTCTGAATACCACGCTATCTGCTGCCAAAAACACTAAATCTAAAATTATAATAATCCCAAATGTGGGGGTATTTCGCCCCGATATATACAATTCCTAAATCGAAAGTGGAAAAGGCATGCGACATCTCTTGCAATAAAACCCCGTGAACACATCCGGTGCAAACCCTATGCTCACAATCAACTATAAATGTGGGGAAAGCATTTGAGACCAGCAACCCTTTCCAATAACGATGCACAAATCATGACTATACATAAAACATACCTGGACGAAAAGTAGGGAGGCGGGCGGGTCAAATTAGACAAACGTCTGCTCCTTTATGCTTTCGCAAATGGAGTGCGGGATCAGCTTAGGATTCTCCTGAGGGACGCGCTCCAGTGCGCGCTGATTGGTTGATTTGATTCTCCCCACGGGAGTAATTAACATGTCCTTGCATAAATTAGCCTCCTCTGATGGGAGGCCTCCGTGTGCTGTTGTCTTGCACAAAGTCCAGTATGCAAATCGGCTGTGCCAGATGTGCATACCATCATTTATGCAAGCAACAACACGGAGACAATATAGATATGAAAAAGGCCAAATGGATGACGTTTGTTTATTATGGGTAACCAGTGTATAAGCCTTTTTGGCACACTGTAATATTTAAATAAAAGAAATGTGGACTCTACAACCCAATGCCAGGCCTGTGACTGAGCCCATACTAGTCTCCTGAGCATCAGGCTGTTAGAGCCCACATTTCAACATATAAAGCAGCAGTGGTATTCCTAGAACAATTGAAAGGAATGACATGTAATCACAGCAGAGCTTGTTATGTGTAGTTAATTTCAAAGCCAACATGATTAACTAAGCCAACATGATTAACTAAAAAGTGCCTTTCTGAATACCACGCTATCTGCTGCCAAAAACACTAAATCTAAAATTATAATAATCCCAAATGTGGGGGTATTTCGCCACAGGTCACCGAACATGTGACCCCCCCACATAAACAATATATAAAATATATAGTGCGTGCGTGCGTGCGTGCATGCGTACGGGCGTGCGTGCGTGCGGGCGGGCGGGCGGGCGGGCGTGCGTGTGTATTAGGCCACACAAATCTGATTGTTAGGATTAGGATTTTTTAGACATTTTTGTCAGGGAGGAGGGGGGAATAAAAATAAGTCATTGCATGAGAAAGGTGTTTTGTGTAAATACATGAATTGTTATATGAGCCATACAGTACACTGCTAACAATTTATTTAGTCTTGTATCAAAACTTACTAGACATGTACTTTTATGAGTTTAATAAAAGTTGAAGACTATTAGAATAATACTGTACCTCCAAATATAACTACATTCTTCTATTCCGAAGTAACGCAATGCAACGTTGACATTGGAGTGTCGACAACCCGTTTTCCCAGCGTGTTAACTTGACCGGTCAAAATCCGATGTTCAGATTTTTGCATGTAGACAGAATGAGTAGTGCGTTAAACATGCGCACGTAACTGGTTTCGCCTGTGATGCGAGTTGGCAGTTTATTTTCTGTATTGCTATTTTGTATCGTGTCTAAAATGTCAGCCTTCGGGTTGCCTTTTTCGCTTCATTTCGGTGGCACTAACGTTGTCATCGTTCAAGAAAATAAATGTGCTAAAATATTGAGTTGCTCACGTGGCATCCGCAAGGTCAAGGACACTCGCTGTCATTTTGACAACAATCTGCGCATTCAACGCCAACACATACTTTCGATACCAGAGCGGCATCGCTACAAACATGGGAAATGACATTGTTCATCGTGTCGGACAATTTAAATTTTGTTACTTCCTTTTGGGAAGCAGCGCCAAACTTCAATTTCTTGATACAAAACTACACTGCAGCGTCTGGTTCAGTCATGGATTAGATCAATTAATGACAAGTTGGACTTTCGCGGATTCGTTGGATCGTAGATCAAAGATACGCGACAACCAATGAAACTGTGTTTAGCATACAATGTTCGGTAAGATGCGTATATGCTCGATGAATCGATACAAATTCATTAGTTCGACATTTCAATCAGAAATAAGTTCAAAATTGCAATTTTATTTTCTCTTTGTCAAAAACGATGTCAGCGGGTCCGTAATCTGAATAATCAATTTGGTGTCGCCTTACGCTAGCTTAATTGTAGTTAGATTTCCCCATCTGAAATATGCACACTACTCAAGCAAGCAACTTTGTGACCTGTTGGCCTAGTTATTTGACCCAGTTACCTACTTGTTTGTGAAGCATTCCTGCGGTGTGTCGAACGAGCCACCACTGCTTCGCTTTGCCAGCTTTCTCGTACAGTTCGATGAGCAGATCAGAGACAGTGCACCGCTGCTGATCTTCCAAGCCTGTCTCCCAACCGGCACCTCTGAGGGAAACAAAGGTTAGCTCTTACTATATAGAGCAATAGCCAGGTAAAGGTAAGCTCTTATATAGAGCAGTATCCAGGTAAGGGTAAGTAGTTATACAGTGCAGTAATCAAGGAAAGGTAACTTGTTATACAGCATGGTAGTGTGGTATCCATGTAAAGGTAACTTGCTGTAGTGTACAGTATCCAGGTAAGGGTAAGTTCTTATATAGCATAGTATCCACGTAAAGGTAAGTTCTTATATAGCGCGGTATCAAGTGATATATAGAGCAGTATCCAGGTAACGGTAAGTTGTTATACAGTGCAGTATTCAAGGAAAAGTAAGTTGTTATACAGCATAGTATCCAGGTAAAGGTAGGTTTTTATATAGCATTATCCAAATAAACATAAGTTCTTATATAGCGCAGTATCTAAGTAAAGGTAAGTTTTTATATCACATAGTATCCAGGTAAAGGTATGTTCTTACACTTCTTATATATTGTGCTGTATCCAAGTAAAGGTAAGTTCTTATATAGCACTGTATTCGGGTAAAGGTGTGGTATCCAGGTAAGGGTAAGTAGTTAGTTTTAAAACTTTAAAAGTACCCATACAAAGCCATACAACAAACAGTGTACAGCAAATAGACAAATCTTTAAAATTACAAATATCCAGTAGATGGCAGCACATATATGAGCTGTTAAAGTCCAGCATATCTATGGGTGGTTACAGTTGGGGGTCTTACTTTGTGATGTACATGTAGTGGATGAAATCGACCTGTTCGCAAAGGGTCTTACTTTATGATGTAAATGTAGTGGATGATATCGGCATGTTCGCAAAGGGTCTTACTTTGTGATGTACATGTAGTGGATGATATCGGAAAAGGGTCTTACTTTGTGATGTACATGTAGTGGATGATATCGGAAAAGGGTCTTACTTTGTGATGTAGATGTAGTGTTGATATCGGCATGTTCGCAAAGGGTCTTATTTTGTGATGTACATGTAGTGGATGATATCGGAAAAGGGTCTTACTTTGTGATGTAGATGTAGTGGATGATATTGGCATGTTCGCAAAGGGTTTTACTTTGTGATGTAGATGTAGTGGATGATATCGGCATGTTCGCAAAGGGTCTTACTTTGTGATGTACATGTAGTGGATGATATCAGCCTGTTCGTTCAGCGCATCAGCATCCTTGAGCATTTCTACGAGTGTGGTTCCGTCGACGCCCTCGAAGAGATTGTCATGGTACGCCTGTATCATGACATCTGTCTCTGTTATAACCCCTTTCAAGAGGTGGGTGACATGATCCATTGTCTTGGCTGTTGTTGTTGTGGAGAAGAAATCGTAGGGTGCGTTTGGACTGGTGGGCGACTCGGCCATTGAATACTGCGAAGATCCTGCAGGAAACAGGCTAATAATTATACTGTATTTATCAAGTGCTAAATCCTGCTTAGTGGATCGATGCGCTGTACATAAAGTAACTGTATTTTTAAAAAGCACAAATAAATAAATAATTAAATAAATATATATATAAATAAATATATACATATAATAAACACTGGTATGGCCTAAGAGAGATATACTAAAATTTGAAATTACAAATAATGTCTGGCATGAAAACATTAATTAATAAAAAATTTATAATAAAAAGATGAGTCTCTAAAGACTTCCTAAACAAGTTTAATGTTTTTGATGCACTACAATACAATAACTAACTGATAGCTAACCAATGCCTTGACCACATAGAAATCATTATAAATAACATTAAAAAACTCAATTAATAAAATAAATAAGTTAATACATTTGTTTTTAAAAGACACAAAAAAGTAACGTAAACAATCATTGAAGATAATATTTGATGGTCTATAAATCTCAGTTTTCAGTTGGTGTTTAAGTGATGTAACAGATGGAATATTCCGGAGAGGCAGTTTGTTCCATTTGCAGGACCAAATAATAAGTAATATAATTCTCTTCTTCGTTGATCATTCTATATGGGAACACCTGTCACACTCACAATTGATGCCGTCCTCCTCAGTACCTCGAGATTTCCATATCATTAAAATCAAGACCGTAAATTTGTTGCCATGTCTAATACAGGGTTTTGAAATCTTGTGTTCTAATCCCCAGAAGGTATTTTAACACACTTGTTGATCTTGTACTGACCTTGTGACATGTTCTGGCCAAATTACAAACAGAGCAATTTACGAAGTGAACACAGGATGCACAGTTTGGGGTAGTAGCACCTTTGACAAGATTTGGACTTCATTGGTTTCTATTTGTAAGTACTGCACACCCAAAACAACCTTTCTAACAGTTTGCTTGCACAAATTTGATGGAATATGTATGTGTTAGAGATTTAGCACATAGATATCATGCAGAAGAATTTCTTCAGTTTTCTTGGTTAAATTGGCATAAAACATTAGGTGGCACAAATTGTACTATCAGAATAATAAAAAAATTCTTCCATATTCACTCAGTGTTCAATGACGCAATATATAATACAGATATTCAAAATAGATGTATATTTAACAGATACATGAATATTTATAATTAAAAAAGGTACAAGACATGAATATAAAACAATAAATGTAAGACTATTTAGAATGTTCTGTGTGGAACTTACTTTCAACAATTTAAACTATTTTGTTATATTCTTGTCTAAATAAAAAGGTTTTAAGAGATAGCTTAAAAATTAATATGATGTGGAAATCCTTTACAACCAAAACGGACCACTGTAATTTTAATAAACCCTTATTTTGATGTATAAACAAAACAGTTAAAATGGCGATACATCATACATTGTGTATTATGACATGCAAGGAATGCATCGTTTGAGTGCACTAAGCAGCCTAACACCAGAGCCAGGAAACAGAGAGCATAGAAGCAAAGAATTACTCTGAAAGAAATGTCATCAGGTAGCAGAAGGAAAGCTAAAGCAGTCAGCCATCAGAAGCCAACAATAAGAAGGCAGCAGCCAGCAACCAGAAGCCAATAGTCAGGAGTCAACAACTAGAAGCCAGCAACCAGCAGTCAGCAATATAAATCAGTAACCAGCAGTTAGCATCAGCAGTCGATAAGCAGAAGTCAGCCTAGCTGCATGCAAGTGAAGCCAGCAGCAAGCACAACCCTCATGCATGGTGTTTCTAGACATGTGGTCTCTCATGAGAGTTGGTCTCTAGACAGATAGTCTCTCATGAGAGTTGGTCTCTAGACAGATAGTCTCTCATGAGAGTTGGTCTCTGGACAGATGGTGGTCTGACTAGACAGAGGGTCTCTTGTGAGAGTTGGTTTCTCTAGACAGATGGTCTCTCGTGAGTTGATTTCTAGACACATGATCTCTCATGAGAGTTGGTCTCTCTAGACAGATGGTCTCTAATGAGAGTGGGTTCTAGACAGTGGTCTCTCAAGAGAGTTAGTCTCAATACAGATGGTCTCCCATGAGAGTTGGTCTCTAGACAGATAGACTCTCATGAGAATTGCTCTGACTAGACAGAAGGTCTGTCATAAGAGTTGGTCTTTCTAGACAGTTGGTCTCTCATGAGAGTTGGTCTTTCTAGACAGATGGTCTCTCATGAGATTTGGTCTACAGGTGTTCTGGTCTGTCTTGAGATTGGTGAAACAAGATGCAATACTGAGACAACCACAAGCAGCTTGCACAACCATAATTTTGCACCACAACCACAAGCAATATGTGCAACCACAAGTTACCTGCAAAACTGTAATTATTTTGTGACCGTCAACTCAAGCCACCCCCATAACCATCCTGCACAACCACAACCAACCAGCATAACCATAACCATCCTGCACAACCACAACCAACCAGCATAACCATAACCATCCTGCACAACCACAAGCAATCAGCATAACCATAATCATCCTGCACAACCACGAGCAATCAGCATAACCATAACCATCCCGCACAACTACAACCAACCAGCATAACTAAAACCATCCTGTACAACCACAGGCAATCAGCATAACAACAATCATCCTGCACAACCACAAGCAATCAGCATAACCACAATCATTCTGCACAACCACAAGCAATCGGCATAACCATCCTGCACAACCATAAGCAACCAACATAACCATCCTGCACAACCACAAGTAACAAGTGCTCAGAGCATCCTAGGATGGGGTGCAGACGGTGTGGACAGAGCCCCCATCATCCTACCTGTACTTAGGGTAAGAAATACATTTCCAGGTGAAACCAGTGATATACACTGACGATCCAACAAATAAACCGCACAACTACTGTTGAAGGAAAACCATAACTATCTTGTGTAACAACAACCAAACCTCTACAATCATCACAGTACTGAACCACAACCAAACCTCTATAATCATCACTATACTGAAACACAACCAAACCTCTACAATCATCACTATACTGAACCACAACCAAACCTCTATAATCATCACTATACTGAAACACAACCAAACCTCTACAATCATCACTATACTGAAACACAACCAAACCTCTACAATCATCACTAAACTGAAACACAACCAAACCTCTACAATCATCACTATACTGAACCACAACCAAACCTTTATAATCATCACTATACTGAAATACAACCAAACCTCTACAATCATCACTATACTGAACCACAACCAAACCTCTACAATCATCACTATACTGAAACACAACCAAACCTCTACAATCATCACTATACTGAACCACAACCAAACCTCTACAATCATCACTATACTGAAACACAACCAAACCTCTACAATCATCACTATACTGAACCACAACCAAACCTCTACAATCATCACTATACTGAACCACAACCAAACCTCTACAATCATCACTATACTGAACCACAACCAAACCTCTACAATCATCACTATACTGAACCACAACCAAACCTCTACAATCATCACTATACTGAACCACAACCAAACCTCTACAATCATCACTATACTGAACCACAACCAAACCTCTACAATCATCACTATACTGAACCACAACCAAACCTCTACAATCATCACTATACTGAAACACAACCAAACCTCTACAATCATCACTATACTGAACCACAACCAAACCTCTACAATCATCACTATACTGAAACACAACCAAACCTCTACAATCATCACTATACTGAACCACAACCAAACTTCTACAATCATCACTATACTGAACCACAACCAAACCTCTACAATCATCACTATACTGAACCACAACCAAACCTCTACAATCATCACTATACTGAACCACAACCAAACCTCTACAATCATCACTATACTGAAACACAACCAAACCTCTACAATCATCACTATACTGAACCACAACCAAACCTCTACAATCATCACTATACTGAACCACAACCAAACCTCTACAATCATCACTATACTGAAACACAACCAAACCTCTACAATCATCACTATACTGAACCACAACCAAACCTCTACAATCATCACTATACTGAAACACAACCAAACCTCTACAATCATCACTATACTGAACCACAACCAAACTTCTACAATCATCACTATACTGAACCACAACCAAACATCTACAATCATCACTATACTGAACCACAACCAAACCTCTACAATCATCACTATACTGAACCACAACCAAACCTCTACAATCATCACTATACTGAAACACAACCAAACCTCTACAATCATCACTATACTGAACCACAACCAAACCTCTACAATCATCACTATGAAACACAACCAAACCTCTACAATCATCACTATACTGAACCACAACCAAACCTCTACAATCATCACCAGTCAGAACCATAGCACTGTGTGTAACCCTAGCTATCCTAAACAACGAGCATTATGTGCAACCATAGCCATTCTGAACCACAACAAGCAACCTGTGTATCCATATAACTATTCTGAACCACAAGCAATATGCACAACCAGAACTATACTATGCAACCAAACCAAACCTACTAATGTTATACGGCACTGGCAGTTACCTCTTGCATAATGTGAGATTATTAATTCTAGCAAAAATGTCTATCTTCCCGGTGGCCCTACATACACGCAATTGCAGAGGACAATTTCCCAAAGTATTTGTGCTGGATATTTGTCAAAGATTATATAATTTGAACAGTTGTTTGCAGCATTATACCTGTTTGCTGCAATTGTTCCAAGCTACGTACGCCGTCCCCAACTCCTCAGTTGAGCATAGTGCACGTTAAGTTTGAACAATCATAGAAAACATGCACAGCATCGCAAATAATTATTCAGCATCGGGTATGAACCCTTGACCAGTAAGATTCTTTAACCCAAGGGGAATTCCAGAAAATAAAACACTGTTTCTTTCCAGATGTCATAGATGAACCTGTGAACGTTTGGCACCCAAGATGAGAAGCATCTAAGAGGAAAAGCTTAACATACCACATACATACACATATGCATGCACGCACGCACGCACGCACGCACGCACGCACGCACGCACGCACGCACGCACGCACGCACGCACGCACGCACGCACGTATACACACACATATAGATGTTAGTTTGATTACAGTTACACACTAACATTATAATGAAAGCAGTGTGAATGAAACTAGGCCTTCAGCGTGACATTAGATGTGTGGGTATTGCGGTGCCATGCAGTCTAGGGTGGGGTGGGAGGGGCATGGACAGAGCCCCACACCAACCTACCTGGTTGTGGAATGGGGAATAGGTTTTCCGGTGAAACGGGAGAAACTGGGGAGACTCGGTCAGGATCTGGGAAATAAATAGTCACAACTGTTGAAGGAAACCTGTTATCAGCAGAGTCAGATAAGATTTAGTCACTGATGTGAGTCATGGAATTATTCAAGACTTACCTTTTAGAAAGTAGAAACATTAGATGCACTGTGGAATAAGTTTTGATGTCCAACTGTATACGGTCGTAACATTTTTACTAGTTAGAGTGACGAAGCTAATTTGTCGAGAAAAAATTGTTTCCGCTGCTGGGTATGCTGTAGATGTACCTGCTAGTTGTCGATAGAAACAAGTCAAAATATACACCCAACAACTTGTTTCAGTGAAATTGGCATAATCAGCTGAGAAAACATCACTAGAAACACAAACAAATGGCTAGCCAGAAATACGGTTACTGAGTGATACAAACTATAGTAATGTTCTGTTTGGTGCCTGGCAAGGCTTTCTATCACACTGGCACTGTCTGTGCAATTTAAATTATGTGTCTTCAACAAGATTACGCAGGTAAACTCCCAGTATTCTTGATTGTATTTGCCAACAGTTGCTTTTTATTAATCTTAGATGCATAGGTCAAAAATGCCTTTTGTTTATTTTTAACTACTTGACATATCTACAAAACACAATTGACATGTTGGATTTAAATAGCAAAATTTCACCTAAACTGTAAGTTTTGCATTTACTTGTTTTTAAACATTTGTGTAGCATGCCATTTGCACCATCAGCGTTCTACCCTTTAATCTAGACATCGATACAATAATTAAAATATATTAATGTTTCTATGCACATCAAACTGAATTGAGCTCTTCTGAGCACAGCATTTATGGGACTCTTCCTTAGCAGAAATCTGTACTCACTGCATTATTTTCTTGCCTTATTTATTAAAACATGCTTATAAATTGTCACAGTGTTTCATTTATCTGTGTGAAGCAAATAAAAACAGGATGTAGCAATGCTGACAAATTGTATCATATGACCTAGTAACAGACATGGGGTCAAATACATTGAAAAGTATTTAAATGCAAATACTTTTGACATTTCAAATGCAAATTCAAATGCAAATACATTTATGCAAGAAACAACACAGAGACCAATGTAGATATGAAAAGGCCAAATGGATGACGTTTATTAGGGGGGTCCAGTGTGTAAGCCCTTTTTGGCACACTGTGACGGTTTACGTGAACGAAATGTGGACTCTACAACCCAATGCCAGGCCTGTGACTGAGCCCATGCTAGTCTCCTGAACATCAGGCTGCTAGAGAGCCCACATTTCCACATATAACGCAGCAGCAGCGATATAATTCAAATGCAAATACATTTTGTTTGTCAGATGCAAATGCAAATACTTTTCAGAAGTATTTCAAATATTTTTCAAATACTTTTATAATTCTCTTGACGTCCTTGTGCTCATGCACAATAAATAATGACAAAAAAGAGCTACACTTGACCATTGTTTATCCAGAATTAAGGGAGTTCATTGAGTCAATAGTACCATGCTATAATTGGTCACACAGTGTTAATTTTTTCCCTTGTGACAGGTTAATCCTGTTTTCCATTTCCTGTGCCCACTGATGCACTGTCTTCCAATAAAATTAGATTAAGCCACCCACTGTTAATTAAATGCTTGCTAACCTGACCCTGTGGCAGGCCAGCTGCACTGATCATCCATCTGACAATGACCCAAGTTAAAGCTGAGTTAATGATCAAAGCATGCAACTGGCTGCAGTCAGTCAGCTAATAAAAGAGCTATAGAAAGGCCAGTTTTCTCTCAGTGAATGTCATGCCTCGGTGATCACATAAGTAACATGGGTGACCTGTATCAACTGCCTAGACCAAGTAACAATTTAATTAAGCACAGCTGTGACAACAGTTTTCATTGACAGAAATTAAATGCTACAAGTATGTGAAAAGTATTTGAAAAGTATTTATTTCATGTATTTAAACGCAAATGCAAATAGTTTCGGCTCCAAATTTTCAAATGCAAATACTGGATCAGTCGCATTTAAATGCATTTAAATGCAAATGCATTTGCATTTGACCCCATGTCTGCTTAGTAGCAGTCACGTAAGATTGCAAAGTCCCTAAAAATGCATAGCATTACATATTGGACGGTTGATCGTCACTGTGGGAAAATAAATCAGTACTTCAGCACCACGAGTGGAACATATATTCAGGCACTTTAGTGCTTTTGTGATATCTATCCGAATGTTGGTTTGAACCATTGGGAAATGCTATGCATTTTTCTGGACTGCAAACTTACGAAATCACACTTTAAATGTTGCATTCTGAGTTAAACAGCCATTTTTAAAGGTTTTTAAGAAAGTGTTTGACAACACGGACAATATTTACTTATCAGGTCATATTTGCAACCATATGTGTCACTTTGGCAATTGGTGTTATTCGATAAATTAAGGTTGTATGGCACATATAACTTTCCGACTTTTCCAGTTTTATCTTAAAATCGCATATTACGTGAACATTACATGAATGTTGAAGGGAGTGATATATAGTGTATGGGGCATGATGATTCACTGGACATTTTTGACGATCTCAGAATGCAACTTTAACAGGTGATAACGACTTCATTAAGTGTGAGAAGTGGTTTGATCAGTCATCAAAAACAACTTTTCCTGGTAACTACATAATTTTATAACTCCCTTACATTCACAAGTGCGGCATAAGCTGGTGAGGTCAGACACAGCAATAACAGACCTGAAGCCTTTCTGTGCTTTTAAAGTGTGCTAGTTCTGCCTCCTGCCAGTTCTTCCTATTGCCAGCAGGTGTGCAAAAATAATAGTAAGAGTTCTTTGCTGCGTGATATTTATCTTCAGTAGTTAATCAATGCATTCACAAATCAAACGTAATTTTTTTAAATTAATTATAATGTCAATGAAAAATGTGTGTGGGTGTGTGTGCACATGTGCGCGTGTGCGCGTGCATGTTAATTATTTAAAGCTATATGTGCATATACCATATTTGACTGCATGCCCTTACCCGCATCATCGCCAACCCCGTATTTCCAAAAAATTTGAGTTAACTGCCCACCTGCTCGCATCACTGCTCACCCACATCTCAGCCACATACATAAATACATTTGTTATCAAAATATAGACAATAAACATGCAGAAATACAATTAAATGGCCAAAAATTTTAAGAAATATTCTTCACACTTAACATGGTCTGCTCTTATGTTTCTGTCGCTGTTTTGGCACTGGTTGGCACTTCAGGCTCAGCCAGCAGGCATTGAATTTTGAATAGCTCTTAAGACACGCTACCTTTGTACAGTTTGTCACCTTTATTATATGATGTCACTTTTTTCACGTAATATATCATGTAATAAAACATGCAGATAGGCAAAAAAATAATCAGAATGTTGTTGAATATTCTTCAGACTTCACATCATCAGCTCAGTTGTTTCTGTCGCTGGTTGGCGCTTCAGCCAACAAGCATTGTTTCTGATTGAAGAGCTCTCAATGTTTTGTATTTAAATTATCGCTTCATATGGTATGAACACTTTGTGAAACTGGACGCAGGTCGATGTCCAGTTGTTATCTCCTATATCCACTGTCAGTTAATGTTGTTTGGATCATTTTTGTGTCGGGGGGAGGGGCAATAATGCGGATCTACATTAGCACCCATGTCTGTATAACTGCCCACCCCCCAGTTTTAGAATATCTATGATGTTAAATATAATACACACGTGCTTGACCATTAAATGTTTAAGAAACCTCACTTCTCAGAAACATGTTTACTTTGCTACTGCACGTATTGCTTGAAGTATGGTGTGGTCAGAGCAGGAACGCAAAGCCACACAAAACATACTCTTACATGCATGCAAGTACGTGCAAACGATACAAACCATCAGTGACAATGCCTGGTCACTCACCTGTCAACGAACTACCACTTGAGGAACCTAACAGGTAGATAAGAGTTTCACATCAACACTCACAGGTGCCAAGATTATCACTTTAGCAGTAGAACTAACATTTTTTCTAGATTTTTTATAATCTCATGGTCTAGCGCCTTAGTGTTGAAATCTACAGCCAGATCAATATTTCACGGTTTAAAAGGAGGTTGTTCGTTCATTTCTACCCTAAAATCCTGTTATATAATATTTATCTATCATAACGTACTGACAGCCTAAAGGGGTTTTAACCCTTTAAACCTCACTATATGAAATGCATTCCCAATCCTTGCAGCGCGTGCACAAAATCACCAAGATGTGGGTGCATCTAGTTTTTTTGTGCTTCGTTTCCTAACATTGCAAGATGTGCTATCTTAAACGTAATTTAATTTTGACAAGATGGTACTAAATATGCTAATCAACATTTAAATTAAATGTCTGAAACATGACATGCTGTGTCTGGGCGTGTTAGTGTAGAATGCATGCATGACTCTTGTCAGTTGATATCTTCAAACGCTGCTCATTCAAAAACTTCCAGTACAAAGCAATATGAAAATTACCCCTAATGCACAGCAAACATACTGAAGTGACGCAAGTTACATAAGTATCCAGAAGATGACGCCACCTCCATGTGTTGTCAAAGCTTTCAGGCGCTTGAGGAAGTGTGCGTCTGGACACTTTCGCGTGCTCAAGTTCTAAAGGGTTAATGAACCATTCGTTTCTTGAAATTTAACTATTTTTGGAGGAAATAATTAAATTTCAAGAACAAAAATAATGTAAACAAACTGTTTTTGGACGAAACAGTTTGTTTACATGGGAGGGCGCCACTGTCAAACACACATGGCCTCAGGTCCAATTACTAACGAGATGGAGGTATGCAACTAAAATTGACATCATGACACGATTACACTATTTAGTACACAATCCGACGACTAAACTTCTGCAACTACTACAGTGATGAGTGCTGTAACCAGGCACTCTCTCTTATAAATGCAATAGTTTTTTATATTCAACGTTTACTCAAATTGGCATGACATGATTACGATATATCCCAGAGGTCGCTGGACATCTTTACAGGTTGTTTCAGGTCATGCAGATGCCATAAAATTATGTAACAATGCCATCTGTTAGACATCTCTCCACCGACATTAAGGTTATATCAGTGAATTGACATCGTCTTGATGTCTCTTTTGATGGCTCAAAGAGGCCTCAAAGTTTCTGAATAAACTGAGATCTTCTTAAAAATTTCAATGGCAACCCAAATTTGGATGTCAAAAAGACTTGTTTTAGATGAAAAATATACAACTTTTGCCCACAGGGTTTGGGATCGTACAACATTGTCGACGTTTATCTATGCGTACAGAGTGTATGAAAGGGGGGGTAAGGGGGTCCAGGTGTGCGTAGTAATTATAAAACTGTTGCATATGAATTGCACAACCATACTAATTGAAAACAATTTTGCAAACAACATAATGACGGTTGTTATTGCATGTCCCTTGCATGTACTCTCTTGTAACATTGCTACTAATACATACACCTATATAAGACTTTTAATCTGGAACATTATCAAAATTTTTAATTAAGTACTACATGTAATAGGGAGTATAACATTATATAATGTTCTTCCCTTGTTCTTCTCACTACATTGTTATATCTGATTTGTCTTCATTTGATTTCTATCTGTATGTGCTGTAATGAGTTAAAGAAATTTAATTTTTATTTTATTTTGAATTTGACTTCACAGGGGATGGTCTCACAACTAATACCGTCTGTACGAATAGCTAAATATTATTAACTGTGAACGATCCCTTAGTATATAACGCAATAACAATGACTATTACATTTGCTACAATGAGTACACAACTGACCAAGTGCAGTGGGTAACTCGATGGTTGAGTCTATGTGGATGGAGCAGGCCCTGCGAATGATTCCACGCAGTGCGGACGAGCTCTTACGCCGCATTTGAGTTGAACCACATGACCCGCGAGTGTTGCCGATACTGCCCCTGCTCAGTAGACGCGACCGGGTGGTACTCCCAGACAACAACATCGAGTCCATGTTCCTGATCATGTCCAGTACTGCAACAACCAGCATATTTAAATTATATATATATATATAGAAGTTACCTTATTATATAAGAAGGTAACTTCTTTTGCGCCTAAATCCTCGGTACCCCACCATGCTCAGAGGTGCATCAATAGAAAAGGTTAGTCAATCTCAGAATTGAAGTCATCAGCAGTTGGGTATATACTCCAGGGAGCTATGGTGGATATGCAAGGTTATAAAGGTACGTTTTTAAACGACGGTGAAATTGTATAATACGTTCAACTGATCCAACACTAAGAAGGAGCATATTCCACAGAGTTGGTGCATCAACAGAAAATTCCTTAGTTCCAATTTACGTATTGACTCTAGGAAAATAGAGTAAATCGGAACCAGATGATCGAAGCTGGATAGGTTTTCTTACAGGAGTATGCCATGAATATAAATGCTGGTTGCTTACATTCACAACTTACTCCTGCAAGAAAACATACCTCTACTATTATACTGTACATTATTTTATTACTTATTCATTAATATTTTGTCTCATTATTTGTATAAAAAAAAATATTTTCTATTTTAATCTAACTGTCAACAATGTCATATCGTATGTATGCTTTTGTATGTACACGCTGACAGTTTTAGCTTAGGCTTGTTTACTTCATTTTTAGAAAGGCAAAAACTAATTTTTTTAGATATACCGTATTCATTATATTAAGCATACAATACATTTAATACAATATTTGAGACATGGAAATACGTCAAATTTTTTATTCCAATAAGCATGCAGGGGTATAGACTGCTTATCAACTTTGAGACTGACCACCCCTTTTGTTCTGATGCACCTCTAAGCTCTAAGCTCGTTTTACAAGGATTTTGGCACAACAGAAATGACCTTATCATTATCAACAACGGCGATATTTGTATGTGTTGATAATTTACCTATCCATTATATCACCTATTGTCTAGGCTAGCAACAAGGTTCATCAAGACATCAAAAATGGACGCTGAACAAATGGAGCATTTGGTCATACAATAGTATATCTTGTCGAAATTCTGGAACAGAATTCTTTGTAACAATTATTATGGAAATTATTTTATTTTAAACGATACAATACAATTACAACGTTGTTTAAGTGAGAAGTGCATGCAGGAAAGATTGATTTAGCAGATGTCTTGCTGCACTAGTGATGTAATGCACATTTCTGTAAACATTGTTGGCATGGCAAAGTCTGACGGAGGTCATGCGCATAATTTTGATTTTGATGTAGGCAAACAGCGATGTATTGGATCCATTAATTTATGGAACTATCCAACTATAACTGAGCTAGCATGTGTATGTACGTGAGTATGTACGTGAGTATGTACGTGAGTATGTACGTGAGTATGTACGTGAGTATGTACGTGAGTTTGTACGTATGTACGTGAGTTTGTACGTGAGTATGTACGTGAGTATGTACGCGAGTATGTACGCGAGTATGTACGTGAGTATGTACGTGAGTATGTACGTGAGTTTGTACGTATGTACGTGAGTTTGTACGTGAGTATGTACGCGAGTATGTACGCGAGTATGTACGCGAGTATGTACGTGAGTATGTACGTGAGTTTGTACGTGAGTATGTACGCGAGTATGTACGCGAGTATGTACGCGAGTATGTACGCGAGTATGTACGTGAGTATGTACGTGAGTATGTACGTGAGTTTGTACGTGAGTATGTACGTGAGTTTGTACGTATGTACGTGAGTTTGTACGTGAGTATGTACGTGAGTATGTACGTGAGTTTGTACGTGAGTATGTACGTGAGTATGTACGTGAGTATGTTAACATCTTCCTCCTAACCGGTTTGCATCTCATGTGCCAAATTTTCAGAGATTAAGCGGACCTTTAGAAAAAAGGTAACAACCTTATTTTTTGGATGTTCCCCATCAGTTAAGGATTCTTACACATTTTAGGGTTTAAACTCTACATCAGACAGAAGTAAATTGATTGTTTATAACATTATGCACATTTTCTGTGATTGCTCCAAAACTGCAACCATCAACCAGTTTGGGATGTTTAACTTGCGTTAATGTGAAAACTTTTATGTAACATGAGTTAACGCAAACACTTTACAGTCATTGTTTCGTGTCTTAATGAATACTTCGGAAAACTGTATTACAGACCTAATGCTCTTGCTACAATTGCTAGTAAATTATCTGAATCTTTAATATTATTAAGGGCTACAATTTTCTTCACAACCTGTGCCAACCAATCTGGATTTAAACAGCATCACTCAACTGAGATGCTCATATTTATATTAAAAGAACTTTATGCAAGCACCAACACAAGTCATGAATAGTGATGAAATAAGGCCAAATGAATGACGTTTATTAAAGAGATTAAGTTAAAGAGAGAGAAATGTGGGCTCTACATCCCAAGGCCAGGCCTGTGACTGAGCCCATACTAGTCTCCTGTACCTCTGGATGACAGAGCCCACATTTCGGCATATACAACATTAGCAGTATTGTTATAGATATATAAAACAACAGCATTACTACTGTAATCACAGTAGACCTTATGCACTGTACCGTACTAACCAAACACACCATTCATTCATATTAACTATAATCCCAACTACCTGCTGAAGAGTTACACTATATCAAGATTTAGCCTAAACCTATAAGTGGGGCCATTACGCCCAACTTACTAAAATCACCGGTGGAAGAGAAGCGAGCTGTCTCGGAATCAAAACCCTGTGAACACATTGTCCACCTGCACTAAGAGAATGGGGAAAGCGTTGAGATCTGCTATCAACCCCTCTTCCACCAATGATGTACATGTTGTGTCCCTAATGCTATCAAAAATTGGGAGGGAAGGGAGGGCCAAAATTGTTGATGTGACTACTCTGTCTGCTTTCACAAAACGAAGACTTCATTGCAATCTGCCACCGAGCACCACTACCGCACAGTGGTTGGTTCCTTGTGCCAAAAGAGCACCAAAGACAAAGGGGGGTAATTAGCATCAGACATTAGGCCAATCATCACTCGTCCTGCGTTGTTGCCAGCACAAAAATACATATGCAGCACGGTGCCGTGGCCGCATATTCCTATTTTTCGACACTACATAGTGAATAGCTCTTCTATGTATGTCACTATGTTGGATGCATCCAAGGCCTTTGACAAAGTGAACCATAGCAAGCTATTCACTAAACTAATTGACCGCGGCTGTCCTGCTTTTATTGCGCGCATTCTGTATCATTGGTACAGTACCAGAAATTCACTGTCAGATGGTGTCGGAGCTTTTCTATATTTTTACTGTCTCAAATGGTGTTAAACAAGGTGGAATCCTTTCTCCCCACCTTTTTATTGCGTACATGGATGACTTAAGTGTAAATCTTAACAAATTACAAATTGGATGTCTTTATGCAGGCACCATAATGAATCACTTGATGTATGCAGATTACCTCTGTATTTTTTTCACCTAGTGTTTCTGCATTGAAAAAACTACCAGATTGTTATGCCAAGTATGACGAAATGTCGTATTTTATGGTTATTGACAGCAAACCTCAGGACATGAAAAATATTCATCCGTCACTCTCTATAATCATCCATTACCTCACACTATTAAATATAAATATCTATATAAAAATGTTATATATACTTTTTATTAACCATCTATTTTTTATTCCATGTGTGTCTATATATTTGTATTATGTTTTTTTTATTGTATTGTATGTATACATGTGGACTTTTGTTTGAAATAAACATTGTCATTATTCTAAAACAAATTTATTTTTAATCATGTTTTAATTGGTACAAAAACTACATAAGAAATACTTGGAAAACTATAAATTATTTTTATTACTGAACATTCTTCAGGATAGTTCGTTTTCAAATCAGATGACGTCATTCAGCGTCATCGGTACTGATGAAGTCGACGTGATACGTTGACGAAAGCCTCTACCAGGTAAATTAAACATCTTGGATATGAAAAATGAAAGTTTCTGATTTATTTATAAATTACTTTCTTTCTAAAACAAAAATATACAAAATTGTCAAAAATAAATTTAATAGAAAATGATGCAAAATTAACATTAAAGTAGGTTAGCCACTCACAGTCTGGGGCATCCTCTGACTCCGTGAGAAATGTGAGATTGGTGATACAGGAAGTGTTCATAAAGTCTCCTAGATCACCCAGATGAACTCTGCAACAACGAAGCACACAATCACAGTCTATCAATATAGGACGACACCAATCAGATCTCAGACCAGACAATCACAGGCGATTCACACAAAGTAGAACTTCAACTAACGCAACTGGACCAATTTCACTGCTTCCTCTGTTTGTTACTGTGATTATATGTATGTATATTTTGTATTTTAAGTGGATTCAAGCGCTATATAAATTGTGATTATTATTACCAGTTTGTAATTCCCTACACAAACTGTAGAATTTGAATGAACTTGGTGCGTAATTTACCACTGTTATAATCTGCAGCCACAATAAATGTGGTCTTCTGCTGTCGGCAAAACTCGACTAATACCTCCTCGCCAGCCATGGGTGGTAGTTGGCTACACTACCCCAGGCAACCATCCTACGCAATCTGTGGAAGGACACTGAATCACTGAATCATCTTATCTTAGTTGTTGACTCCACTGGTTGCGACTATAACCGTGAGAACCGTGCAAATTTGAACATGTTCAAATTGTAAAGAACCGTTCAAATACTAAGCATGGTCTGTCGAAAATATTGTGGATGTCAGCTGGTTTAACCACAGCACTTTGATGTTCTCGATTATTCCCACATTCAAGACAGCAGATTCAGTGAACTTCCTACTAATAACTACCACCAGTGCTGGTTGCAGTTAAAGGAACAGACAATGGCGTTTTAATGAAAATGTGGGGACATTTGTAAATATCCTTCCACTGTAATCATATTTTCAATGTTTCATGTGTCAAGTCCCTCCCCGGGATGTCTGCCTACCTGGTCGCACTGATGTAGCCGGTCTGCAGCTTCTTAATGGTCGACACGAGTGCTGGATGTAGCGAAAGTGACACGTCTACAGGAGAACAGCATTGATGAAAGAACAGTGCGTAGTACTGCCAACACAACAGCATCTAGCTATAATCAAGTATGTGCGTGTGTGCATGTCGGCATGTGTATGTGTGTGCGCGTGTGCATGCATGTGTGCGTGCGTGTGTGCATGCATGTGTGAATGTGGTAATGTTAAAGTTTCCCTCCAAGGCACCTTGCACCTCAGGTGCCAAACTTTCATGGATTAACCTTTGACCCCTCAGAAGAAAAGTAACACCTTTATTTTTTATAATTTAAGTGTTTTGTAATGGTTTTAGGGTTAATACTGGACGTTAGGCAGACGTAAATCAATTGTTAATGATGTTATGCGTGGTTCCAAGCCACACAATTCGTCCTGTGATAATTTGACCATGTTATACGTAACTTGCATTGCGAATTATTTCATAACAAACATTATTTCCGAATTCCAAGGAGCGAATACTTTAAGGAAACTGCCTTCAGTGTCTCTGTAAATGTTGACCTTCCAAAGAATGGTCAGATGCCATCAAGATTTTCAATAAATACATATGGCTTAAGCTGCTTTTGATATTTTGTCATTGCGGAGTAGAACACATTGTCATTTAAGACTACACATTGTGGTTTACCCACGGGTGGCCATTACCTCTATTTATGGTAATTGGGCAAGAGTCGTGCCCTTTTTCAATATCAAGACCGTGAATAATTCAATTGTATTCGTATATTTGGCATTTTGTGTCGTTGCTGAAATAAACGCAGACCTATTAAAGCCAAAAGAAGTTGGCACACGAAAGTGGAATGAAGGCATCACTGCTGCGTAGACACACCTAACATGGAGGCTCTGATAGGGAGAATGATGATTGGTCGACCCAGCATCTTCCATTTGCCAAGATACTGGATATCTGTCTTGAACATGTCAAGGAGCATCGCTATGTCCAGGGGAAGGTAGAATTGGGTCTGGTCAACAAACTGAAAATAAAAATAAATAAAAATCTTTATTTTTGCACATTAAAAATGGCAATTGTACACTCGTAATAGAGTAATTTCTATAACATATTTAACATACTGCATGTCTTAAAACCATTTCTGATTTCTAACAATTCAGATAAAATATGACGCCAACCACAAAATATATCTCGACAATGTTTGTGAACTGGAGCAACATAGAGTGAACGAACTTGCCCAAGGTTTGACACCGCAGCACAAGATTAAAACCCAGGTTCTCTCAGTTGAGAGTCCGAAGCGCTAGCCACTGCACCACGACGCTCCACGCATATTTTTGCATCTTAATACCCGGTTCACTGCAGCAGGCCTCAGATATGATACTAGTTGGTGGCTTAAGCTCAGTCTCGATAGATACATGTTGAAACAAGCGATGTTTCGATCCGTCTACAGTGGATCTTGATCATGCATTGATGTCATTTGACATGGCTCAGATTTTTGCGGAATGATCTGGTTGTAGATGACATGTCACATGACATCAGTCATGATCAAGATCCGCTGTAGACGGGTCGAAACGTCGCATGTTTCAAATACAGCTCCAATGTAAGTAAAATTTTTGCTATTAAAAATTAATCTTGGAGCCATGAAAAATATCTTCCATAATAATAACAGTATGTCTTCATGCCGTCAAGAATATACTGCTGCAGGATAGTGATATTTCACTATCTTGCAGTTTGTAACATCACTGTGGGGACAAACATTGTAAATAAAACTACCTTAAAACCCTTTAATCTAGACATCAGATATGAATAATTAGAAGGTATTAATATTTCTATGTTCACCAAACTGAAATTGGCTTTTTTGAACACATCATTTGTGGGAAACATTATTAATGTTGCGTCCTTAGCTGAAATTAGTACTTACTGCTGTTTTCTTGCCTTATTAAAAACAGCAGGCACAGGATGTTAGAGATGTTTACCTGGGGGAAGAAGGCGATGGTTTTGTTGCCAAGCATGTAGATTTTACTGGTCGCCAGCACTCCAACGACATCTGAAGGTCTGCCCGATAGCCCGAGCTTCTTACACTGCCCTGGAACATCGGGCACAAGACTTGTCAACAGGCCATTTATATATTCACAAGCAGAATTACTAATTGTTTAAAATAATCTAACTATAGTCTATCTAACATACGTATGTATGTATGTATGTACGTACAAAACTATGTTCATATGTACATATATACGTGTGTATGTATTTATGGAGATATGTATGTCAACAGGACATTTATATATATAGAATTATAACTATTAGTTCTTTCTACAGTTTAATAATCTAACCATAAACGAGCATGTGTGGGTGTGGGTCTGTGCATGTGTGCGTGCATTCATGCGTGCGTGCGTGCGTGCGTGCGTGCGTGCGTGCTTGTGTGTAAGACTATGTATGTATGTGAAGTTTTTCCTTCTAGATGCTTTGTACCTGAGGCACCAAACTTTCAGTGGTTCATCTATGAATACCTGAAGGATAAGCAATGCTTTTATTTTAATGAATCTCCCCATAGGTTAGGGGTTCTTACCAGCTAAGGCAGCAGTTCCCAAACTGGGGTACATGCACCCCTGGGGGTACATGAGGTGTTTTCCAGGGGGTACACGAAGGGTTGGCTGAAAGGAAGGATTTCGCCATTTTGTGTGCTACTTGCACCAAAGACAAAGACTTCAACGAGACTTTATCCCTTAGAGTTCACTAAGAAGTGCGAGGCGGTCTTCCGTAAAGCATCAAAATGTTTTGTGGTCAAGGGATTATTGTGAGACAATGTGTGCGCGTGTGCGTGGGTGGTGTTCTTAGCAGTTTTTCCCCCAGAGTGAATGAAGGAGATGATATGTTTCACCATTCAAAAATGCAGACGGCAGGCATGCAAGTTATGTGGACTGTTTGGAGTCCGTGATTAACTCCACCATGATGCGGTTGAACATCTTCCTCTGGCCATGTTCTTGTCTAATTTGGACGTGTCATATTGTGGGGAGTTGAGGGCGTTGTTTATTTTCCGTCTACCTATTTATGTGAACACAGATTCTGGGCATTACTCAACACAAAGATCAAACTTCGAGCCCGACTCTATGCGACATATTATCTCCGAAACTGCCTGTCAAAAACTGTTTCCCGAATTGAGTCCCTGATTTTGAAAAGGCTAGTTCATCCCTTTAGTTTTAAAACAATATTTTTTTGGTATAAATATATGAGAGTACTACCCCTCTACAGGGGGTGATGAGACTAACCAAGGTGAGAGAAGAGGTGACTAAGGACACGGGCAGGGTAGAGCTGGATGGGGGCGACTTGTGCCACCGTCTGAACACGGAGGTCGTGGCTCGCCAACTTGAGCTGTATAGATGTGTCTTCAGCCAGGATCACAACTGAAATAGGCGCATTCATCATGACAACAATAATACTTTGTTTCTGGTTAAAAACTCATGTATTGGTACATACAAGAATGCATTAAAATTGATAAGTTAAAAAAATAGATATAAGTTAAAAATGTAAATAAGTAAAAAATATAAATAAGATAAAAAAGCATATGTTAAAAATGTATAAGTAAAACATTGTAAGTAACATATTAGAAAGCACGCTTTCTCAGAGGATTATAAATGAATGAAACAGATTATCTACCAAATCTGTATATGCTAGCAGCATAAAACAAATTCGACAAATACCCCAGAAGGATAGATTTCACATAAATAACAAATGTTTGACTCTTGATAAATGGCTTCCTTGTCCACTTGTCATCTGGGATTTATGGTCTGGATGGCAATCTTCTAAAGTTGTGTTATACAGTGTAAATTATATCTATTATAACATATCGACTGCCCAAATGTTATACAGTATAAATTATATCTTTTATAACATGCCGACCACCCAAATGTTATACAGTATAAACTGTATCTATTATAACATGCCGACCACCCAAATGTTATACAGTATAAACTATATCTATTATAACATACCGACTGCCCAAATGTTATACAGTATAAACTATATCTATTATAACATGCCGACCACCCAAATGTTAAACAGTATAAACTATATATATTATAACTACTGACCACCCAAATGTTATACAGTATAAACTATATATATTATAACTACTGACCACCCAAATGTTATACAGTATAAACTATATCTATTATAACATGCCGACCACCCAAATGTTATACAGTATAAACTATATCTATTATAACATACCGACTGCCCAAATGTTATACAGTATAAACTATATCTATTATAACATATTGACCACCCAAATGTGATACAGTATAAACTATATCTATTATAACATGCCGACCACCCAAATGTTATACAGTATAAACTATATCTATTATAACTACTGACCTCCCAAATGTTATACAGTATAAACTATATCTATTATAACTACTGACCACCAACATGTTATACAGTATAAACTATATCTATTATAACATGCCGACCACCCAAATGTTATACAGTATAAACTATATATATTATAACTACTGACCGCCCAAATGTTATACAGTATAAACTATATCTATTATAACTACTGACCACCCAAATGTTATACAGTATAAACTATATCTATTATAACTACTGACCACCAAAATGTTATACAGTATAAACTATATCTATTATAACATACCGACTGCCCAAATGTTATACAGTATAAACTATATCTATTATAACATGCCGACCACCCAAATGTTATACAGTATAAACTATATCTATTATAACTACTGACCACCCAAATGTTATACAGTATAAACTATATCTATTATAACACGCCGACCACCCAAATGTTATACACTATAAACTATATTTATTATAACATGCTGACCACACCAATGTGTTTTAATGATTTTTTATTTTAGTGTAAAAGAAAACAGGTCCGAAGCTAATGCTGAGAGCACATTGACATTAGAAGCTCCACTCCTTTCAATTATAAAAATTTCCTATCTTGAGATTTGAGTGACAGTGTGGCAATTTTTGTAAACTTTGAACTGCTGAATTAAAATAAAGTTCTGCTTCGTGAAAACACCTTTGGGCAGCCAGTATGTTAGAAAATACGTATTTTAAATATATTGTATGAGTTTACCCTGAAAAAAGAAACAGAAAACCTCACTATAAATGTTGTTATGTACCGACCCTGTACGACTGTGTCTGGTCGGGGTTCAGCAGAGAGACGTCGGTTCAGTGGATCGAGCTCACCTTGAGACAGGAAGCCCTGCAACACAGCACACGCAATGTACATTCTGGGTAAAGATAGACAACCAATAATATGCATAGGTTGATCTTGGGATTACTCCGATACCACCCACTGCCAGTGTAGGATAAAAGCATTTTATATTCTACAATGGTGATCTTATATCTAATTTATACAGTATATTATACTTATTTATGTATTATTATTTTTAATTTATTGATATTCTACATGGTTATGTTTTTTAACTTATAATTTTAATATATTTACACTTTTAAAACTTATTTAATTTCAAGCCACTCTCAGATAACAGAACAAATAGAACCTACTTCAGAGAGGTATGAAAACTTCTCTATTATCCTACGCGTATTTTATACTATTAGGCTTATGAGCTCATGAGAATGTTAGCGAAATGGCCTGCGGAGACAATACTGAGTCACTCACTTCCTTGAGTAGTCGACCGATCACGAACAGAGACTGCCCCCACATCTGTGGCATCTTGCCACACGGCACGCGATCCTGACTCTTTGGGTCGTCATATTCTTCTCGCACCTGCAGATGACAATAAGATAGTAAAGTAAACAACAAAGGTACAAGCTTACATGGCATGGTATCCAGTCCTCAGGACTGCTCAAGGAACTTTTCACCTGGCAGGCCAGTTCAATCGAACACCATCTCGACTTCTCTGGGAAGTGTTCAGCCATACTGCAATTACTGTGCAAAGACTATTCATACATAAATATCCATCAGTGCCCAAACCAAGTATTCACGCCTACCGGTACAGTTGAATGACTCGACCGAGATTCCACTACTCTAATCGTTGCACCACGAGACATTAATTTAGATCTGTGCACAGACGTACACTTATGCCTATGTTAATACATTAAGATTATGTAAAGACCTATACTTAGATATATGTACAGACATACACTTATGCCTATGTTAATACACTAAGATTATGTAAAGACCTATACTTAGATATATGTACAGATGTACACTTTTGTCTATTTACAGACATATACTAATATACTATCTATGTGCAGACATACACCGAAATTTATCCATGGACATACACCTAAGACAATACGTACTTATAGACACAGATATGTACCATGAATCCTGTATTTGTAGCTGCCTGACTTTCCTCTGTGCCGTTTGTAACAGGCAATCCTTATTTAAGGCCAGACACCCCAGGTGAAATGGTGTTTTTTGACCAAAAATACTGAAAATGGTTTTCTGCCAGATTATTATACCTTTGTATGCATACTATCAATAAAGTTAACATCTATGGCAATTACATACCTCTAAGTGAGTTTTAATCATGGATCAAGCATGTCGATATCATGTAATGAAATCCATTATGCAATCTTTGACAGCCATTTTCAAAAAAACATTTTTCTTCAAATTTCTGCATTTGGAAACGGGATATCTCTTGGAATAATTGTGCTATGTAAATAAAGTTTTCAGTGTTGCATTCAGCATAGTCTACTGTGTGCAATGATCAGACACTTTTTTTAAATCATGAATAGTTTGAAAGATATAGCCATATTTGTTGCAAAAAACAAGATTTTTTTTTGTATTTTACCCAAAAATTATTTTAAAAATAAAAACACATTTCAAAAAATGCTTTGATCATTGCACAATAGAATCTATAGAGAACATGGATTTGCAAGAATTATACCTATATATGGATTCAATAAAAAGTGGCAGCTTTTCCAAATTTGCCAATATTTGCTCAAAATGGTGGCCATTTTGTTTGTTACCATGGAAACGGGTCTGGCTGAAAAAAGTTCAATATATATTTTACTCAGTAGGACCCATTGGGCAGAAAAAATTGAACTGTTTGCACAAATAAAAAAATAATCCTATCTACCTGCCGTGTCTGGCCTTAAAGCCATACCTGGACTTTGATGAGCCAAGACCATTTTAGCCCTGCGTATAACATACTTCCGTAGCGCACACAATTAGGAAAAAATTAAGTGGGTCCCATAAAAAGTCATATGTTTGCTATTAATGAATAAGGTATACTTTTATTGCTAAAATACTTTACTGTAATGAATTGATAATAACTGCATCACATTTTATATTATCGTTGTGATATCATTATGTAAGTAACTAAATGTTTATTTTTATTGGCTATTACAATATAAATACACAGAAATAACACTTTGATAATAATACTTATTTAACAATTAATAATTTATATTAGCTTGCAGCAAATTACAATACAATCATATTTAAGTTAAGATATACTCACTTATTGATAACAGCGAAGTGCAAGTTAGAATTAAATATACAGTTTTTGACCAATGACCTGTTTTAGTTATATTTGTCGATCAAGTTCCTTTTTAATGTGCAAACAAATGCATGAAATGTTGACACCATTGTAGTACTGGAAGGTAATGAATTCCAGTGTTTTACAACATATATTGCTAAACACTTTGGCTTAACGTTAACATTGTCAGACATATCGATATTCAACTCAGGAAGGGTGTGAAGAAGTTTGTTTTGTAAACAAACACTGCACATTGACAGGTACTAGCAAATTGTTATACACTTGATACGTAATTGACAAAAGATCATAAAATCTACTAGGTCTTGAAATCTTAGTACTCTACATCTATTAAATAACGTATTGGTATGATGAAGCCTATCAACACCACATATCAGTCTAATCACCCTCTTTTGTAAGATTGTAATACAAAGTACATTGGTGATATATCTAGTTCCCCAAACTTCACAACAGTAACTCATTACTGGTAAGAAGAGTGAATAATACAAAGTAAACTTTTGTTTCCTAGGATATGACTTGCTCTATACATTACTCAGGGCTGCCTACCTGATAAAAAAAACAATTTCCATAATCACATCGGATCCCATCCCGCTCCCCGGTGCACATTTCCGACTCCACAAGGTTGTCAATCAAACCTTTCTCTGAAGTAGATACAGTGAAAAGCCCAGCCTGTTCACGGTGCCTGGGAATCCAGGAAGTTACTAATTTAATCATCGAAAGTAGATATACCCGGTACTTTGTTTCAACATAATGTGTTGCTACAGTGTAACTCCTGTCAGCAGCATATATTATTATATAGACATAACAACATATACCCACTTGCCACTACAGTCATCAGCAGGCTGCTGGCAGTTGATGTTGTAACATTGTACACAGGCACAGCATTGGATGACATCACTGGCTTTGTAGAATTTGAGGTGGACTAAATAAATTGTGTTATAAATTGTAACCAGTGAATGGTGACAGTTTCTTCATGGCCTCTGGAGCAGCATTATTTATAGATTTAGCAATTCTTTAATGTGTATCATTTCTAAAGTCAGATATTTTATTTCCGTAATGATTACGGAAAATCGGTAATGGTAGGCAGCCCTGCATTACTCCAACTATTCTAGATAGCCTACTCTTCACACTGTTTATATGTTATATTCCAGTTTTTCATCAATGTTTAATCCAAGGAATTTTGTCATGTTAACTGTATTAATTTTGTTATTACAAATTTTTACATCTAAGTCAATATTTATCTTACAGTTACCAAAGATAATGTAGTTAATTTTTGATATATTCAGAGACAATTTGTTAATAGTGAACCATGTTATAGTTTATCTAGTTCACAATTAACAACATGTTTTAGCCTATTTACATCCGTGTCAGAATATAATATATTGGTATCATCTGCAAACAGCACAAATTTTAGAGGTTCTGATACATTACATACATCATTAATATATAAAACGAACAAATACCTTCTTTAAGTCAACAAAAACGACAAGTGTGTACTTTTTTAGATGTACTAATTTCTTCGACCAGGTCAATCAATGCATGTGAAATGGACATTGAGGATCGGAGGCCGTATTGACTGTTGGACAAGATATTTTTATCAATAAATTCTTTGAGTCTTTTATTATAGTTTTTCAAGTATTTTGGAAAATTTACACAAGGATATTGGTCTGCAGTTGTCAAATTCTGTTTCTGAACCATTTTGAAATATAGGTATGACTTTTAATGTTGTCAAAACACAAAACAAAAATAAATAAATTGTATCATTCTACCAGAAAATAACTTGGTGGCTGAGTGTCCATACATCCAGTGGATGAAATGTAGCCATGCATTTAAGCTATACAGTAAAGCTAAAATTATTCCACATGTTGAGATGTTTTATTTTTATGTATAACATTGATGTTATAAATGCATTGAAAAGACTACCCGGAGTGTAGCTGGTTTAGTGCAGTAATACCAGCTGTGTTGGCTTCAAAAGGTGTTTGGTTGACAGCTGGTAATAACAATGTAATAATGTTGCGTTCCATTGGGCTTGTTTATATCATAAACACGACTTGGCGAACTGTAAAGTTCACGTGCTCCTCCAGTTTACCACTTATAAATTTATGCAACTGGGTCTAGTAGGGGGTTACGAAGTCGTATTCGCTGTATACATGAGGTGAGTGGAAGGCGGCATTATCGTCGTCTCCAGCAGCCGTGAGAACAGATGTATCTTGTGGTTTGACTTACTTTTGGGAAATGCCAGACCATTAGGCCACCTGCACAGTTGACCAGGCACGTGGGATTATAACACTGGATCTTGTACCAGAGCAAGTGCAATTTACTCCAGTCCATAGAGGCAAGGGTAATGGTGTTATTTTGACAATCGGTAAAGCCAAGGTATGAACATTGTGCTTGGAACTTGGCTTAAAACATCGACACCTGATTCCATGAGCAAGCTTCTGAACAAAGCAGACAGTTGTTACAGTTGATGTCTGCTAGTGTGGGACAGTTGCCAAGAACGGTGGATGCCATCACATTCAAAGATGTTTGTGCACAGCCATGGTCAGCGATGCCGATGGCCCAGACACGGGATACGCGGGATGACGCCGCCATGCCGTTCCAGGCAGCGTTCTTTGACAGCGACAATGAAAGTGACTTTGGAGGATTTTAATTGTGAAATGGACGATGGCATCATAGTTGTAGACGTTTGCCCGGTGCGCGCGGCATTGTTTGGTGATGTTGACGACTCAGACATGGATACATGGAATGACGCCGCCGGAAGTTATAATAATGGCATGGCATTCTTCAATGCTAATGGTGATGATGAAAGTGACTTTGAAGTTCAATGGATTTTAATGTATTTATATGTTTTGACCTTTGTTTCTGAACACTTTATGGACCCAGGTTTTTATGTGTTATGTAATGATTTGCACCAGTGGCAGTTGTAATACAATGTTTTATTGATATATCCAACTTTGTTTTTTTGGTAAGTTTTTCACTTATTATAAACGTTACTACTGATTACCCAGCGAGCAATTTTCACGTTTTCGACAAATTACTGTATTTAAAGCCGCACCCCAACTTTGCCGTCATCATCATCAATTAGGCGACACATTACTGTAATTGAAGCCGCGGTTACAAATACAAGATTGACGATACTCATGCTTACAGTATCGTAACACAATATAAAAGCTTTCTTTGGCACCAATATCTTTGCAACCTCAACTACAGTGGCATAACAAACTCAAAGATCAGACTGTCGCAAGGTTTAAGCAGACTTTTCCTTGAGTCTGTGTACAAACCTTCAGAGAGAACGTTAGAGGACTCACCTTGTCTGGAGGAACTGCGTACAACTCAGGCATGACGCAGAGTCCATCTTCCTGCTTCAACATCACGTCTGCCAGAGCCTCCGAGTATTCTTCCACCTACAGCCAAATAAAACATTCTTTACCCGAATTACCCCTGCACATTGCTGGCAAGAAAAGTCACCTATAAATATTTTCTGATTAAAGCTGCCTCTAGATCACAGATTATAAAACGCCTGTGGATAACAATGATAATTGCAGTGTTACTATATAATGCCAATGTTACTTACTATACAGGGTTTCTGTTAAGTGTGCTGATCACAGGGACCATGACCTCTAAAGCAGGGACCGCATAACATACCTTGCCCAAGTGATAGCTCGTCGAGGAACCATGGACCACTATGAATACAACAGGATTGTAATAAATTATGATGTAACACTAACAATTTGTTGTCTTGTGTAAGTTGAGTTCCATCTATGTTAACTGTTTAAAAAACATCTGTGTCTAGTTAACATTCAATATAGGCCTACGTAACTCTGAGTTTACATACACTGCTATCAGTTGACAACGCTATGAGGACATTCATTCTCCTACCATTATGGCGGTAATGGAATCCATGCATCAAGGAATGGCCAAGATTAATCCAGCTCCAAGTTGGTTTCATAATATTAATTACTATCAAAATAAATATTTAAAATACTGTTTAAGTCTTTCAGAATGGTATCATAAGGTTTTTAATTGAAACATGTCCATCGTAAACATAGCTTCTAGCAGAATTCCCATCCCTAATACATCATTTGCAACATAACAAGATAGTAATATTGTGTTTGCTGCTAGGTATAGCCAAATCTTCACAAATTACATAGATCACTATACAAATATGATCTTAGAACTGATCTAGCAAGTTGGTCGTGTTCATTCTAGCAGTGTGAACATGTTTGAAAATAGAATTGATAAATATCTGATAGAGGCAGGTTATATGTAGGTGAAAATCATTGGACTCTGGATAAACCTAAAGCTTCCTAGTCCACATGCCTTCTGGAGACCGCGCTGTTTTCTTGCAATATGTTGTAATCATCATCTACGTGCTGAATTGTTTGTGGAACTTATAGATGCTGCCCAGCATAATTTGACACGTAGAGGTATTCGAAAGCGGTGTTGCGAATCAAAGGTGCTAATAAAAAGTTTCCCTCCTCCATTCTCGATGGCTAGGTACATGGATCGCCAAAGCCGGGTAAATTACCCGGGTCCCGGCTTTTATCAAAAACCCAGCTATATAACTGCCAAGCCGCAAGTTGGCATGTCCTTACCCAGCGGCTGTCTCTCACGCGGGCAGCCACAGGCACCCAAGATTGCATACCTCTAATAAATTATGGATTTTGAGTAAATATACATTCTGAACAGTTAAAAGCATTATTTCACGACGGTGACCATCTCAAGTTACAGCATGTCATAAACACACACACTCCTACATCCTCTGTTTTGCAGCTTCAGATAAAATATAATTTAACAACAATACATTATATTAAACATATAAAATAATTAAGAAATACATAAATTGAAATTACAATAAATTGTAAAAAACATATTTATTTAAAAAGTGCACTATCACGGATACAATATGCGGGTGTTCTGCAGAGTTGATAAATTGTACACCAGAGGCACCATGGGACATCTTGTGTAGCGTCTATACGGACGTGACGAGGAAATGTTTACCTGGTCTGGGTTGCCATTGAAGATGCCGTCAAGGACGAGATAGGCATAGAACATCGGCCACTCACATTCTATGTTCTCAAACACCTGCAGCTCTGAGGGGTTGTAGTACAGGCGGTTCGGGTCCTACACAAAAACAACCAGATAACGTTCTTGAAAATCTCTGATTTTCATGAAATTTTGCATAGATATCAGGTTAATTTACTTTGGCCAAATTTCAGATCTATGAATGGAAAAAATTGTGCTGATGTACAAGAAGAGCCAAGTCTTTTTTAAGTCTTGGACACCATCCTAAAGTGGTATTTTTATGCATTAATGTTCAAATATAATAAGTAAACTATACATTTCCTGAAAGGGCAGGTATTTTTCTATTTAGTTCCAAAAATGTAATAGTCAGATGACATAACATATGTTACTTTCACTATGTGCTTAGATTGTCATCCGATGCGTTTTGCATGGAAAACATAAAAAATTTGTTTTTGTTACGACATATTTTCACCATCAAACTAGTGTAAATCTAAGCGTAATTGTAAAACGAACAGCCGAGCACCTCCCTTTTGTAATTATTAATCTTACTGATCAATTTAAAAAGGTGTTATAGAAATCAGCCAATGCCAGTACACATTGCAAACAAATTTACTCTGTGGCGCTTCTTGGCAAAACCAGTGACCGGCAGAATCTGCTATGTGGCACTGAAACGGTTGATTATTTAAAATATTAAGAAATGTTGCAATCCCTCTTACCAAGTAAGTATACATAAATTTGGCCTATTTTGCTCAAGTCTCATTTCAAATTAACTTTGTGAAAAAGCAACCTATCTAGTATCCACCTCTACATGCCAGCTTGTTTGTGAAAAAGCAACCTATCTAGCATCCACCTCTACATGCCAGCTTGTTTGTGAAAAAGCAACCTATCTAGTATCCACCTCTACATGCCAGCTTGTTTGTGAAAAAGCAACCTATCTAGTATCCACCTCTACATGCCAGCTTGTTTGTGAAAAAGCAACCTATCTAGTATCCACCTCTACATGCCAGCTTGTTTGTGAAAAAGCAACCTATCTAGTATCCACCTCTACATGCCAGCTTGTTTGTGAAAAAGCAACCTATCTAGTATCCACCACTACATGCCAGCTTGTTTGTGAAAAAGCAACCTATCTAGCATCCACCTCTACATGCCAGCTTGTTTGTGAAAAAGCAACCTATCTAGCATCCACCTCTACATGCCAGCTTGTTTGTGAAAAAGCAACCTATCTAGTATCCACCTCTACATGCCAGCTTGTTTGTGAAAAAGCAACCTATCTAGCATCCACCTCTACATGCCAGCTTGTTTGTGAAAAAGCATCCTATCTAGCATCCACCTCTACATGCCAGCTTGTTTGTGAAAAAGCAACCTATCTAGTATCCACCACTACATGCCAGCTTGTTTGTGAAAAAGCAACCTATCTAGCATCCACCTCTACATGCCAGCTTGTTTGTGAAAAAGCAACCTATCTAGCATCCACCTCTACATGCCAGCTTGTTTGTGAAAAAGCAACCTATCTAGTATCCACCTCTACATGCCAGCTTGTTTGTGCAACCTTTTATATAAAGTTTAATTGAATTCATCTCACAAACTACATGTAATTAACTTTTTAATGTTGGACCCAACATCAATTCAATCGATTCATAAAACTGGAATCCTGACATGAATATGCGATACAATTATACACGTTTCTGTGTTGACATTGTTCACTTTCCTTGCCCTCTCGAAAACAACGTGACCGGTAATTTCAGTAGGTTGAAAGCCATGTTGACCCAATAACTGGCTTTGGCAAGATGCCTTATGTAATGACCAGTCAATTCTTTCGATCAGATAAATAAGAGTATGTACTTGTTTATTGCGGATATCACTAACTATTTACAGTATGCATATATGAACAACAAAGAACACAGAATGCAGATGAGGAGGCAGCTTTAATCAATAGACTACTCTACCTAATTTGCTTTCGATACATCCCACATTTGAACAGAGTGTATTGTAAACTCACCTCCCTTGGCGTCTTGTACCCGTCTCGCAGGAAGCGAGACAGTCCATAACGACCCTGAAACAAGAGTCCAAACCTCATTGGCTTTTGTACAAGAATGTTCATGGAAAGGGGGGCTGCTGTACAAGAATGTTCATGGAAAGGGGGGCTGCTGTACAAGAATGTTCATGGAAAGGGGGGCTGCTGTACAAGAATGTTCATGGAAAGGGGGGCTGCTGTACAAGAATGTTCATGGAAAGAGGTGCTGCTATAAAGGCATATTCTTATATAGCCCAGTATCCAGTCCTTAGGACTGCTCAAAACATTTTACACTTTACTCCTTGGCAGACCTATTCCATCGAACACCATCTCACCTTCTCTGGGAAGCATTCAGCCACGCTGCAATTACTGTGCGAAGACTAATCATACACAAATATCCACCACTGTCTATAGCCAGGTACTCATTCATACAGCTGAGTGAACTGGAGCACTGTAGTCTGAAAGAACATGCCTAAGGCTTGACACAGCAGCAGGAGGATAGGGACATGGGATTACTTGATTGAGTCCAGAGCTCTAGTCGCTATACCACCATATTAGAAAGCAGTGGTGGGCAGGAATGGAAAGAGCTGTACAGCAATACAGGACACACACCTCACCTCTGTAAAACAGGCAACCATGAGGAAGCACAAAGCTGTAGGAAGACCACAAATGTATAAGCTTGAAATTACATTTTCTGCTAGCCATTGGAGAATCTTCCATTTGCTTAAACATATCAAATCATGTGTTGCAAACAATGATCTATTCAGCATTTCAACAGATACTGTCAAAAGCATGAATTAGTAATTTGATTTTGACTCTGTTAGTTGTTAAGTTCAGGAATGTAGGATAAGCTTAACGCTAAGATGATAGTCTTGGTAAATGACGCGACTTTTTTTATTAAGCAAACATAGGAGTTTATTCAAACACATAACGCTAAGTAATTGTGTAACTTTAAGAATGCTTCATGAAACCGGCCTCTTGGTGAAGTTAACATATAAAAAATACAACGTCACACCAGAGGGCGCACCTGTAGTTTCTCGATGACACTATTCCGTGTTAATTCAATGAGCTGAGGGTCGTCAACAGAGAATGCTGGGTAACTGATGACACTGAGCAGACCCGCGTCTGTCTCCTACAAACAAACAGATACTCAACATCCAAGTACATATACATATCTACGTATATAAAATACTGTTAGTGTTACTGGATTCGACACGAGCGGTAGAGTTCGTTGGAATTTTGAAAATGATGAACATTGAAGAACGATGCAAATTGCACCTCCCGTCCCATTCCGTCCATTTCTACATCCCCCTAACAACCTCCCATCCCTTCCCTCCCTTTCTACACCCCCCTAACAATCTCCCATCCCCCCTTTCTACACCCCCCTAACAACCTCCCATCCCATCCCTCCCTTTCTATATCCCCCTAACAACCTCCTGTCCCCTTCCACATCCCCTAACAACCTCCCATCCCCTTCCCTCCCTTTATACATCCCCATAACAACCTCCCATCCCCTTCCCTCCCTTTCTACATCCCCATAAGAACCTCCCATCCCCTTCCCACATCCCCATAAGAACCTCCCATCCCTTTCCCTCCCTTTCTACATCGCCCTAACAACCTTCCGTCTCCTTCCCTCCCTTTCTACATCCCCTTAAGAACCTCCCGTCTCCTTCCCTCCCTTTCTACATCCCCTTAAGAACCTCCCATCCCCTTCCCTCCCTTTCTACATCCCCCTAACAACCTCGCATCCCCTTCCCTCCCTTTCTACATCCCCCTAACAACCTCCCATCCCCTTCCCTCCTTTTCTACATCCCCTTAACAATCTCCCATTCCCCTAACAACCCCACATCCCCGTCCCTCCCTTTCTACACTCCCCCTAACAATAACAACCTCCCATCCCCTTCCCCCCTTTCTACACCCTCCCAACAACCTCCCATCCCTTCCCCCCTTTCTACACCCTCCCAACAACCTCCCATCCCTTCTCCCCTTTCTACACCTCCCTAACAACCTCCCTTTCTACATCCCCCCAACCCCCACTGAATCACACTACTACTACATCTTCTCACTTTCCTCTTGTCAAAGAGTACCCCCAACATCTTCAACCAAATGAAGGTGGTCATCAAACAGAAGAAAAATAATGCTATAATAACAAACATTTTATTATATGTATGTATAATCTATTTCAGTGACAATACACTGACTTTGGGGAGAGTATGGCCATATCTCCTCCCCGGTGCCAAGGTACACTCTTCTCATTTCTATGTTTGTTTCCTGGGATAATTGGTCTATGGTCAACCAACTGGTGGTGTACTACATGAAACACAAAAGTAGTTATTTAGAGATGTTGACTTAAAAATTTGCTGCATGAATTTGCTGAGTGGACAAATCAAGTGATGAGCCATTTGCTAAAGGGTGCTACTGTGGATTTCCTTACATTCATGGGTGTAAGCGTCTTTATGAAAAAAGTTCCTGTATTTATCGACATTTCGTCCACCTTTGAGATTTTTTTCAAGATCAGCCGACAGCATACTAGAGAGAAGTCTGTTGTCTACTACTCCACATGGTGATAGTTGGTATGAAGATTCCAGGGCTACTTTTTTAATGTATAAATTGTTAAATACAATGAAATAATATTTGCTTTTTTAATTAGTTAAAATTACATCCAGGCATGTAGTGATGAAAACTACCACATTTTCTGAGACACTGGTTACAGATGGTTGCCCATTTACATTCTGGTAAGTTTTGCACATGTTTACATAGTATTATACCATTCCAGCAAATAGCAGACGTTACACTTGTGAATGATAATAACATAAAAAAGCCAGAAAATCTCAAATATAGTACCATCACATCAACATTTATTTAATGCTTTAAGTGTGGAAGAAACCATTACAAGCACTCACCTTAGAGTTAGATTCTCGTGGTAGTACAGAATGCAAGATAGCCTGGAAATAAGTTCAGGGAATTTTATAACATAATTATAAATAAGCAATAGTAAATGGGTTATTATTTTGTTAATGTGATTGCTAACTCTCAAAATATGTAAATATTCAACAACTGTCATGTTATAAAATCACATTTAAAAAACTTAATAAAACCAAATACTGAAAAAGTAACAAAACTTGTTGTAATTTTTACGAATTTGGTTGAAAACTGAAAAAAAATTAATTTGTTGGTTGTTAACGCATAAGTTATTATTTGAAATGATAATCCAATTCATTGTATATAAATTATTTTGATTTAATCTAGAATTAACCTCTTCATTCTTAACAAATTGCAACCATTCACAAGAATTACCAAAACAAACCTGAGAAGGGCGTTTACAGATAAACGCCCCATTTTCAGAGACTCCCCTTACCTGGCACGCTTCAGCTTCGTCTGGGATCACATTGATGACGGAGGCTGGACCGCCCCGGGTTCCGAAAAGGTCAAGGTCATTGAGGGCTTCCAAGGCTGCCTGCGATGTGGGGTAATTACAATGTCAATGATCATCTTCATGACTAAGTCTAATAGTTTAAATCATGTTATAAAAAATAAACAACGTAAGGTAATGAACAAATCATGTTATAAAAAATAAACAATGTAAGGTAATGAACAAATCATGTTATAAAAAATAAACAATGTAAAGTAATGAACAAATCCTGTTATAAAAATAAACAATGTAAGGTAATGAACAAATCCTGTTATAAAAAATAAATAATTAAGGTAATGAACAAATCCTGTTATAAAAAATAAACAATGTAAGGTAATGAACAAATCCTGTTATAAAAATAAACAATGTAAGGTAATGAACAAATCCTGTTATAAAAAATAAATAATTAAGGTAATGAACAAATCCTGTTATAAAAAATAAACAATGTAACGTAAATAACAAATCCTGTTATAAAAAATTAATAATTAAGGTAATGAACAAATCCTGTTATAAAAAATAAACAATGTAAGGTAATGAACAAATCCTGTTATAAAAAATAAACAATGTAAGGTAATGAACAAATCATGTTATAAAAAATAAACAATGTAAGGTAATGAACAAATCCTGTTATAAAAAATAAACAATGTAAGGTAATGAACAAATCATGTTATAAAAAATAAACAATGTAAGGTAATGAACAAATCCTGTTATAAAAAATAAACAATGTAAGGTAATGAACAAATCATGTTATAAAAAATAAACAATGTAAGGTAATGAACAAATCATGTTATAACAAATAAACAATGTAAGGTAATGAACAAATCATGTTATAAAAAATAAACAACGTAAGGTAATGAACAAGTATCTGCGGCATATGACAACCCTTGAAAGACAAAAAACACAGATTTACACCAAGAAACAAAATCAAATCATATTTATTTTGCAACAACAACAACAACATAATAATAAGAAAACAACCATTAAACAAAACAAAAACAAGACTTATAAACGTAGTATGTTGCAACATGTCCCCGGACCTGACATAATATTATTGTTGCTTGTCTGTTGCAAATAACAATCATTTATTCCTGTGCAAAGAGCATGTCCTACAGAAGAGTGTTCTCACCTTGGCCATGCCCAGAGATGTAGCGTTCAGTTCGGGAACTCCGTGGTTTGTCTTGTCTCCTCTCTCCCAAATGCCGTAATCCTAAAGAGAAATCATTATTACTTTTTAACACAATTCCTCAACAGAAATATTTGTTATTCAAGACAGTTTAATGTAAAATGCACAGAGTAGTTTTAACTAGATTGAGTACAGTGTAATTAGTATTGTTATTACTATTAAAATAGGTGTTATGTTACTACAGCAGTGTCACATGGGATCATGTTATGACAGTCCACTCACTGGTGTTCTGTTACTACAGAAGTGTTACAGGGGATCATACTAAGAGAGGCCACTCATTGGTGTTCTGTTACTACAGCAGTGTCACAGGGATCATGCTAAGAGAGACCACTCATTGGTGTTCTGTTACTACAGCAGTGTCACAAGGATCATGCTAAGAGAGTCCACTCACTGGTGTTCTGTTACTACAGCAGTGTCACAGGGATCATGCTAAGAGAGTCCACTCACTGGTGTTCTGTTACTACAGCAGTGTCACAAGGATCATGCTAAGAGAGACCACTCATTGGTGTTCTGTTACTACAGCAGTGTTATAGAGAATCATGCTAAGAGACCACTCACTGGTGTTCTGTTACTACAGCAGTGTCACAGGGATCATGCTAAGAGAGTCCACTCATTGGTGTTCTGTTACTACAGCTGTGTCACAGGGATCATGCTAAGAGAGACCACTCATTGGTGTTCTGTTACTACAGCAGTGTCACAGGGATCATGCTAAGAGAGTCCACTCACTGGTGTTCTGTTACTACAGCAGTGTCACAAGGATCATGCTAAGAGAGTCCACTCATTGGTGTTCTGTTACTACAGCGGTGTCACAGGGATCATGCTAAGAGAGGCCACTCACTGGTGTTCTGTTACTACAGCAGTGTTATAGAGAATCATGCTAAGAGACCACTCATTGGTGTTCTGTTACTACAGCGGTGTCACAAGGATCATGCTAAGAGAGACCACTCATTGGTGTTCTGTTACTACAGCAGTGTCACAGGGATCATGCTAAGAGAGTCCACTCACTGGTGTTCTGTTACTACAGCAGTGTCACAGGGATCATGCTAAGAGAGTCCACTCACTGGTGTTCTGTTACTACAGCGGTGTCACAGGGATCATGCTAAGAGAGACCACTCATTGGTGTTCTGTTACTACAGCAGTGTCACAAGGATCATGCTAAGAGAGTCCACTCACTGGTGTTCTGTTACTACAGCAGTGTCACAGGGATCATGCTAAGAGAGTCCACTCACTGGTGTTCTGTTACTACAGCAGTGTCACAAGGATCATGCTAAGAGAGACCACTCATTGGTGTTCTGTTACTACAGCTGTGTTATAGAGAATCATGCTAAGAGAGTCCACTCATTGGTGTTCTGTTACTACAGCAGTGTCACAAGGTTCATGCTAAGAGAGACCACTCATTGGTGTTCTGTTACTACAGCAGTGTCACAGGGATCATACTAAGAGAGTCCACTCACTGGTGTTCTGTTACTACAGCAGTGTCACAAGGATCATGCTAAGAGAGACCACTCATTGGTGTTCTGTTACTACAGCTGTGTTATAGAGAATCATGCTAAGAGAGTCCACTCATTGGTGTTCTGTTACTACAGCGGTGTCACAGGGATCATGCTAAGAGAGGCCACTCACTGGTGTTCTGTTACTACAGCAGTGTTATAGAGAATCATGCTAAGAGACCACTCATTGGTGTTCTGTTAGTACAGCGGTGTCACAGGGGATCATTCTAAGAGAGGCCACTCACTGGTGTTCTGTTACTACAGCCGTGTTACAGGGGATCATGTTAAGAGAGTCTACTCACTGGTGATCTGTTACTACAGCAGAGTTACAGAGAATCATGCTACGAGGCCACTCACAGGTGTTCTGTATGCCGACTGGATATAGAAGACGAGGTTTTGGATGAATGCCACCTCATCTAGGGTGTAGATGATCTGTAGACCTAAGACAAGAGACATGCAAGATTTACCACACAATGTATGATGGGAATTTCAAAAAAATAAAAGCATTACTTTTCACAGATAAACCCCTGTAAGTCTGCCACCTGAGCAGCACATTGTGTAGGAGGAAAATACTAACTTACAGGGTATCCCCACACATACATACATACATACATACATACATACATACGCTAGCTCAAAACTAGTTACCGTGTTCGTTCTGTTAAGCATACACTGCCCACAACAAATATATGAGATGTGGAAAAATTTCAAATTTTGCATTCCAATAAGTGTACAAGGAGGAACACCCATTTTTACTGGTTCCTGGGCTTCCTGGGTAAAGCCATCTCAGCAGATGTGACTGGCAAGCGATTTAAGCATCCATAATATTATTTATGCAAGCAACAACACAGAGTCCAATATAGTGATGAAAAAAGGCCAAATGAATGACGTTTATTTATTAACGTGATAAGAGAGAAATGTGGGCTCGACATCCCAAGGCCAGGCCTGTGACTGAGCCCATACTAGTCTCCTGTACCTCAGGTTGACAGAGCCCACATTTCGGCACATAAAACAAGCAGTATTGGTATACATGATATCATATATCAAACAATGTCATTACTGCTAAAATCACCATTGACCTACTGCACAGTATAATACTAACCAAGCACACCAGTCAACCACACCAAATCTAAAACCAACACTACCCGCTGACGCATTACACTATACATAAGTGAGGCTAAACCTTAAAAGTGGGGTCGATTATGCCTGTCCAACATTTCTAAAATCATCAGTGGAAGAGAAGCGAGCTGTCTCCGCATCAAAACCCCGTGAACACATTGTCCACCTGAACTAAGAAAATGAGGAAAGCATTGAGATATGCTGATGACCCCTCTTCCACTAATGATGCACATGTGTTATTAAGGCTAAACTCTACAGAAGTGGGCGGGATGGGAGGGACGCAAGACTCTCAACCGAATAGTCTGCTCTCTCGAACGAAAGTGGCCGACTTCTCCCAGCGCGCGCTACAACTACGCGCTACTACTATGCGCTGATTGGTCCTTTGCGCCCACAGCTAAGCTGAATTAGCATATAATTATCCATTGGGCCAATCATCACTTGTCTGCATTGTTGCCCGCACAAAAACATGTATGCCGCATCGTGCCGGTGCAGCATACTCTCATATATGAACAAAAGGATATCAGAACACCGAAGTCTGATCATTTAGGTGGACCTTTCAAAATATTTGTTTTCATTGATCTTTGAATCTAGTGTGACCCTAGTAAAAAATGTAATTACAAAATTACAATTATGGATTAAAAAGTCAAAGTTGGCATTGGCGATCGCTGTCACAGCGCCAGATGATGCTAAAATGGGTGTACGTTAATTAGGCCATGTACGCTTAATAGTTCCAGTTCTAGTTGTTTCCAGCGCTCGGCAATGTTCTATTAACTGACTAGTCTGTATTATTGTGGTTACAATGCAATGGTCTTATGAGGTCTCATTCAACTAGTCAGCCTTTTTCAGAACATTATCGCCAAACCGACCTTTATATGCTGGCACTGAGGGTAGTCGCTGCCAGGGTGCTTGTTGTCCTCAGTGGTTCTTTTATGTCCCAAATTGAGACGGGACCAACATTAATGAGATCTCCGAGTCACGAGGGATACACAGTCCCCAATGTTGAGAGCCAGGTTTCTACACCAAATATCATGCCTGCCCGGTCCGGGTTTCAAACTCAGAGCGCTGGCATGCCAGGCGGATGTGCTAACCACTACACTAGCCGTGCTCCCCTCCCTAATAGAATGAATATGGTAGATGAGTAGAATCCCGCCCTACCTGACGCGGTCATCTCAGCAAGGATAAGGAGGTAGATGGATGTCGCGTCCACCTGGAGATGTCCCCAGTCTTTGTCCGACACCACCACCTTGCCTGTCAACACGCAGTACTTGGCGTGAAGCGCATCCTGTGGTGACTGCGTGTACTTGAAGCGCTCCACCTTATCAATCTGCTTCATCATGCAGCACAGCAGGCCTCGCATCAGCTTCACCACGCTCTGTCAACACAAGTACAATAACAAAGTATCGGTAAGTTCTTATACAGCGCAGTATCCAATCCTCAGGACTGCTCAAAGCGCATTACACTTTACTCCCTGGCAGACCTGTTAAATGGAACACCATGTCGACTTCTCTGAGAAGCATTCAGCCATGCTGCAATTAATGCACAAAGACTATTCATACACAAATATCTACCACTGTCTATAGACAGGTTCTCATTCATGCAGCAGTTCTGTAATGGGTATTATTTTGGATATTTTTATTTCCATACAGTCTTAAGTGGTAGTTTCCGTAATGCCATAATGTGAGGTTAATTTCCATGATGATTACGGAAAATCTATAATGGTAGGCAGCCCTGGAATATGTAGGCCTACCTCAACTGTTCACAACCACAACCACTGCCGATCTCTCATGATATCCAACCAGCTAAAACTGCCCCCAGCAATTTTAATGCCTTATACATATATAAAACTGGTGTCATCTACCATAATGACCATCATGTATTGGGACACTTAAAAATAATTAAATTATCATCTGCCCCAAAACATAGGGTACACACAAATTTATTTTACATTCACTGTCCCAATATTTACGGATACAAAAGAGTCCTAACATCATGTCGTCCTTGTATATTACCCTGCTACTAACTATTTTTGAGTGTCTCGATGGTTCTATATCCCGTGTGTCCAAATACTTAGGCACAAAAATAATTATATTAGGGTGTCCCAAAACATACGGTACAGAAAAATAAAAAAAATTCTAGATTTTTTAGGGTGTCCCCAAACATACGGTCATTACTGTACTCAATAATCGTGTGCCATGTCATTTTAAAGCTTAATCTATTTGCTAAATGCCACAGGCATGTTCCTTTATATTGGAAGTTTTTGAATCGGCATCATTTGAAATCACATCTTGCTGAATGCGTATGAGCACTGTGGGAATTGGCATACATTAATTAAAAATGTCACAGTATTCCAAAGGGTTAACTACGTAGCCTATGGTACCCAGGCCCTTAGCCAAAAATAATGTGTTGCCAGTCTTGAATTAATCAAAAGTGGGGAAGCCATTCACATCAATCACAGCCACTATTTTGACCAATTTTGTTTTTTTCAATGACAAACCAGTTTCATTTGAGCCATTTATTTAATTAATACTGACCCATTAATTTGTTTTCACTACCAGTTGTGCCAATGATAGTAATTAATGTGGGCCCCTAGACTTGAAACTATTAATTAATCTAGTGGCCAGTTTGCCTCCTCTAAATTCCACCAGTCATCAGTTGTAATTACCGATTTTGGACAGTCATTTGCCAGTCTTGAAGACGGATAGACGGGTCCCTAGCTCAGCCCTTGACATTACCTGCTCCAGCTCGTAGGCCTTGGCCCTGTCTTCATCCATGTCCGCATTCTTCCTGTAAGCGAGTGCGAGAGCCCACACAGACAGGATGGAGTAGACATTGTCTCGCACCCACGCATGGGGGTGGTTCGGCGTCGCCGGCAACAATCCTGTCACAGCATTCTGTAATCATTCAACACAAAAGTCTACTTTAATTGTCATTATTTGTGATCTGCTGCAGCAAAGTGAGTATAAAGTCAAGAAACTGTGAAATGAAGCTTTATAACTTGTTTTGATTCTACAGAATGCATGCCTTAAATGATGTATCATTTTTGGAAACATCTTCAGTAGTGTTATTTGTTGCTAAAACTGAACCTAACTTTTCAAAAGTAGCATTTTGAGGGAGTGTGATTAGTGTAGTGGTTAGCACATCCGCCTGGCATGCCAGTGCTCTGAGTTCGAAACCCGGACCGGGCAGGCATGATATTTGGTGTAAAAACTTGGCTCTCAACATTGGGGACTGCGTATCCCTCATGACTCGGAGATCACATTAATGTCGGTCCCGTCTCAATTTGGGACATAAAAGAACAACTGAGGACGGCAAGCACCCTGGCTGTGACCACCCTCAGTGCCAGCATAGAAAGGTCGATCTGGCGATAATGTTCTGAAGAAGATTGACTTGTTGAATGAGACTTCCTAAGATCATTACATTGTAACCACAATAATACAGACTAGTCAGTTAATAAACGTTGCCAAGCGCTGGAAACAACTAGAACTTGAAACGAGGTCGTTTCAACTTGTATTGTCCATTGTTTTTTTAATAAGTGTGTTCGTAAATACCTGTATTTTATTACTTTTGGATGCTTGTCAAGGAAAATAAATTGGTTACTGGAAGATGATGAGTTGTGCATATCTGACATAATCCAAAATTTGGTGGAACATGACAGCTGTTTTGACTTTGTGTGCAGAATAGGCCTGTACAACCCGGCTCACTGGGGCAGGGCACATTTATACTAGTTACAATGACCATCCTTCGTATGGCACCACACATGGTACTTCTACATACACACAGCAAAAGGTTGCCAGGAGTATTTCTAAATGACACTTGTTACGATGTAAAGTTCAGATTTACACAGAAAACACAAGGAGCGGTATGAACAATTGACTGACTTCCATCTAAAGTATGTACAAACCATAAAACACAAGGAGAGGTATGAACAATTGACTGACTTCCATCTAAAGTATGTACAAACCATAAAACACAAGGAGCGGTATGAACAATTTACTGACTTCCATCTAAAGTATGTACAAACCATAAAACACAAGGAGCGGTATGAACAATTGACTGACTTCCGTCTAAAGAATGTACAAACCATAAAACACAAGGAGCGGTATGAACAATTGACTGACTTCCATCTAAAGAATGTACAAACCATAAAACACAAGGAGCGGTATGAACAATTGACTGACTTCCATCTAAAGAATGTACAAACCATAAAACACAAGGAGCGGTATGAACAATTGACTGACTTCCATCTAAAGAATGTACAAACCATAAAACACAAGGAGCGGTATGAACAATTGACTGACTTCCGTCTAAAGAATGTACAAACCATAAAACACAAGGAGTGGTATGAACAATTGACTGACTTCCATCTAAAGAATGTACAAACCATAAAACACAAGGACCGGTATGAACAATTGACTGACTTCCATCTAAAGAATGTACAAACCATAAAACACAAGGAGCGGTATGAACAATTGACTGACTTCCATCTAAAGAATGTACAAACCATAAAACACAAGGAGCGGTATGAACAATTGACTGACTTCCATCTAAAGAATGTACAAACCATAAAACACAAGGAGCGGTATGAACAATTGACTGACTTCCATCTAAAGAATGTACAAACCATAAAACACAAGGAGCGGTATGAACAATTGACTGACTTCCGTCTAAAGAATGTACAAACCATAAAACACAAGGAGTGGTATGAACAATTGACTGACTTCCATCTAAAGAATGTACAAACCATAAAACACAAGGACCGGTATGAACAATTGACTGACTTCCATCTAAAGAATGTACAAACCATAAAACACAAGGAGCGGTATGAACAATTGACTGACTTCCATCTAAAGAATGTACAAACCATAAAACACAAGGAGCGGTATGAACAATTGACTGACTTCCATCTAAAGAATGTACAAACCATAAAACACAAGGAGCGGTATGAACAATTGACTGACTTCCATCTAAAGAATGTACAAACCATAAAACACAAGGAGCGGTATGAACAATTGACTGACTTCCATCTAAAGAATGTACAAACCATAAAACACAAGGAGCGGTATGAACAATTGACTGACTTCCATCTAAAGAATGTACAAACCATAAAACACAAGGAGCGGTATGAACAATTGACTGACTTCCGTCTAAAGAATGTACAAACCATAAAACACAAGGAGCGGTATGAACAATTGACTGACTTCCGTCTAAAGAATGTACAAACCATAAAACACAAGGAGCGGTATGAACAATTGACTGACTTCCGTCTAAAGAATGTACAAACCATAAAACACAAGGAGCGGTATGAACAATTGACTGACTTCCGTCTAAAGTATGTACAAACCATAAAACACAAGGAGCGGTATGAACAATTGACTGACTTCCGTCTAAAGAATGTACAAACCATAAAACACGAGTAGCATTATAAACGATTGACTGACTTCCGTCTAAAGTATGTACAAACCATAAAACACGAGTAGCATTATAAACGATTGACTGACTTCCGTCTAAAGAATATACAAACCATAAAACACGAGTAGCATTATAAACGATTGACTGACTTCCGTCTAAAGAATGTACAAACCATAAAACACGAGTAGCATTATAAACGATTGACTGACTTCCGTCTAAAGTATGTACAAACCATAAAACACGAGTAGCATTATAAACGATTGACTGACTTCCGTCTAAAGTATGTACAAACCATAAAACACGAGTAGCATTATAAACGATTGACTGACTTCCGTCTAAAGTATGTACAAACCATAAAACACGAGTAGCATTATAAACGATTGACTGACTTCCGTCTAAAGTATGTACAAACCATAAAACACGAGTAGCATTATAAACGATTGACTGACTTCCGTCTAAAGAATGTACAAACCATAAAACACGAGTAGCATTATAAACGATTGACTGACTTCCGTCTAAAGTATGTACAAACCATAAAACACGAGTAGCATTATAAACGATTGACTGACTTCCGTCTAAAGTATGTACAAACCATAAAACACGAGTAGCATTATAAACGATTGACTGACTTCCGTCTAAAGTATGTACAAACCATAAAACACGAGTAGCATTATAAACGATTGACTGACTTCCGTCTAAAGTATGTACAAACCATAAAACACAAGTAACTTCATGAACAATTGACTGACTTCCGTCTAAAGTATGTATAAACCATAAAACACAAGGAGCGGTATGAACAATTGACTGACTTCCGTCTAAAGTATGTACAAACCATAAAACATGAGTAGCATTATAAACGATTGACTGACTTCCGTCTAAAGTATGTACAAACCATAAAACACAAGTAACTTCATGAACAATTGACTGACTTCCGTCTAAAGTATGTATAAACCATAAAACACAAGGAGCGGTATGAACAATTGACTGACTTCCGTCTAAAGTATGTACAAACCATAAAACATGAGTAGCATTATAAACGATTGACTGACTTCCGTCTAAAGTATGTACAAACCATAAAACACAAGTAACTTCATGAACAATTGACTGACTTCCGTCTAAAGTATGTATAAACCATAAAACACAAGGAGCGGTATGAACAATTGACTGACTTCCGTCTAAAGTATGTACAAACCATAAAACACGAGTAGCATTATAAACGATTGACTGACTTCCGTCTAAAGTATGTACAAACCATAAAACACAAGTAACTTCATGAACAATTGACTGACTTCCGTCTAAATTATGTATAAACCATAAAACACAAGGAGCGGTATGAACAATTGACTGACTTCCGTCTAAAGTATGTACAAACCATAAAACATGAGTAGCATTATAAACGATTGACCGACTTCCGTCTAAAGTATGTACAAACCATAAAACACGAGTAGCATTATAAACGATTGACTGACTTCCGTCTAAAGAATATACAAACCATAAAACACGAGTAGCATTATAAACGATTGACTGACTTCCGTCTAAAGAATGTACAAACCATAAAACACGAGTAGCATTATAAACGATTGACTGACTTCCGTCTAAAGTATGTACAAACCATAAAACACGAGTAGCATTATAAACGATTGACTGACTTCCGTCTAAAGTATGTACAAACCATAAAACACGAGTAGCATTATAAACGATTGACTGACTTCCGTCTAAAGTATGTACAAACCATAAAACACGAGTAGCATTATAAACGATTGACTGACTTCCGTCTAAAGTATGTACAAACCATAAAACACGAGTAGCATTATAAACGATTGACTGACTTCCGTCTAAAGAATGTACAAACCATAAAACACGAGTAGCATTATAAACGATTGACTGACTTCCGTCTAAAGTATGTACAAACCATAAAACACGAGTAGCATTATAAACGATTGACTGACTTCCGTCTAAAGTATGTACAAACCATAAAACACGAGTAGCATTATAAACGATTGACTGACTTCCGTCTAAAGTATGTACAAACCATAAAACACGAGTAGCATTATAAACGATTGACTGACTTCCGTCTAAAGTATGTACAAACCATAAAACACAAGTAACTTCATGAACAATTGACTGACTTCCGTCTAAAGTATGTATAAACCATAAAACACAAGGAGCGGTATGAACAATTGACTGACTTCCGTCTAAAGTATGTACAAACCATAAAACATGAGTAGCATTATAAACGATTGACTGACTTCCGTCTAAAGTATGTACAAACCATAAAACACAAGTAACTTCATGAACAATTGACTGACTTCCGTCTAAAGTATGTATAAACCATAAAACACAAGGAGCGGTATGAACAATTGACTGACTTCCGTCTAAAGTATGTACAAACCATAAAACATGAGTAGCATTATAAACGATTGACTGACTTCCGTCTAAAGTATGTACAAACCATAAAACACAAGTAACTTCATGAACAATTGACTGACTTCCGTCTAAAGTATGTATAAACCATAAAACACAAGGAGCGGTATGAACAATTGACTGACTTCCGTCTAAAGTATGTACAAACCATAAAACACGAGTAGCATTATAAACGATTGACTGACTTCCGTCTAAAGTATGTACAAACCATAAAACACAAGTAACTTCATGAACAATTGACTGACTTCCGTCTAAATTATGTATAAACCATAAAACACAAGGAGCGGTATGAACAATTGACTGACTTCCGTCTAAAGTATGTACAAACCATAAAACATGAGTAGCATTATAAACGATTGACCGACTTCCGTCTAAAGTATGTACAAACCATAAAACACGAGTAGCATTATAAACGATTGACTGACTTCCGTCTAAAGAATGTACAAACCATAAAACACGAGTAGCATTATAAACGATTGACTGACTTCCGTCTAAAGAATGTACAAACCATAAAACACGAGTAGCATTATAAACGATTGACTGACTTCCGTCTAAAGTATGTACAAACCATAAAACACGAGTAGCATTATAAACGATTGACTGACTTCCGTCTAAAGTATGTACAAACCATAAAACACGAGTAGCATTATAAACGATTGACTGACTTCCGTCTAAAGTATGTACAAACCATAAAACACGAGTAGCATTATAAACGATTGACTGACTTCCGTCTAAAGTATGTACAAACCATAAAACACGAGTAGCATTATAAACGATTGACTGACTTCCGTCTAAAGAATGTACAAACCATAAAACACGAGTAGCATTATAAACGATTGACTGACTTCCGTCTAAAGTATGTACAAACCATAAAACACGAGTAGCATTATAAACGATTGACTGACTTCCGTCTAAAGTATGTACAAACCATAAAACACGAGTAGCATTATAAACGATTGACTGACTTCCGTCTAAAGTATGTACAAACCATAAAACACGAGTAGCATTATAAACGATTGACTGACTTCCGTCTAAAGTATGTACAAACCATAAAACACAAGTAACTTCATGAACAATTGACTGACTTCCGTCTAAAGTATGTATAAACCATAAAACACAAGGAGCGGTATGAACAATTGACTGACTTCCGTCTAAAGTATGTACAAACCATAAAACATGAGTAGCATTATAAACGATTGACTGACTTCCGTCTAAAGTATGTACAAACCATAAAACACAAGTAACTTCATGAACAATTGACTGACTTCCGTCTAAAGTATGTATAAACCATAAAACACAAGGAGCGGTATGAACAATTGACTGACTTCCGTCTAAAGTATGTACAAACCATAAAACATGAGTAGCATTATAAACGATTGACTGACTTCCGTCTAAAGTATGTACAAACCATAAAACACAAGTAACTTCATGAACAATTGACTGACTTCCGTCTAAAGTATGTATAAACCATAAAACACAAGGAGCGGTATGAACAATTGACTGACTTCCGTCTAAAGTATGTACAAACCATAAAACACGAGTAGCATTATAAACGATTGACTGACTTCCGTCTAAAGTATGTACAAACCATAAAACACAAGTAACTTCATGAACAATTGACTGACTTCCGTCTAAATTATGTATAAACCATAAAACACAAGGAGCGGTATGAACAATTGACTGACTTCCGTCTAAAGTATGTACAAACCATAAAACATGAGTAGCATTATAAACGATTGACCGACTTCCGTCTAAAGTATGTACAAACCATAAAACACAAGTAACTTCATGAACAATTGACTGACTTCCGTCTAAAGTATGTATAAACCATAAAACACAAGGAGCGGTATGAACAATTGACTGACTTCCGTCTAAAGTATGTACAAACCATAAAACATGAGTAGCATTATAAACGATTGACTGACTTCCGTCTAAAGTATGTACAAACCATAAAACACAAGTAACGTTATGAACAATTGACTGACATCCATCTAAATTATGTACAAACCATAGAACACAAGTAACATCATGAACAATTGACTGACTTCCGTCTAAAGTATGTATAAACCATAAAACACAAGGAGCGGTATGAACAATTGACTGACTTCCATCTAAAGTATGTACAAACCATAAAACACGAGTAGCGGTATAAACGATTGACTGACTTCCGTCTAAAGTATGTACAAACCATAAAACACAAGTAACGTTATGTACAATTGACTGACATCCATCTAAATTATATACAAACCATAGAACACAAGTAACATCATGAACAATTGACTGACTTCCGTCTAAAGTATGTACAAACCATAAAACACAAGGAGCGGTATGAACAATTGACTGATTTCCGTCTAAAGTATGTACAAACCATAAAACATGAGTAGCATTATAAACGATTGACCAACTTCCGTCTAAAGTATGTACAAACCATAAAACACAAGTAACGTTATGAACAATTGACTGACATCCATCTAAAGTATGTATAAACCATAAAACACAAGGAGCGGTATGAACAATTGACTGACTTCCGTCTAAAGTATGTACAAACCATAAAACACGAGTAGCATTATAAACGATTGACTGACTTCCGTCTAAAGTATGTACAAACCATAAAACACAAGTAACTTCATGAACAATTGACTGACTTCCGTCTAAATTATGTATAAACCATAAAACACAAGGAGCGGTATGAACAATTGACTGACTTCCGTCTAAAGTATGTACAAATCATAAAACACAAGTAACATTATGAACAATTGACTGACATCCATCTAAATTATATACAAACCATAGAACACAAGTAACATCATGAACAATTGACTGACTTCCGTCTAAAGTATGTACAAACCATAAAACACAAGGAGCGGTATGAACAATTGACTGACTTCCGTCTAAAGTATGTACAAACCATAAAACATGAGTAGCATTATAAACGATTGACCGACTTCCGTCTAAAGTATGTACAAACCATAAAACACAAGTAACGTTATGAACAATTGACTGACATCCATCTAAAGTATGTATAAACCATAAAACACAAGTAACTTCATGAACAATTGACTGACTTCCGTCTAAAGTATGTACAAACCATAAAACACGAGTAGCATTATAAACGATTGACTGACTTCCGTCTAAAGTATGTACAAACCATAAAACACAAGTAACTTCATGAACAATTGACTGACTTCCGTCTAAATTATGTATAAACCATAAAACACAAGGAGCGGTATGAACAATTGACTGACTTCCGTCTAAAGTATGTACAAACCATAAAACATGAGTAGCATTATAAACGATTGACCGACTTCCGTCTAAAGTATGTACAAACCATAAAACACAAGTAACTTCATGAACAATTGACTGACTTCCGTCTAAAGTATGTACAAACCATAAAACATGAGTAGCATTATAAACGATTGACTGACTTCCGTCTAAAGTATGTACAAACCATAAAACATGAGTAGCATTATAAACGATTGACTGACTTCCGTCTAAAGTATGTACAAACCATAAAACACAAGTAACGTTATGAACAATTGACTGACATCCATCTAAATTATGTACAAACCATAGAACACAAGTAACATCATGAACAATTGACTGACTTCCGTCTAAAGTATGTATAAACCATAAAACACAAGGAGCGGTATGAACAATTGACTGACTTCCATCTAAAGTATGTACAAACCATAAAACACGAGTAGCGGTATAAACGATTGACTGACTTCCGTCTAAAGTATGTACAAACCATAAAACACAAGTAACGTTATGAACAATTGACTGACATCCATCTAAATTATATACAAACCATAGAACACAAGTAACATCATGAACAATTGACTGACTTCCGTCTAAAGTATGTACAAACCATAAAACACAAGGAGCGGTATGAACAATTGACTGACTTCCGTCTAAAGTATGTACAAACCATAAAACATGAGTAGCATTATAAACGATTGACCGACTTCCGTCTAAAGTATGTACAAACCATAAAACACAAGTAACGTTATGAACAATTGACTGACATCCATCTAAATTATGTACAAACCATAGAACACAAGTAACATCATGAACAATTGACTGACTTCCGTCTAAAGTATGTACAAACCATAAAACATCACAGAAAACACAAGTAACAGTAACATTATGAACAATTGACTGACTTCCGCCTAACGTATGGTACAAACCATAAAACTGTTAAGAACCCTTAACAAATGGGAATTTTTTTTTAAATTTTTTTTTCTGAAGAGTCTTTGGTTAAACCCTGAAAGTCTGCATGCATGCATGCATGCAGACACATACACTAGCTTGATTACAGTTAGCATTGTCATTTCACGTGTAATCACTTAATACCACTTACACTATTTTTAATGTAAACATTGCTAAATATAGAGAAAAATTATGATGGGTAACCAAAACAGATAAGTCAAATTCAATACATACAGTTTTACCATAGTGGTGTTAGAAAACGTGATAATACACATTATTGCAAGATGAACCACATAGACGTCAAATGTTTTCAAAATGCAACTACATTTTCTAGTAGAAAATTCCACATTTTATTAGGGAAGGTTATATTGTACCATGGACAAAACAGCCTGGTACGCCACTGCAGTAAGCTCTAGTACAGCTATGCTATATCAAGCTGCACCTATGGTATTCAATATTTGTAAACAGCTGCATGCCACCAGATCATGACCTTAGCCAAGCTACACACAGAAGTCACACAGGAGTGATCACAAGGCATACGCGCATGGTATTAAATCAAGTTATAAACTGCGGGTGATTCAATGCCACACTGGCCTCAGAGTCCTGCCTCTGATGACAGATCTCATTTCTGGCCTCAATTGTTAACTTGGCGTGATATTTATATGTAATTATAGTCAGTGTCTAAAATTACTGAAAAGACTGAACCAGAGGTGACCGGTTTCTCTGTGCTGCATGTAGCTAGTACTTAGTTCAACATGTAGTGCAGGCTTTAGTTTGATACATGGCATAACAATATTGTGTACGACTTGCATCATGGTGGAAACATAGTGTAAAGTAATAAACTACACTTTTACAAAAAGATACTAAGATAGTTATGGTATACTGTATGGTTGCATAGAAAATAATATCAGAGTATGACAAAAGCAAATTTTTCATTATAACGTTCAATCGTGCCCCAATGTGCGGCTGCATACTTCCCCTACTTGCATGCTCTAGTGTCTCATTTAACATACCGCATTGTCCCTAATAGACATTCACTGCCTAAAAGACATGCACCTCCCTTTTACAAAGTGAAACCACACACGAGAACAGATTTTCAGTAGCGGACAGTATATATATATATATATACATACAGAAATACCACCACAGGTGCCATGTTTCAGATACTTTCTAGATAACAATTTAGCCATAAGATGGCACAATGTTTCTCATTTTAATGGCTTTTGATTTATTCTCAAAGTCAGTCATGATATCATAATCATGTAAACCTTTCTAACAATGTAGACAGAGTCGACAATGTGATATTCACAGTCTAGATATCCGACTTGATGTCTTCAACATTCACTCTCTCCATGCTCGCAGTTGGGGTTTTCCTATTGCGTCATTGCAAAGCATGTAGATTTGAATAATTTGAGCACCAATTTAGTTCACATGGAGGATATCTTGCAAAGCCCAATGACGTATTTTGGCTAGTGCGATGACTTTCTGTTTAGCACCGCTCAAATAATCAATCTGGCCAGAGTCAGTCTGAATGCGAACAATAGCTGTCTGTCTCAAGTCATATGTAGTCATTCTTGTTGTGTACCATCTTCTGTCGATCGAGCTCCGGACATTTTGGTAGATGTGCTGACAGCCTGACACCCTCTTAGCTGTGTTTCTGATTAGAGTTGCACGTGTGTGACATGTGTGCAGTTTGTGTGTTCGCTTACTGCTGACAGCTTGTACTATTTATGTCTTTTGATAAATTAGTAGATGCACACTCAAGCCCCTGCATGTCTATTGGGAACAATGCGGTATTCACATTCTTTGCAAGGCTATCAATCGTTCTGCTTTTATCCACCTATATCTGATACAAGTCAAAATAGTCGCAAGTCAGAAAAGCAATTACTATAATTACAGCCTGTTTCTCAGTTAGAATGCGAAAGTCGAATAGTCACAAGAATTTAATGAGTCTTAACTTAAGTCGGATTTTCCAACAGAATCAGGACAGATGATTTGGCCCGTGGTGCCAGTTCATCATCATCATCATCATCCTTTTGGCGGCCACAATCAACTTGCTGATTATTCTGCCGCTCTTTGGGGGTTGCGAGGAGGTAGAATTTGATTTTGCCAAGAGAAGAATATCTAGAGTGACAGACCTATGGAGAACATTCGATCACTATAAAAGTTTTAAATTTATAATAAAATAAACCCAAATAAAAAAAATTATTATTTTAAAAAAACCGCTAATTAAATCAAATGTAAAACAATTAAATAAATAATGAAATGAAAATTAAAATCCATACCCCTATACCTAGTCTAACTATGTAATATCTAGTTTTATGGCACCCTTGCTTTGAAAGTGTCAAGGGTGCTGGCAGCTACAGCTGTTTCAGACAGATCGTCCCAGTCTTTGATGGTATTAGGGAGGAAAGAATGTTGTCTGTATTTGGTTCTGCACTGGATCTGGCAGAGCTGCTGTGAGTGCCCTCTTCTTTGTCTGATTGGAGCAGGATGGAGTTTGGAGCGATCGACTACAGCTTGGTTCTTAATGATTTTATGTAACATGGTCAATCTTGCCACATTTCTGCGGTACTGGAGGGAAGGCCATTTGAGTCTGTTGATCATTGTGGTGACACTAGATGTCTTCTGGTACTGGTTGACCACAAACCGAGCGGCTGTTCTCTGGAATGCCTCGATCTTGTCAATGTTACGCTGTGTGTAAGGGTCCCAGACTGAGCAGGCATACTCCAGTATGGGACGAACGAAGGTCTTGTATGCTGTCTCCTTCAGCTGGGTGGCGCTGATCTTGATGTTAAGAAACCTAGGGTCTTGTTGGCTTTAGCATAGATGTTGTCAATGTGCTGGTCCCAGCAGATGTCTCGAGTGATGGTAACGCCGAGGTACCTGGCAGAGATGACTGTTGCCAAAGTACGGCCATGGAGTAGGTATTGGCACTCCGCTATGCTCCTCTTGCGGGTGACAGGGAGAGTCATACATTTCCCTGGGTGGAAAACCATGTCCCATCGTTATTCCCAGTTTTCCAGTCAGTGGAGGTCGAGTTGTAGCTGGTGTTGGTCGTGGTCAGTGGAGGAGAGGCGACAGACAGCGGTGTCATCAGCAAATAGGCGTGTCCGCGAAGTGAGTTGTTCTGGGAGATCATTTATGTAGTCCAGGATTAGTGCTGGGCCGACAACTGACCCCTGTGGTACACCTGAGCGCACACTGACGTAGCCTGAGGTAGCATTGTTAACCACTACTGCTTGCCGCAGATTCCTGAGGAAAGCCCCGAGCCACTGGTTGACTTTGCCTTGGACTCCATAGTGGTGCAGCTTATGTAGTAAGAGACTGTGGTTAACCCGGTCGAAGGCTTTTGCAAAGTCCATTATTATGATGTCGGCTTGATGGCCTTGTTCCAAGTTCTCGCCGAGTTCTTCAGTGAAGTCCAGTAGTTGTGTTTCACAGGATCTTAATTTGCGGAAGCCGTGTTGTTCTGGCCTGATGATTCCATTGCTTTCGAGGTGATTCATCAGAGCGCTGACCATGACATGTTCTAGGATCTTGCATGGAACGCTTGTGATGGATACGGGGCGGTAGTTTGCTGGATCATAGTGCTCGCCTTTCTTAAAAACGGGCGTTATGTTGGCTTCTCTCCAGTCCAATGGGACTTCGCCTGTGCTGATAGAGGACTGGAAGATAGTAGTCAAAATCAGGGCCGCTTCAGTTGCCAGTTCTCTGAGTACCTGTGGACTGATGTGGTCCGGGCCACAGGCCTTGTAGGGATCTAGTTTGGTGAGAATCTTGTAAATGCCCTCCTCTGAGATGACAAGGTCAGTCAGCATGGATGAATGTTCACCATAACTCATCTGGCACCTGACTTGGAATTTTTCATCAGTATACTCCGTCCCTTCACTGAAGGCGGCCTGGAAGTGGTTGTTCAGAGCTTGTGCTTGTTATGTAAAGTGTTGATTCGGCCGATGAGCACAAACGAATCCTGGTTCACCATTTGCGAAAACAGATGGTTCGCTTAAGTACCGAACCTGTCGTGGGTCGAAACATGATTAACATCCACGGCACTGATCCAGCCCCCACGGCCACGTCAGTAGTAAGTAAATAACGCATTCATTTTAACAGTTATAGGACCAACAGTGGAATGGGATTTAAGTCTACCGCGGTTTAAAACGTGTGTCTTGACAAATTGTTAATGTATATGGATAGATTGGCATCGCAGCAGTAACATGCACCATAAAGTGTCCAACGTTTAGTCTACCATTCTACCGAGGTCGTCTGCTGGAGCCTGGAGGCGGAACAATTTTTTGTTGTAAACAATACCTGACATATATTTAGAGTGACGTTGTTAGCTACGTACCTGATATTTTAATATCGTTTTCTGTACAGTCATTTGGTAGTAATCTAACCTAACACCAGAGTTACTTCTACTTCGCATGATGCACTAATTCGTAGAATTTACACTATTATTAGCGACATCATCCTTCGACTAAATAGCGATGTAATCGCAAGGCTTGCTTGCGCCACTACAGTTGTACTCCGACGATCAACGTTCTTCGGACGTGGTGTGTATTTATTAAAATCAATTCAATTGAATAACTTTATTCCGGAATATTACATCCATATAAAAGTAGACCAGACCATGACTGATAACTGTTAATATATACAATTTTTCGCCAGTGACGAGACAGTGGTGATATGTATAAAGTATCACTATTCATAATACTCTGTAGTATTGCATTGCCCGATTTAGCTACACATTTAATAAAACTATACACATTTTTTCTGATCAACATTTTGCAGGTGAGTAAGCCTCGTGATACAAACATATAACTAGCACTACAATCTGTAGGTTCATTGCACAACAATCTAAAGACACTATTGTATGCTACACACAGTTTTCTAATTGATTCTGCTCTATAATTCCACCATAGCTATAGCTGACATGTATATAGCGAAGTACAAGAGGATTTGAACAGATTACACTTTACAGAATCTGTACACATATAGAATTTTCGGATCAGGGCATTACCCTAAGCATAAATTTTCTTGTATTGCCTAGCCATCTCATCATTGTCACTGAGATCTTCTGTGATAATATGCCCAAGATATTTGCATTTACTAACCCTAAGCAATGTTTCACCATGTAATACAAAGTTTGGAGGGTGTATATCCTTGAACCTTTTACAGCAAAAAATCATAACATTACTTTTGGCACTATTGTATTTGATATCGTGTTCTATTCCATATTCTGAACAAACAATTAGTAACATTGATAAACCCATAGATGAGGGAGCCAAGAGCACTAAATCATCAGCATACAACAAATGGATAATTAACGACGCACCTATTATACAACCAGCATTTACATTAGTTAGGTTTTTTACTGAGATCATCCATATAAACACAGAAAAGATACGTAGAAAGAATTCCTCCTTGACGCAACCAAAAAAAAACTGTAGGACATGGTATTCGTCCAATGTAGTAGCATATACCAAAATATTAAAAGTCTAACTATATACATAGGTACACCCCGATTGACGAGTTTCTCAAACAGAATATAATGATTGACACAATCAAACGCTTTGGACGCATCCAGAAAACATGAATACACATTACGATTCAAGCTCCGATATTTCAGAAAATCCTTGAAGGCATATATATATATACACAAGTCTGTACTGTGTTCAGTCTTTAAGCCAAACTGATTGTTACATGTAGTTAGACAGTATGCAATACAGTCATAACTTATTTTTTCAAAAACTTTGGACACAATACTGGCTAAAGCAATGGGTTTGTAATTATTCTTGCTACATATGCTAGCATTTTTGTTTTTAACAGTTGGCACAAGTACAATTAACATATATCATAGATTCAGGTAAAATCCCATGAACAATTAAGCTAGTAAAACACATAGACAACGGTGGAATTATAACGTCACTGCAGTGTTTCAGATGCTCTGCACATATACCATCCAAACCAAAACTCTTGTTTTCTTTCAAATCTGTTATGGCATTGATAATCTCTGAGTGTGATACCTCTATGTCATTTTGATATTCAAAATTTTTATAAATGCTATTTACATGTTTGGTGTTATCTAGACAGTTAAACAAATCCTCAAGTGACATTTCCACATATTTATAATATTGTGTGACCCTGTTACACCATCAATAACATTTGGGAAAGATAAATTGCTGTTATTCATCAGTTTAATTTCTTTCCAAAATGCTTTGTCATTTTTACACAACAGCTTTTTAGCAAGCGATTCCTTTCTTAATGCATCCTCATTGTTTCTGATGAATATCATAGCACCTTTATATCTAGCCTTAGCCCTGTTTGTCATGTCAAAAAGTGACCCTTGCCTGGGACTACCAGAGTTTTTCCATATGGTGTACGGCTCTCGAGACATATCATATAAATCAGATGCATATTCTTTCCAACCTGCCAGGTTAACGTGTTTATCCTTGGATGGTTTGGGTGTTTTTATAGTATTCTGTCCCTCAGTGGTTATTGCACACATTATGTTATCATAATATTTTAGTAAGGCTACTTTCTGCTCTGCCTTAGTACAGTTGCAGTCGTTACACAATAAAACATCAGTTGGTATCTCAACATTTCTCAATAGGAATTCTGACTGTACACCATACTCATAAATTACATCTTCATCCAGGAAAGACCAATCAATTTTGCTTGTAAAATTATTGACTGTCCTATGATCGATGTCAGGAGCCAACTGTAAATCAATATCAACTGTGATCGGGATATGGTCAGACTGAATAGTACCGTACACTACCGACATATTTGTTATGACACTGTTGCAATCTTCAGTCGAGATTAAGTGGTCCAACCACGAGTGACTACCCCAAGCATCACTTACATAAGTATGTGTTTCTTTTGGTAACTTAAGGCAACTATAGTCCATTTATACCTGAACTGACTACAAAATTCTTTCAGCAAGACAGCAAAATTAGCATTTTTAAAGACATTAGTGTTATAATCTCCGACCACTGTAATACATGTGCTGTCACATTCGGCTAACAAATTGTGAAGTTTGGATAAACGATCAAGGTATTCTTCTTCATTATCAGTTTCGTCGTAAGAACTAATATTAAGGGAGAACTAATACATTCGGAGAGTCCCAAACCATTTGGCATTGTACAGGAGTGGGTGATAGCTAGGTTAATTGGTGTTCACCGCGTATCGCGACTAAATTAAACATATACAAAAGCACCATCTATCGAGTGAAACATAAATTAATGCACACTAATTGGTGCTATTGCGGATCCATATCAGAACAATTAGTGTCGTACGTGCGGCGGATATTGTGTGGGCATTTCGTAACCAAGTCAACTCATCCGGGTCCTTAACCAAACTTAAAAAGGCAGTCCTATGTATGTGTGACCCATGAGATATCCACCACCCCGGATGAATTTCGAAAATATCTAAATATATGAACCACCAAAATGGGCCCGATAGATCGCAAATTTCGAAAAATCTAATCAAGGGCCCGCTAGATCGCATATAAAATTTCAGCCCCATAAGCTACAGGCAAAACTGACGGAGACAAGTGCCATTTTCAAATTGTAACCACCAAGATCCCCACCTCTGAGACGAATTAAAAAAAACAAAATCTACGAACAGCCCCTATGAGCCCACTGGATCACATACAGAAGCGGTCGGTAATTTAAGCTATTTCATACGGCCCGAGGACTAAAACCGAGATTGCACACAACGCGACCCACGGGAGGAGAACAGTTGGTGCACCTTCTATAATATATTATGATCACAAGAACCTACAGTTCATAACATAAGATCGAGAGCCTGTACGTGTTGCAAGTAAATGGACGTAATGCGCGTTATTGTGAGGACCATGAATTAAAGTTCTACATTTGGTCTGCATCTTCAACTCGTTCCAGGTTGAAGTCGTCGATGCATCGTTAGCTATGGAGATGAAGCTCATAAAACTGCAGTGCGGCTCTGCGGTGCTCAAGTGACCTCCAAAGAGTTCTATACCATGCACTTGCCGACGGAACGTTATCCTCGTCTAATCAAACACGCCAAGTTCATATTGCAATCTGTTTGGCAGCGCTTCTCTAGGTGGGCAACTGTTTTCGAAGATGCCCATCGTAAAATGAAAAATGAGGACCCGGCTAGCCGAAGGACGGATCCATAGATAACGCATTGAGTATACATTGCAAGAACAATGACATATGTGGAGCACTTGGCGGTACAGCAATAGCACATAGCCGGAGTTGCAGTAGTCAAGACCCTCCTTGAGACAACCATCTGCACCTGATCTAGCCAAGTCATAAAATCTCCATTCCAAAAGGTTGCCTGCCCATGTATGACATATAACATTTCGGCTAGCGGAGATATAGGTCCACAGACAGACAGACAGACAGACAGACAGACAGACAGACAGACAGACAGACAGACAGACAGACAGACAGACAGACAGACAGACTATATGTGGCTTTAGATCAAAAAGATAAGTTGTTATATAGTGCAGTTTCCAGTCCTGAGGACTGTTCAAAGTGTTTAACACTTTACTCCCTGGCAAACCTATTCATTCGAACACCATCTCAACTTCTCTGGGAAGCATCCAACCACGTTGCAATTAATGCGCGAAGACTATTCGTACACAAATAACTACCACTGTATATAGCCAGGTACTCATTCATACATCTGAGTTAACTGGAGCAATATAAATTAAGTGAACGGACTTGCCCAAGGTTCGACACCGCAGCACAGGATTCGAAACTGGGTTTTCTCGGTCGAGAGTCTGAAGCTCTAGCTACTGCACCACTGCGCTCCACTCGTCAGATCCAACATCGACATGTCAAGGCGACAGTAACTGTTGCAAGAGGACATATTTTAGGGAATAAAGGAGTCCGCTCAACATCACCTTTTTCGATTTTACAAAGGCCTTCGATTTGAACACCAGAAATTAAAGGACTGTACGTCCACACTCGTTAAAACAGCGATTGCAACCTGCGCCCCGCAGAAATATTTCATGCGGCCCTCGGACTAAAAGTGAGATTGTACCAATGCTGCCGGCAGGAGGAAAACCCAGCAGGAGAACAAGTGATGTTGCGCCTTCCATGATCGAATGCTGCAACATTCAATGCATCATCCTACAAGAAAGCACGTGTGGCTTGGCAAGTAAATGAAAATGTAGAACCAAATGAGCGTCATCGTGAACTTGACGTGAAGACGGTGAACTTCGTTCCCGCTCGTGATTCTAGACCACAGGCAGATCCAATATCTTCACGCCGAGATGATTGCACAACACCAACCATAACGAAGTCATCTTGATGAAACTTGTTATGATATTATAAAATGCCGTTGATTTACCAAATGCTATAATAGAACCATTATTATAATAAAATGTGAAGAAAAAAAACATATTTATGCGTTAATTATAGCTCGGAAGCCTGAAAAAATATGAAATATATAATATTTTAAGTTTCAGAATATACTGTTGTTTAAAAAATGCACAAAAGTATTCATCCTCTGAGGTGAGGGGCCTCATAATCAAAATTTGCCTCAAGTCCTCGATATACCTCTTGATCCGCTACTGCATGCATGGTAGGTAATTAATTGCTCGCAGAAGGGGTGTCACGTACCTGGTTTATTTTCCTCGAGTTACGCAATAACGACAAACCTATTAGCAGAGCTAGTACTAACACACACTCGATCATGCGGAATGTTATACGTTTTTTTTAACTTTGCGAACTTGTGAGATCATCGACCCCTAACGCATACCTAGCTCTGGTCTGATCATAATGGTGCGTCCAACACGCCACAGGAACGTTGTGTCGTCAGAGTACAACTGTAGTGGCGCATGCAAACCTTGCGTTTAGGCAAAGCAATTAGATTTGGTTTAGGGCGCTGTTTGGTCGACGGACGATATTGTTAATAGTGTAAATTCTGCGAATTGTTCGCCTTGCATGTATACGTTATGTTCTATTTGATGCCGGAAAAAAATGTGTCATGCGCACACTATGCGAAAATCGGTGCCGTATTCAATTAACTCCATAATTTTATAATAATGAAGTACGCTTTCACATACAAATATCGTTGTAATCCCCAGGGGCGCCACCGGCGCGTTCGTCGTCGTGCCTGCAGCAGCAATGATACCAGCTCGAAGACGAAGAATCTCATTACTTGACTTTGTTATTGCCATTTTAGTAGGGTTGCCGTCCGTTTTATGTGTCTCAAATGCAATTCAGCAGCCCTTCTGAAGTATTTGTCGATTCCATTTAAACACATCCACACTGATCACTCACTCATGTCGGCCACTAGCACAGCCACGGCACTGGGGTCGAATATTAGTGGCTTCAATCATCCGTCTTCAGATCCCTCTGATTCTGTCTGCCATTGCCGTCTTCGGCTCCTACGTCTCTAGACCCACATCTTCCTTTAAGCAGTCGATGTAAGTTGCTGCTGGTCTTCCTGCCTTGGTTCTTCCACGTGTCGGTTGCCACAAGATTGTCTTAGATGCCATTTAATCCTTGCACGTGTCTGTAGCAGTGTCCGGCAAATCTCAATCGTCTTCTTATTTTATCAGTGACTACACATTCCATTGTATAGTTCTATGTTTGTTAAATGCTGTTGTCAGTTAATGTTAAATGGGGTTCGAAGGATTCTTATATAGCATCCGTCTAGTTGTTTGTCAAGTTTTTTCGTCATTGTCCATGGTTCACACCCATAGAGCAGCACAGACTCAACTATTGCAACAAACAGTCGCTGCTTGGTTTTGCGTGGCCGTGTAGAAGGAAAAGTAAACGTGTTAAACCTGCAAGAGGTAATGACCGATTTCGAATTTGCCGATGATATCGCGCCACTATCAGAAGTGATCAACCATGCAGGCACAGGAGCTTAAACCCAATACGGAAATCTACACGTCACACTGCTATATAGCATATCTATGCAATCAAACATTGCCGTCACACATCTTGAATGACCGTCTTCCATCAATATTCAATTGTGATTCATTTTGTCACATAAAAAGTGGCTATCATATTTTTAAAAGGCCGTCATTCGTAAACATTGACCCGCATAGTAATTAATTGAATCCGGTCGAATGTTTTGCTAGATGTAGATTATAGTAGTGAAATGTCACGGTGGTTGCATGTCGCATGTACATGTAGATCTACGCTATTCCGTTGAACATTATATATATTAATAAGCGATGCATGGATCCCTGAAGACCTGCGGGGCGGATCTGCTGTCACATATATGACGATGAAGAGTTGAACAAGTCGTTTAGTCGGCTTCATCCCTCCGTGTTTGTATATTTCTGCAACAATAAAAAAATGGGGCTTTTCCACTTGATTGCTTCTTAATCGCATTGACGGTTTTATCGGTGCTTGGGCGTGGTTCTAGTTCGTGTATGTCGTGTAATTTCATCGAGTGCTGTCAGTGTCAATGAGATAGTTGTTAGTCAATTTAGCACATCATTGAACTGTTCAGCTCATCGTTTCAGAATTTCACTTCCATATGTAATGCGTGTCATTCCATTTGCAATCATGAGTGGTGTGGATTCATACAACTTGTTCCCGTGTATAATACTGCTTTGAAGCCATCGTAGAAACGTTTCGCATCCATCTGATCAGCTGCTTGTTGTATATCAGCTGCTTTGTCAGACCACCAAGTCTCCTTCGTGGCACGAAGCCCGACCTGTGCTTGCTGCTTATAGTGATGATAGGGCCATAAGGCTGCTGATTTCGACGAAAAATTCTTCTTTATCCACGCAACATGCGTCTTGTTGAGAATGTTCATTGCCTCTGTGTTATTTTTGTCGAACCAAGCAATCAGTTTGCGCTGGGTAACACCGAATATTACATGGGTTCAGACCTGCCTACTATTCCGGATTGTCCGGAATCATTCCGGAAACACACCTCAAATTACGCGGTATTACCGCGAGGGATGAAAATATTACGGATTCCTTCTTTATCACAATGGCCGTTAATCACTTCCGTGCTCCAAAAATTTACCTTCCACTATATTCAACAGGTGGCAGCGTATATACGCAGCTTGTTGTGGCATGGGTTTTTTCATTCGCTGCTTCTGGTCGTATTATGACCAATAGGAAACAGCGTTACGATAAATTCACATTTCCGCGCTCAGACAAAAAGAAGTCACGCGATACGAAATGATGTCAGTGATCGAAATACTGACGTCACTCTAACCAGATATGTCTTGTGTGTAGAGTGGACACAAATACTTGCGGCACTCGTGCAGAATCTGGACCCACCTCGATTTCGCCATTATAACTTTTTTTTGCCTAACTTTGAGTTTGATACCTCAGGCTCAGTGCGTTAGTTCTGTTATTCAACATTATCCCGGAATATTGCGTGTTTAGAGCACTTAGAGGCGTAAATAGCGCCCCGGTTTACACCAACATACACCTCTATATCGCCCATTTTACGAGCGCGATGGGGTAAGGCACGACCGCAGCGGTGCAGATTAGCGCAAACTGGGGCACTATTTGGGCTTCAAAAGTGCGCTAAGACACAATATTTTCGTAATATAAATATGCCTGGGATGATGTTGAATGAAGTGCCCTAGTCGCAACAGTGTGTAGTGTAAAGTTCGACATGCATTCAACTTGCACCTGTTGATTCTGAACTTAGAATTTTGTGTTTATCGTCCATGCATTGTGCATCCTGATGATTGTGTGTTTCTCTCAGTAGTAAAGTTTACAATGTAAATCTTTGAGTAGTATTTGTTATTGGCTGTAAATTACATAAGCTGGCTGTAATATCGAATATTGCATGAGTCAGCATGCTGTTTTTTAAAGTTACATAAATCAGAATTACAATGGTTAGTATTAAAAAAAAATTATTGAGGTTCTTTCAGTCGCTTAAAGTTTGACTTGAAAAGAGAGTAAAACAGTTCTAGTCATTGTAAATTAGCTATGCCAATAGTGTATAGACGCATTTACATTAGAGTCGCGCTTCTTTACGTTTGATTTCCACCAATGCTGGTTATGAACATCTACCTTACCTTGTTAACTGGACCCTTCAAAACATTTCACAGTTTATTAGACATAATTATGTTTTGGGTATAACTATCATCGTAGTCACAGCATAAACGTATTACTGACAGTGGTGTTCTTTTCCTGACAATGTCTGACACGGTTTTGAACAATTACTGACAGCAGGCCTATATTCCTGAAAATCAGTGTAAATTGGGAAGATATATATGGACAATTGACGCACATGATCTGCCACTAAAGGGCGGCATCGTTCGTTCGTTTTATTGTAAAATCGTGTTATGCATCTAAAACAGTATGCATTCTGGCGTACTTATTGCCCAGATATGTTTTTATAAAACATCATTTTTTTAAATAAATTCAACAGCATAATGCTTAAGAAAGTCGCCAAGCTATCACCCAAATACACTAATAACGAATTCTGGTAATTCCTGGGGCATGGTGACATTATTACGTAATGCACGTAGATAGTCAACTCATTAGTAGGTTACGAGGTAACGCCTTCAAAAACAGCGCGTAGTCACATAAACAAATTGTTTTTTCTCCCAACCACTTATGCATACATATTCTAATAGCGGCGCAGGCAGTATTATTAAATATTCATGCACGGCCTTATAAATGTTTGCTTCGATGGACGCAAGCTCAAAGCAATGATAAACGCATTTGTGAGTATGAATGAATGATATTGTATGACATTCCATTATACATTACTGTATAGATTGTCTGTGCACAGTGGCAATCCCTGTGAATTAATAAATTTGGATTGCCTATTACCAACCTACGCAATAGTTGGTGTAACTTTATACAAACAGAGAAAGGGCTGCATGAACAATTATGTAACACATGTAATCATATATACACTGGAGGTGAGGGGGTACCGAGCGGAAGTACCACACGAAATTAATGTTTGGCCTTCAGGATGAAAAGCTTTTTTGTGTAACAACGTAGCGAGCACCTAGCATATAAGCAAAATAACCTGTTTCCCCTCTAATACTGCACACCCCTTTAAATCGCCCCAGCGCTTAATTAAGCTGGCCCAGAATGCTAATTAAACCGCGTCACCTGAGCGGCACGCGATTGGCCAGCAGCGCGTGCGCGGGAAAAAGTTTGCAGTAGGAGCAGAGAATCGTGGTTCTCGTTCAGTTCGATTCGCATTGCCGTCCAGAACACTTCGCCTTCAGTTATCATTAACATTTTGATTCCCTCCCACTCTCCCAGTGTGTCTCTGGTGTACATGAATTGTTTTTCATATAATAGCTGCAATTTAGCATGGTCAATATCAGATCACTAGACAGACATGTTCCATGAATGTTGTCAAGGGGTGGGGGTTCGAGCCCCCCATTTTTGTATATAGCAAATTGCGGTAAATAGTATAGCTAGTAATATAGAAGGTGTGCAGTCTGCACACACAGGTATCTTTTTCCCTGGAATTTATATGTTGTCAATCTGTGACAGTTCGTGTGCTGTAAATATGTCTAACAGCATTTAAGGGTTTTTTCAGTCACTAACTAGCTAGAATGGAAAATTATTATATATATGTACAAATTGTAGTATACAGCATATGCGGTACATAGATCAATAATCTTCATGTACCTGTCTGTGCACAGGATGCGAAATACACTGTATAGATTGTCTGTGCACAGTGGCAATCCCTGTGAATTAATAAATTTGGATTGCCCATTACCAACTTACGCAATAGTTGGTGTAACTTTATACAAACAGAGAAAGGGCTGCATGAACAATTCTGTAACACATGTCATCATATATACACTGGGGGTGAGGGGGATACCGAGCGGAAGTAGCACACGAAATACTGATGACACACAATTGCATCTGTAAACGAAAAGCATAACTTGGATTTGGAAAATAACTCATTCTCTTTTAGGGCAATTGCCTAAATAGATGATTAACAGTTCTGCATACGAAACACGAATTTATGGAGCTGGGCAAATTTTCTTATCCCTTATTATTACCGATTATGTAATTAGTATTGATGCTCGTAGAGTAAATAAAAAACAATATCGACAACTACATGATAAGGACTGGACACACGCATATGAACTCTCAACCAATGGCTTCCTTATCTGAATGCCACCTGATTTTTTTGCTTTTGAAAGTTTTAAAAGAAACCCTCAAAATAACGACCGTCAAATGCATTGCTAATTGGTTGACGAGATCGCTTGGCACCTGAAAGTATATAATTATACTTACAATGCTCCATTGCTATCGTATCAATAATAAATCATATAAATACAACTTACTGCCGTTGGTACAAGACAAAACTAAGTCCGCCTTCAGAGCCCGTCACGCGTGGCTGACTGCATTACGCGTCACGTACGGCTGCATAGGATGTCGGTCAGACTGCGGAGGTGGCCGGAAATGGCCAGCGCCGATTACACGAGTGTTCGCGGTGTGATTCATTGCGACGCCACTCACACGACTTCGCAACAACACCAAAAGATAGCGTCGCTAAGGACCCATTTTTGAGCAAGACAAAGAACGCGTCCGATTCATAATTAAGTGCCTAGGCGGCGGCATTAATCGGTACAGGTAGATGGAAGATTAGGACACAATCCTGCAGTGTGTCTGCGCACCAAACGACCCCATTGGAAATGTCAATTTTAGACGTTACGATTGTGCAATGTATTACCATATACTTGGCGAATGAGAATGAGGAATGATTTACCATACCGTGATTTAATATTGTTTCACAGTTCAGTGAACACCGGTTGTTTCACACTACACGGCGATGGCAAAATATCTCGTATAACAAAATGCAAAAACTAATATACGTCTGAGTGATATTTTTATTTATTTCACAGTCAGTTCACCTTTTGTTCTCGTGACGTTTCAACTGCTTTCTGTGGCTAGACGACGACACGGTAATCCTTCAGCGCAGACGTAATCAAGATTTAACAAGATTGCCATCTAGAAAATTAACTCTAGATAGCAGGTGGACAAGGAAGCCGTTTGGCATATCGAGAGTCCAATACTTTTTATTTACGTGTATCCTGCCCTTTTAAGGTATGTGTCAATTTTTTTTTATTCACCCTATTAGCACCAACACAATCAGGAGATAATTTGTTCCATTCATTTACAGTCCTTTGTGAGAATGACAACTTTCTTATATCTAATATACACTGCTCCTTTACTAATGTAACTTCTCTGGTCCTTCTATCTTTCTTAACTGAGAAACAAATATTTCTATCAACATTTTCATAACCATTCAATATTTTAAACACTTCTACCTGATCTCCTCTCCATCTCCTGGTCTCTAGATAGCAGGTGGACAAGAAAAAAAACCCACATTTTAGGCGTATTTCGTAACTAAGATCCCTCAGTTTTTGTATCATTTTAGTTACTCTCCTCTATACTCAGGTGTGTGCCAACCATGGCTGCGCCCTCGGTGGCTCTTCAAGAGATCGTCATAGATGTGTGAAAGCCGGTACCGTCCTTCGTCTCGGTTATGCAGTCCTTGGTTTTCCTAATCCAGATCGCTTCTTTGGTGTCTCTTCTCCTCCAGTCCGACTCCTTGTCCAAAAATGTGGCCCCCTCCAAGTCTACTATGTGATTTTGCTGTGTCATGTGGTCTGTGATGGCCGATTTGTTCATCTCCTTCTCCGATGTTTTTCTGTTGTTTCTGGTATAGGGTTTGTTCGTTGTTGCTTTGTCTGCGTCATCTCTGTGTTCTCTGATGCGGGTTCCAAGTGTGCGTTTAGTTTCTCCGCAGTATGTGGCATTGCAGTTCTTACATGATATAGCGTTCCCTCCTTCACATCTCATGTGGTTCCACTTTGTCTTTTGATCTTACCAGTGGCCTCTTGATGGTGTTGTGAGGTTCCATTGCTGTGTTCACTTTGTATTTCTTCATGATCTGTGATGTGGTTTCGGATAATCCTTAGACATACGGAAGTACCATCATTACTTTGCCCTTGTCTTTTTCCACAGTCTTCTTCTTGATGTTGGCTTCATTATTTTGTTTCATTCCTCTCTGTATCGTTGATACGGTACACTGTGGATACCCGCATCTCTTCAGGACTTTTCTTTGATGTGTTCTCTTTCTTTGCGTTTATCTTCCTCCTCTGTGACAAGCGTTTCGCATATGTTTAGTAGCGTACGGATCACTCTCATCTTCTGATGTAATGAATGATGTGAGGAGAAATTTAGATATTGGTCCGTGTGGGTACTCTTCCGGAAGATCAGAAGTTTCACTTCTCCCGATTCCATTCTGACTAGTAATGTGTCTAAAAATTGCATCTTTCCTTCCGCTTCCTCTTCGTGTGTAAATATTATGCTGTTAGTTTCATCCACTGTGTTAAGATGGTCGGTCAGGTGTTGTGTCATCCCTGTCTTTATAACTTCGAGAATGTCATCGACATAACGTTTCAACATTCTTGGTTTACATGTGACAGGGGCTTTGGTGATGGCCTCTTTCTCGAGATGTACCATGAAGAGGTTGGCAACAACAGGGGGCACATGGATACCCATGGCTGTGCCAAATTTCAGTTGGTATACAGTGTTTATGAATGTGAAGTAGGTTGTGTTCAGAACAAAGTCCAGTAGTTCCATAAAACCTTCTATTTCCAGTCTCGTCCAGTCTGCTAATGTGGGGTCATTCTGTAGTCTGGTCTTGATTATCTCCATTGTCTTCGGTATAGGTGTGTTTGTGAACAGAGACACGACATCATGGGGGGTGAAAATCTACGTCTGTGCAGAAGAACTACCGTATCGCCATCGAGTGGTAGTCGTCTGAAGAAAACTGCTGAAAGCACTCGAAACGTCACGAGAACAAACGGTAAACTGACTATGAAATAAGTAAAAAATATCACTCATTTGAACCGCCCAGTCTGATGAACCTCTTCGCTAATATACGTCTGGTCAACAGCCAAAGTTTCCAGACTACCCAAATTACACAGTGGCCAGGAATCAAGAACGCAGGCTCTGATAATGATATGCATCTCTCTTTGCAACGCGCTTTTATAAGGATGATCGCCGACCCATCGATTTATTAATTATGGACAAGCCAAATGCACCGAATCCCCCATTGTCTCTCCATAATAAACAACAATTATACATGTGTTATTGATTCATTAGTACTAGTTACACATGCTCAAACATGCACGCGCGCATGCACGCTGACCATGGTGTATATGGGATCTCGGAAAGAGGAGCCAAACTGTCAAAATAGCTTAGTGCGTCGTGCTATCATGGTGTGGCTCAATAGATTATATAGGCCTATACGAAAAACTATCCCCAACGGAGGATCGTGAGTTCATTTTCCACTGGACTAGAATCGGACACTTTTGTCTGTGACAGATTCCAGCTGACGACAGATCGCATCTTTATTTCAGTATGGAATATTGCTTAAACGTACACGGCGTCCGCAATTTACGAGTTGTGCCTCCTCGCGAAAACATGAAATGGTAGCCTAAGCACCTCACCTCGAGATTTAAAAAACTGTTTGATCCCATTCATATTCAAGGTGTGTTGCAATATAAACTCCCTTCGAAACATTGCACAATGACCCAGGCGACCGCAAAGGTTCCTCTGAATCAGCCCCGCATTCCCGAGAACGAAATAAAACACGCGAGCCGGCGTCGCCGTCACGGTTGAGAAAGTGACCACTATAAACCACCAACGCCCCCCTGCGAAAGTTGGCAGCGTTCACCGTACGCCGACGGCACTGGTACGGGGCCGCTGTGCAATCACTTGTATATTTGGGACATTTATTGTGTCGTTCACTCCGTGCCGTTGCGTAGCCACACACTGTTTATACTGTCACTCGAATTGGGTCGTTCTGTTCGGCGTGTCGCCGGCGAGACGTCTTCGGCACCACGTTGATTCGTAGGGTATATAGGAGGGCGAGGAGAGTGACACAGGTCTTAGACTTCAGCGACATCCCTGGTGGTATTACCAGCCGCCGTCAAGGGTGTGGTCCCTGCTGACATAGTAACCATCGTCAAGAGTGTGGTCTCTGGTGATATTACCAACAGTCGTCAAAAGTGTGGTCATTCAAGGCGACTATGTTATAGGTTTTCAACCCGGAGAGTGCCAAGGGGACGTATCGAGGATCACCTCTGGTGGCGTTATTAGTCATCGTCAAGACAGTGATCCTGTCTTGTGATATTGCCAGCCATCATCACAAGCGTGGTTCTCCAAGACAACTAGTTTATACGTTCTCGACCCAGAGAGAGAGGGTGTTCGTGGACGTGTCGACAATCAAACGAAAGCTTATAGTATGTACAAGGCACGCTGCAGCATTAACAGTGCAAGACAGTAAGTCTCATCGTCGTCCAGATACACAACACACGATACAGTCATGGCGTACACAACAAGTGTACGCCTTCAGACTATGACGATCTTGTGTCTTCTGTTTGTCCAAGGACCGTCTCTCGCACGTTCGGCCGCTCCACGCCTGAGTGACCATGGTCAGCTGTTGCAACGTAAGAACAACACGAGTACCACGACAGCCTCGATGATGGACATTGACCAGTGTGACGTCGTCAACACGGACGAGTTCCTGTACAACAGGATCCGGGAAAAGTTGCAATGGAAGACGAAGCTCATCAACTACAACGTGTCGTTTGCTAACTACTCGACCAATCCTCTACTGGAGAACACGACGATCAATTACAAGGTATGAGACTTCATTGTTTCATTCGCGCACAGGTTCTTGGCCATTGCTTCCTACTCGTATATTAAAGCGATTCTTTGATAATTTTAATATCTTTGTGATGTACGAAATTATTAAATAATCCTGTCAATATGATTATTTAATGTAATTCTATACCTTTATTCCATTAGAATTATGTTTTATTAATCATTAATGACCCTGACAATATATCGAAAAAATCACTTTGGCCCCACCTTCACGATCCGTATAAGGTATGCTCATGTATATTCAGGACAGTCCGTCAAACTTCAATTAACTACGCCGAGTTAATGGATGTAAGAAAAACGTCCTCAACATGTGTGTATTTGGATTAGCCACCGCCACGCGAATGAATCGTGACCGAGAAAATTTTCAAAAGGAAACGTGGACCAGCTGCTGTTTATGTCACAGATTCAGCAAAGAAAAGAAGAAAAATATATGGAATAAATGTAAACATAGCGACAGCTCATGACAGACGGATTGACTTAAAAGAAAAAAACACTATCTCTCCACGCACGAAGCCGCCAATGACAATAAATGATTGACACTGCTCTTGTTGGAATGTAAAACATACTAAATCTAATTTATGGTACTATCATGTTCCTTTTTCACTAGGTACATCTGGCTATGCATTTTAAAGCATAGTTTTAATTAAACGTTTAGATAACAGAAACTTAGCCAAGCCAAGAAATAATCAATAATAAAACCATTTTGTTTGCACCATAAATCCAGCTGCTATTTCCATAAGCAGTATAAATGCAACATTATAAATAACATAAAACTATGTACAATACGAAAATAGCATAGGTGGTTGTGTACTTTTCTATCTACATAGGGTTTAATTTTAGTTTGAAAAATGTAGATCTATAAAGAGCATAATAACATATTGTTGACAGAATATTTAAATATATTGCATCAGTGTAACAACATATTTCATTTTGTACTTGAAGTGCAATAACTATTTGTTCAGCCCATCATTTAGAGAAAAACACATTGAATTTGTTTCTGTTCAACTCCTATTTCGATGACAAATAAAATGGCCATTGTATGATGAAAATCAAGTTATAAAAATACAAAACTTTAAAAGTAACGCACATTTTGTTTTCAGTCATCAGTGGTATATTTAATTCAAGAAGATCCCTAAAACATTAAAAATATTGTGGAACATTTATAGTTTATGAATTTTCTAAATTATTGTAAACGCAACTTTGTCGACACCTTTGTATACACTACTCCCAGTGTAGTTCACTTAACCAAACTTGTTTCAACACATTTTGAAGAATATGCTGTAAAACACAATCCAAACATGATGAGCATAAGAAAGCATACATTTTATTATGTACTCCTATTTTGCAACATAATGACGGGATATTGTGCATTTGGATGCACAAATCGATCGACTGCAGAAATCCATTTGAAACATGTTATGATGTACATATTCCCAGCAGAAGCCACATGGAACTAATGTGACAGAACAAAGTCAGACATCTTCTTCACTGTTGTGTCAATTAAAACATTATCCAATTAATAACACTGCTATGCATTTTGATACACAAAACTACCAGATGCACACATCCATTTGACATGACAGGTTTACGAACGATCGTAGCTGTAGCATTGGAAACAGTCTGTGAACGTACGAATCTCACATTTTCATGTTTCGGTGTGGATCTTTCACTAATTAATTATTCACCCATACATCGCTCTTGTAGCACGCTACATTGAAGATATATATATCGAGGAATGATGCACCAGAAGTTAAGAACGCATTATACTGGAAGTAAGAAGTCCCTTACAATCGGACAGGATCTCATCGTGCCATATATATCTGAAAATTCGAGGCTCCTCCTTGGCGAGGAATGAGGGAGACAAACGAACCGGATATCATTTTAGGCCACAACCATGAAAACGGAATGTCTGAGATGAGCGAGGTCACTTAGGGATAAGACCGTTTTAAGTGCAGAACTGTTAACATTTAAGGCACTTTAACAGAACGAATCAACATCCTATCTGTCATGCACAATTGCTTGTACATGAAAGATGATTATATAAAAGAGGACTGTCTGTTCTCTCACTCTGAACTGTTTACCATGGAGTGCCATGAACCCCAGAATTGTCGGTGAATGTGAAGAGACTGGAGCCGATTTCAGTGTTCCCCTCTTCCATATGGAGGATCGCTGGTTAATATGGGGACAGCATTTCATTGTAACATTCTTGGAAGCGGGAGTACTGCCAAACACAACAATTTCAGGTGACGATGTCAGACCAAGGGTCCACACATTAACTGTTGGTGAGGTCAGTCAGCTGAATCCCACACAACAATGGAATATTGTGAATATTTTCACTGCTCAAGGCAAGGTTGCCAGCTCCCTTTGCAAATCCAGTTTTACAAACATGAAGTTCAGGCTACTGAGATATCCGTGTTCTCCAAATTGCTAATTGTTGTTCATTTGCTGTTGATATCATGCCACACACAATTTCCGTGGGAAAGGCCATACTTGAACAATTCCCGGGTCGGGAACACAGAGAAGACTGCACGGATAGAGATACTTTTACGGCGGACGAAGGAGTCATCAGAGAAGACAGATAGCTGAAAGAAAACATTCAGGATTCTGACGTGGTAACTTTCTAACAACAAGCTGGTGGCGAATACCCAACTCGGTCTGACTGAGCTGTACTATTTCTCATCCCACAGTACTGCTTTGGATGAGCGGCATTTCTGTAGGATCAATATTAAAACCAATAAACGAAATATATTGGAACTCACACCGATGACCTGTGGTGTGCTCTAGCTGTGACACAACATCTCAGAGTTGATCAAAACTATGTAACTTCAACCATGCATATATACTTTTGTTATACGGAGCATAGCATAACTAATGCTATCGTAATTATGCGACTATAATTTATATTCTTTTCTTTCCTTTTCTCGAGTTTGGCATTTTGAAATGGAGGTGTAATTACGGTTTTGTTGGCTCGGTCAAGGGGTAACAGTGCTAAAAGGTTAAATATACCGCTCTAGAGAGGCTCGACAGACCCATGCAGTCCCAGCTGACACCGACTGCAGTCGTCGGCGTCGGCGTCAGCGTCAGCGGACGTTATAATTCTACTTAATCGAAACGTTACTCGGCTGACGGCATTGGGCAGCAGAATAAATAAACAAGGCATACGCTTTCTACACTTATGAAAATAGCTGTCAATATACGTATGTCTGCAAATTGCTTAATTACAATGCCATTGCTTGAATCAACTCTTGAATCTGACATATTGACAGTGTGTGTGACGTCACCAATCTCTACGCGTTTCATTGCGCGTACATGAATATTCATTATACTCGGGCTGCATAATTAATCATCCACGTGGCAGTAAGCGCAGATAACACCCAAAGTATGCATAACCATGCAAGGCATAAGCAGTAGAGAAAATACTTTTGGAAATTGTTCACGTTTTGATACAGTATATCTCCAATGTATATTAGCGTACAAAGAATCGCTTTAATACGAGCCGGCCATTTGCTTAGTGAAGCGTCATTTCCGGTATTTCTTCCTCAAGGCGTTTTACGCCCGGGTCATTTTAGGGTTATCTCTGGGGTCAAACGGAAGAAGAAGAAACGAACTTAATTCTTTCATACAACAAACAATTATAGTTGTACAGTTGCGGAGAGCACACCATAAGTTAAGAGATCATTAACAAACTCTAAATGGCCTTATGACAGGGACCACCTTGTGTAGTTGGGACATTGTTCAATACCATGTACACATTATATAGCACTAGTCGTGTTACCCGGCGTTGCCCGGAGAACAACGGCAGTCATGTGTGTGAGACCCTTGAGATTCCCAACGCCCTGAACGAATTTCGAAAAAATATAAATCTGCGAACTACCCCAATGGGCCCGCTAGATCGTACACAAACGTTCAGCCCCATGTGTGGCACCACTAAATGTGAAAATTCCACTAAATGTGACAGGTCCACTAAATGTGAAAACAATTCTACGCTAAATATAAAAATTCCTCTATATGTGAAAAAATTACACTAAATGTGAAAAAAATACGCCCGGTAAACGTAAAAAAGAATCAACGCTAAATGGGAACCAAGGGGAGGCCCGCTAGAGGTGAAAAACTTCCTACGCTAAATGTGAAAACAACATTCATATTCAGTTCCATATAAGAATGGAGTGTGTGCGTGTGTGCGTGTGTGCGTGTGTGCGTGTGTGCGTGTGTGCGTGTGTGCGTGTGTGCGTGTGTGCGTGTGTGCGTGTGTGCGTGTGTGCGTGTGTGCGTGTGTGCGTGTGTGCGTGCGTGCGTGCGTGTGTGCGTGCGTGCGTGCGTGCGTGCGTGTGTGTGTGCGCAGAGATTGAAACTGTGACCACCTGCAAAGTGGTTATTAAACGGTTTCCTCTCCGGCTGACTACTCTCTGGTGTCGACGATTGGTGTTAGATTAATTGATTGTCATCAACTAGACATCACATTTCGCGTCGGACAATAGTCAACTGGACAGCGGCAGTTCGCTAGATGAGTAATGCTCGTTTGACTATTCTATCCAACTACGTACGAACGGCGTATTCACAAACATCACCGACTTTACTCTATCACTAAACAATGTTTTAAAATATGAAATAAAAATGAAATATCCATTCAGGATTTTTACAATATGTATCTAGCGGAGGCAATTAGTGCAACTAGCGCCAACTGGCGCAACTAGCGGGGATATTATTGGAGTTTCGGCTTCGATTCTAACATGTGGTTCACGTACATTCACGCGAACAAATAGCCACGCTGACGTTGGTAGTAAATCACGCTTGCCGTTGTGTTAGCGAGCGAAATATCAAACAATCATGCTTCGCTGGTAATATATTAATTGTGTTAAATTAGAAGCAACTATAACACATTTATCTAAAAGAATATATAGTCTAGGCCTAGTGCTAGGCCTAGCGCTATGCATGTTGTCAAAATTTACATTTACCTATGACAAGATATATTTGGACATTCTGTAATTTGTAACCTCAAACTTGGTGTATTTCAACGATGTTTACTTAGAATAATTGGTTTCTTTGTGTGTCATATTAAGTACGACTGAATCTTTTATGACTTTTATTCGCAAAACTTGCTTTTTGATTTATTTGCTGGACATTCTGTAATTTGTAACCTCAAACTTGGTGCATTTCAACGATGTTTACTTATAATAATTGTTTTCTTTGTGTGTCATATTAAGTACGACTGAATCTGTTATGACTTTTATTCGCAAAACTTGCTTTTTGATTTATTTGCTGGACAGGTAATGAAGTTACGTTCGTCACATAACGGACATTATTTTTAATAAATGTTTTATTTGTATTTTGTGAGTGATTTTTATTACACTATGTCGATTTGAGATGTCTGATAATTCATTTTATGTAGTCTAGGGTATTGTTTAAATGATAAACATAATTAAGTCAGGTTATATTATTTTGTAAACCCACTAACGTAAATGTGACAATTTGTGTGAAAAAGTTATTCTGATGTTGTGACGTCATGATAATGCACTTATATGGAAACACAATGCCACATATACGTACGGGTATCATTTTTATGTAGTTACGTAATTCCAGTTATTGTCAACGTATGGGTTTATCATAAGACACATTATATTTAAAAGTAACATTAAGAAGGAGAGAAGTGACCACTAATTTGAACGTACATTTCGATGATGTATTTTCTTGGAATATCTGATTTTGTTTTCTGTACCATATTGAATTTGAACGAAGATATGTTTAATCGTTTATGATATGGTTACATATGATATATTTTTATAATAATAATAAGTGCCTACTTTCATTAGCGATAATTCTTATAGTAAATTATCTTTACTAATGGATCACAACAGCGTGCTTCGACCTATTCACCCTCACATCCACGCACACATCCACCTACCCACTGACTCACCCACGCACCCACCCACCCACCCACCCACCCACCCACCCACCCACCCATCCACTCACCCACCCACCGACACATTCACCTACTAACTCACCCATCCACTGAGACATCCACGGACTCGCCCACCCTCTTTACGAACAAGGATTCATATAATTGCATAGCTGATATGGGTTAATTATAACTAGAAAAGTTAATTATTTAAATTACAAATAACTTATTCAAGTTAATTTATTAAAACAATAAAAATTGATCCATGCCATCAGTTTGGGCAATTAATTAAGTAAATTCAAATTAACTCCAATTTAATCAATCAATTAACAATTACAATTAACTCATGTCTGTTCCGTAGTCTCTCCCATGACTAGGGAGGACATTGTCACAGACAGTCCACAGCATGGACGGCCGTGTAACCTAGTGGTATAGTCTGTGACTGACATGCAGGTTGTCACAGTTTCAATCTCTGTGCATGCACGCACGCACGCACGCACGCACGCACGCACGCACGCACGCACGCACGCACGCACGCACGCACGCACGCACGCACGCACACACTCCATTCTTATATGGAATTGAATGTGAATGTTGTTTTCACACATTTTTCACCTTTAGCGTTGATACTTTTTTTGTTTACCGGGCGTACTTTTTCACATTTAGTGTAATTTGTTTCACATTTAGCGGATTTTTCACACCATGCATGCAAAACTGACGGAGAAAAGTGTCATTTTTAAATTGTGAGCCCCCCCCCATAAGATCCCAAGACGAATTTCAAAAAAATATATAAATCTACGAACCACTCCATTGGGCTCGCTAGATCGCACATCAAATGTCAGCCCCATATACCTGTACAACTAACGTATATGTACGGGTTCACAGACAGAAAAAGAACCGTATTGTTTTATAATATAGACGAGAGAGCATTAGAAAAAAAGAGTGGCTAACATGTTACTCTAAAGTCATTATTGCTCTAAATAAAGTACCACAAGATGTCCTGTTATATAATACAGAGTCGCTGGTGTCGCGTAATGTGCGCAACGAGGTGTGTTGGTCTCAAACGACCCGTTCCATTCGTATAAAGTTCATGAATCATCCTCCATGGATGGACGTTTCTTAGTTGCACTGTTCGGCCCTTGTTCTCATAAAAGACATGGCCGTTTGCCTTTCCTTCTGGTGGTGTAATGCCTGGATGTGTTCAGTCTTCGTTCTCGGTGTTTTACTGAGGCTTTTGGAAGTTTGGCTCAGATTACTTCTTTGGGTATGTTGCAATGGCAGTCTAGATCCAAATATATTCTGAGAAGTCGTGTGTCGTATCTGTCTGATCTAGCCTCTGGCAGTCTCGTTTATGTCTACTTTTCATAACTTTGTCCCCTGTTGCCAAGGTTGATCTGAATCTTTCCTGATAGTATATATTTTCAGATATCAGTTATAGGCTTAGTCAGTTGTTGGCTTGCCAGGTCATGGCTTTCGGACATTAGGGTCATTGTCCGCGGAACCTAGACTGTAAAGATCACGAAGAAATGTTTGATAACACTATAAAGTTATCTCGTAGAGTAATCACAGAGGCATAGAAAATGCGCAAATAACATACACAGAAAAAACAATGTAATCTAACAATATAACAACAAGCTGTGAGAACAAGATAAGCAAGCATTGTCTACTGATGCTATGATACTCTAATGCAATACCTAATAGAACGTAGGTTCTTATTCACAAGGTTAACATTACATATCGATATATGATACATGTTGTTTCACGTACCGCAGCCAAATTATGCTTACACATTTTTTGTTTAGACTGTTACGACTCAAAGCGAAACTGGTCGTTATGTCTGACCGTGCAGTGACTTGTCTGGTAAATTCCTAGGCAGTACTGGGCACCTATGTGAAGATTGAATTTGCTGCTAAAGATGTGCACACGATCACGTCATTTTCTTACGCTAACGTTCGGGTATTGTAAGGGCATCTCCTACCACGCGCCGAGGTCCACTCGAGCGCCTCTATCTACATTTGTTTCCTTGGATCATTGACTTCTAATACATGCTTATTTTAGCTATGTATTTCAGAAAACACAACACAGTTATTTACGTACGTGTTTTGATATGCTCTGCGTTTCTAGAGAAACTTTCTCCTAACAGAGATAATTGAGTGGTGAGCAATTCTCCAGATGGTGCCATCGCAAACGACTGGTTTGTTGGTCCGTGAATATGCTCGTGGTTAGAACTCCCAAATTGCGAACGTTGTTACGGGTTTACTAAACACAATGTTTGGTGGACAGTATACCTTCAATACTAATGCTGGTCCTACTCTAGCCTCTTAAACAACTACTAGTGGAAGTAAATCATACAAAGATTACCTGAAAAAAAACCAGATATTTCACACCTTCAGCTTTAACCCAATTGACATGGAAACTACTGTTAATATAACTGATCGTTTACCTCCAAAATCAAGTTGTGGAAAAGACGGCATTTCAACACAATTACTAAAATTGAAAAAAAAATGATATCAGCAATGCAGTCACTCTAATTATTAATCAACAATAATAACTGGTATATTTCCAGACAAATTAAAAATTGCAAAAGTCATACCCCTTTTCAAAAAAGGTGATGTTTCTGACTTTAATAATGATCGTCCTATTTCTATCCTGTCAGTAATTTCAAAAAATTTTGAAAGGATTCTGTTTGATCAAATCCACGATTACTTCCATTCTAAAGCGTTATACTACAGTAGCCAATGGGAAAGAAACATTCTACTGAGCTTGCTACACTCAAAATCATAGACAGAATTATACAAGAACTTGATCAATCGGTTACTCCAATAAATATATACCTTGATTTATCAAAAGCATTTGACACAATTGATCACAATATATTGGTGCAGAAGTTAAATTACTATGGATTAAATGACAAGGCTCTGGACCTTTATAAGAGTTATTTACACAATCGTAAGCAGTACGTAGAAATTGAAAATGTTAAGTCTAAGGAAATAGTCATCAACACTGGTGTCCCTCAAGGTTCAATCTTAGGGCCACTCTTATTTATTATATACATAAATGACATAGCACTTTCTAGTGACCTTTTCAAATTCATAACGTATGCTGACGACACCACTCTTACTAGTACACTAAATACATTTAACGATTCAGAAGGCCAAATGCGAAGTGAAAATATTAACAAAGAATGAACAAAGATTAGTTGGTTGAAAGCTAATAAACTGTCACTAAATGCCAAAAAGACAAAATTCATGATTTTTTATATGCCTCAAAAGAAAGTAGAATACGCTGTATTACAAATAGATGGGGCATACATTGAATATGTCAATTATTTCAATTTTTTAGACATCACAATAAATAACCATTCAAACTGGCAGAGTCGTACAAACAAAATAGCATCACATCGAATTGTCAAATTACAGAAAAAGGCAATACGAATAATATCCTTAAGTAAATATAATGCTCACACAAGTCCTATTTTTAAAAGACTTCAGTTGCTAAAGTTGGATGACATTTATAAAATCCAACAATAAAATTTTTACTATAAATTCATTAACAATCTTTTACCCTACTACTTCAATGTTTTCCCAAACACACACATCTATGATATTCATCAGCACTGCACACATGAAAGAAATAATCTGTATATGTTCAGATTCAAACATAAATTTGCGAAAAATGCATTAGACACAACATAGTAGAGACAGTTAACAATACACCAAGCATTATTATTAATAAAATTTACACCCACAGTCAATATGGTTTTTCAACATACACAAAAAACATTTTTATTTTAAATTATGAATCCAGTTGTCGTATCCATAATTGCTTTATTTGTAATTCGTAATACGTATTGGAATGTATACCTAAGTATCCATATGTACGTCAATGTGTACACGAGTACGTATAATCAGTCCTTATATTATGTATGCATGTTGATACATTGAGTAATTATCAACTACAACAAGAAGTCGTATGCTATTCTGATTTGTGTCATGTAAATGTTTTGTTTGTTTATGTTTATATTACTGTGCTAGCGATATTATACATCTTAATGGGAGTCTCCCGACCTTATCTATTACTTACGTTATTCGTTGTATATGTATCGTATTTATAGGTCAAATAAATTAATCCTGAGTTTTGAGTTCAATATAGTTATTATAGTCTTAAAAACATTATATTAAATAATAAATGAAAAAATAGGAACAGACTTCCTCCTTTTAACATATTTCCGTCTGCTTTCCTACACGAGAGACCTACTTATCAAAAGTGAAAACATGCCCATCAATTATAAAATGATGCTTGTTGTCGCCAGATGGACCAGTGGTCGCGGGTGTCCAACCAGCACGGACAGACGCTGTTGTCGCTCGCCTTCAACTACGGCGTTCTCTCCCTGATGACCCTCACGTTCGGCATCGCCCAACTGGAGGTCGTACTCGAGGACAGACCACGAGGGTGCTTCGCCGCCCTCTCGGAGCAGCAGAAGATCGACCACGTGATGTACCACATGCTGCGAGACTTCAAGAGCGACGCCAAGAAAATACAGTTGGTGGACGACGAGCGGATCTGTTACCAGGTGAGTACGATTATTACAGCATCAATTCCTTGCTAACGTGGCCCGGTAGATTCCCTTCTTTTAATTATCCTTCTTCTCCTTCTTCTCCATCTTTCTCTCCTTTTTTCTGCTTCTTATTCTTTCTCGTCTTCTTCTTCTTCGCCTTCTTCTTCTTCCATATCAACACGGTGTGTTTGCGTGCGTGCATGTGTGTGTGTGTGTTTGTTTGTGTGTGTGTGTGTGGTGTGTGTGTGTGTGTGTGTGTGTGTGTGTGTGTGTGTGTGTGTGTGTGTGTGTGTGTGTGTGTGTGTGTGTGTGTGTGTGTGTGTGTGTGTGTGTGTGTGTGTGTGTGTGTGTGTGTGTGTGTGTGTGTGTGTGTGTGTGTGTGTGTGTGTGTGTGTGTGTGTGTGTGTGTGTGTGTGTGTGTGTGTGTGTGTGTGTGTGTGTGTGCGTGTATGTGTGTGTCTGTGTGTGTCTGTGTGTGTGTGAGAGAGAGGGAGAGAGAGAGTGTGTGTGTGTATGTGTGTGTGTGTGTGTATGTGTGTGTGTGTGTGTGTGTGTGTGTGTGTGTGTGTGTGTGTGTGTGTGTGTGTGTGTGTGTGTGTGTGTGTGTGTGTGCGCGCGCGTGTGTATGTGTGTGAGTGCCTGTGTACGCGAGTGCACGAGTGCGTGACTACGTGCTTCTGCAAGCCAGTGTATCAAAATATTTAGCTTCATACCACACCGAATCCTTGAAATATAACTTCTAAAACAACAACAACAGATCATAAATACGGAACTTGCAAAATAAAATTAAATGACGTGACACGTTTTCCCGTGGAGTTCCGTCATACACTAAACAAAACCACCTATATAATTGTACCGATTGATAATGGGAAGTGTTCTGTGCTCTCTCTTTAGGTCATCGTTGATGTCGGCGGTCACGCCAAGTTCAAAGACAAGTGTTGTCACACTGACCGCATCACCGGCCGGTTTGTGTGCACGACGGACATAGGCAACATCTGGCTGAACACGTTGTACGTGCTGCTCGGGCTCGTCCGCATCGGCATGCTTCTCTTCGGGCCGGTCCTCTTCGTGGAAAGCGTCGAACGACTGGGACAGGTGAGAGTGATTGGTAGGGTAGGGAGTGAGGGAGAGAGGGAGGGGGAGAGAAGGGGGACGGACGGACGGACGGAGGGAGGGAAGAGAGGCAGGGAGAGAGGGAGAGAGGGACAGAGGGAGAGAGGGAGAGAGGGAGGGAGGGAGGGTGGGAGGGAGGGAGGGAGGGAGGGAGGGAGGGAGGGTGGGAGGGAGGGAGGGAGGGAGGGAGGGAGGGAGGGAGGGAGGGAGGGAGGGAGGGAGGGAGGGAGGGAGGGAGGGGCAAACAGACACACAGACACACAGACACACAGACACACAGACACACAGACACACAGACCCACAGACACACATACACACAGACACACAGACCCACAGACACACATACACACAGACACACAGACCCACAGACACACAGACACACAGACACACAGACACACAGACACACAGACACACAGACACACAGACACACAGACACACAGACACACAGACCCACAGACCCACAGACACACAGACACACAGACACACAGACACACAGACACACAGACACACAGACACACAGACACACAGACACACAGACACACAGACACACAGACACACATACTCACAGACACACAAATAAACAACTGAGAGAGAGGGAGAGGGAGACTTAATCATTACCTATTTCTACTAACCAAGCAAAACTAATACATTCTACCACCATCTTACAACTTACAGTAATATGACATGATATCTTGACAGTAGTTGTCACTCACAATAAGCATACACGATACAATAATGTATGTCTGTAACTCAAGGTGCTCGTGCCGTACGTCGTCAAGCTGAAGGAGCCGCTTTACAAACGGGTGTTCCTGGCCCGGCCCGCCACGCCCGTCAACATCACCTACAAACAGGAGCTCGACCTGCGCTGGGTACGCAAGTTCCCCAAGTTCAAGGCGGCCGTGTCGGACCTGCCCCTGGGCGAGGTGATCCCCATCCGCATATCACAGTACGACATCCTCATCGACTACAAGAAGCTGTTGACAGAAAACCAGGTGCCGGTGGGTCTTCTCACGTCCCTCGGCCGCACCTTCTTCCACTGCCAATTGCGCAATGTGGGTCCGTTCGTCGACTGTTGCCAGGCGAACATGTTTAGTTCATGTCCGAGTCGGAGTCCTGTTCCGTGGATCAAATTTTGGAGCAACGTCGGACGCACTCTTACGATCCTGCTGCTGCCGACGCCATTCTACATCCGGGTGCTCGTGTTCTACTTCTTCGAGGTGGACGAGGTGACGGAGCGGAAGGAGGCGGTGGCGAGGGCGGGGCTGCAGGAGGCGTACGAGAACAATCTTATCCACTACCTGACACCGTCGCATCCCGTTTTCATCGCCATATACCTGATCTACTTCAGCACCGCGGCGCTGCTGGCGTTCAAAGGACGGGCGAGTCAATTCAAACGCACCGTCGTCAGCTCGTTCGCCGACCTCAAATCGTTCTCGTGGATCACCTCCCTCGGTATCCTCTCGTCCAACTTCATCTGGCCTTTCCAGCGCTTCGGACTGTTCGGCTGCATCGTCGCTCTGGTGTACTGGCCAGTGGTCATCCCACTGTCCGTGGTTGTCTACATCCTTTACTGCCTGCCCACAGTCTATGTCTGCTTCCGGATGTTGTTCCACGCTGCCGACGTCGGCTCCTCAGTGCGCACGCGCCGCCGGAAACGCGGCGGTGGGGACGTTGACGAGAACGCGAGTGGGTACCGGATACGGACCCACATGGACCGCACACTGCGGCTGTTCGACACGAAGGCACTGCTCGGGAACAGCTCGACAGAGGATGCGCGCGACATCCGGCCGTTCCCGGGGACGCGGCGGCTTCAATTCAGCAAGTTGGCTAAACAGCTGGCGATGTCCGTCTTGTGCGTGCTCACGCTCAACGCCGTACTCATTGTGATGACGGAGTGCGTCGGGTTCGTAGTCGAGATCGTTGTGTTCACGCTGATGGGGATCATCGTGAACGCGGGTTCCATGCTCAAGTACTGCACCCTCGTCTTTCTCGTCATCGTCTACAGCTACGACACGTTCAACAACGTGCCCAAGAAGTACCTCAAGCTCAACAAGTCGCTCTTCTCAGATGTTAAGGGACGCATCCACGATCTCGATAAGGTTCGCCTTTCGTTTGTTGTTCCTTGCTGTCAGTAGGTGGAACAAAAATACACTGTTCTCGCTGCTGACTTAACCTCTTTTGGGACTTGTGTGCGTGTGTGCGTGTGTGCGTGTGTGCGTGTGTGCGTGTGTGCGTGTGTGCGTGTGTGCGTGTGTGCGTGTGTGCGTGTGTGCGTGTGTGCGTGTGTGCGTGTGTGCGTGTGTGCGTGTGTGCGTGTGTGCGCACACACACACACGTGTGCAAGACCGTGCGAGCATTCGTATATTTATGTGTCTAAGTGTTACGATATATGTATATATATGTATATATGTTTGTGTGTGTATGTGTGTGTGTGTGTACGTGTGTATGTATGTACCTATACCGGAATACCCTACTGTGAATAATGCAAAGAAAGATCGGTTGTGTCAGATTACTTGCATACATGCATGCATGTACGTTTGTGTGCACAGTATCAAGGATCCGTTGTCGTTGCAGGTGACGAGTCTCCCGTCCTACCTGCAGGAGAACTTCGGCTTCAAGTCGTGCGAGGTGAGCGAGCAGGCGGACCACGAAAAACCAGACGACCTGGTGTCGCGGCCAGCCCGCCACTGGTTCATCAACGACCTCGTGCTCTTCATCGACAACGAGGACATGCCTCGCATCCCCCGCCAACTCTTCGACATGGTGTGCGGCATCAACGTCGCCGGCAGCCCCGGCCCCGTCTACTGCGGGCTCCTCGACGCCGCTAAGGAGTTCGCGCGCACGATCGCCTTCCTCCTGCTTGTCTTCATCGTGGTTCTTTCGTTCGGGACCGTGTACCGTGTGTCGTCCACCAACCAGACCCTCGCGACGCTCGCCGGCGGATTCCTGCCTTTCGTGCTGCGGACCTTCATGCAGCCGAGCGCGCCGGATATCGAACTGGGCACAGTCAGCTTCCGGAGCAAGCTGGACGAGATCATCATCAACTTCTCCCAGAAGTGGGCTATGTTCGACTTCCCGTTCGAGGTCGGGTCTCCAGAGGACGACAAGGACGCGGATTCCGGGGCAGTGGAGACGGAGTCTCACACAATGACTGACAGAACGCAGTCGATTAATAGGATTGACGAACACCGTTTGACGAGTTCGACCAACGGATTCACGTTCCCTGACGAGGACGGTGTTGACGGCAAACTGAATGATAGAAAAGCGTCGGAGATGACGCACACGACGGGAGACGACAAATCGACAGAAGCCAAAGCGGACGTGGACATCCTGATCCACCTACCGGAGTACAGCAGCGAGGGTTGGTTGCAGGAGTGGACAGACATATCGGAGTACGACGACCCTGGACTGACCAGTGATGATCTGGACAGCGAGGCGGGGCACAAAGACAAAGACGACATCGCGGACGAGATGGACTACAAAGCCGAGATTGTCTGAAGCTGACAGAGTGGAGATCTTGTTGGTCAAGTGTCTGGTTAGGTCAGCAATCCCTTGGGCGTTGCTTGTGTGTTGTGACGTTGCTGTTCGTGTGCTGCCGGTGCTGGCTTCTCTCAGCGTGCAAGGCACCAGAGAAAGCTCAATACTACTGGACCACGAGGGAATATCATGCTGATAATTTCCGCGGATTTTGCCACAGGCAACCACGCAGGCGTACTGTCCTGTATCGTGTATATGGCGATAACATATAGAATGTACCGAGTGATATTATATCTATATGGTGTATTCAAAACGAATGATGTCAACTCTTAATTCAGTACCCGCAGTTACACTGTGGAGGAACACAGAATCTTCGTGCATGAGAGCACGACGTGATACCATAAAGAAACAAAGCATCTATAGATAAGGTGTATAGGGGGCCTACAAAACGAACAGAGTGAACTCTTTAATTCGTTATCCGCAGTTGCACTCTTAATTCGTTATCCGGAGTTAAACTGTCAGTGAAGGAGCACAGAATCTATGCGTATGAGAGCACGAAGAGATATTCATAGAGACAACGAAGTAGGGGCGAGGCATTAATGTGCAACAATTTCACAAGACCGGAGTCTTCCTCTTATGAGACTGGAGTCTTCCTCTTAAACTATCTAGACCCCTGGGTGTATATGAACCAAATAAATGTATATACAAATCTGTGTGAAATTATGGTGTGCAACGTGTAGAGTGTGTGCATGTGCATGTGCATGAATGTGCCTGCATGTGCGTGCGTCAATACGCCTGTTGCAAACTAACCAAACCTACAGTTACCTAACAAAAATAATCCTCTCTCAGTGTGAATGCGATAATGCATACCAATACATATTAGGACAACAATAATAGTTGTACACGATTCAGCTCGCCGTGGCGCAAGAAAAATGGTCAAAATAATACAAACGTCCGCGATAAAGGTGGACCAACGGTCAGATGGGGTCACTTGGTACTGACCGGTACCATTGTGGTTGTGGTTAGCCACCTTCATCCGAACACCTGTGGGCAGTATTTAGAGGGATTACTGATATTATGAATTGACCCAAATGCTCGCGCTGGGGGCGTCCTGAGACCAGCGTTGCTTTTACAGCACTGCTACGTAGGTCTATATGTGGCGATGTTTGGGCAACTGTACTTAATGGTGGCAATTATCTACTAAATAATGGGTGGCTCTTCGGGTGGTTCGTAAAACGTTTTAGATTAGGTTGACACGTCGTGAACGTGTACCTGCGACATGCGGGTACTAAACAACAAGGTTTCTCTGGAAAAAGCAATGGTAGGACTACGTCTATTATAGTTTTGTGGAGGCCAGTGCGTGGAAGAGTATGGTGACCGAGAAGGGCCATCGCTTTTTTGTGTGGATATTCGTAACGCCAAGGGGCGATGATGCGATGCGCGATGCGATGGACGATGCGCGATGCGATGTGCGATGCGATGTGCGATGCGATGGACGATGCGATGCGCGATGCGATGTATGAGGCGATACGCGAAGCAATAGGCGATGCGTGTTGCTATGCGCGATGCGCGATGAGATGGATGATGCGCGATGCGCCAAAACCAGATACCAAAAATGAGTTACTTCATACAATGAGGTGTGTGCCTCTTCTACACCTCCCCATTTCATTTTTTGAATTTTTTGAAAATATAAACGATAATTTAAGTACCTCCACACATGAAAAACAGTGATGTTGATATGCCGTTTGCCGTACGGGGAAGTACGACCACATCACTCCAGTGCTGCAGCCCTGCATCGGTTACCTATCTGTGTGCGCCCGACATATAAAATGGTTGTGTTTGTGTACTCTGTGGTGCATGACCGGGCACTAAATTATCTCGCGGAGTTACTGAACCGACGACAACCAAATCAACAACTGAGATCTGCGTCTTTGCCGCTATTGTCAGTACCGGCTTCGCAGACGGTTACACACGGTGATCGCCGGTTTGCTGTAGCTGCAGCCAGTCTATGGAACAGACTGCCGGACTGTGTCAGGATGGCAAAGACACAACCAGTCTATGGAACAGACTGCCGGACTGTGTCAGGATGGCAAAGACACAGCCACAGTTCAAAACACTTCTTAAAACACACCTTTTTAGAGTAGCGTTTCTGTAATATGATCACGTGGACTTTATCAAATGTACTTCCCCATATTTTATGTAATTATTATTATTTTAAAATTATTTATTACATTTTGATTCACTTATTTATTTTTCTATTGTTTAATACTTATCATGTAATGTTTTAATTGTTTGTACATGGAGGTCTAATAATTATGTAATGAATGTTTTAATTATTATTTTATGGTATACATTTTATAATGATTTTTGTTTCTATCTATAAGAAACTTATCTGCACATTAAGGCATGTTGCCATGCCTTAATATTCCTACGCAGTTGAAACACCTGTTGTACCTGACATCTCTGCTGTTCTTGATGAGGTAAAGTGTCTTCCCAACAAGAGGGGTGAGAATGTTAGCCAGTGTCTTAGCTACATTGTAGGATATGCTTCCAATGCTATATACTATCGGTCTAGGCTGTGCCTCTGGTTTGCGTATCTTGGGGGTTCTATAAATCTTTGGTATTTCTTCTTATGTCGGGTACATCCGGTGTTTCAACTGCGTAGGAATATTAAGGCATGTTGCCATGCATTAATATGCTGATAAGTTTCTTCTTGTATTCTGCTGTGGGGTCTTTCTTTAATTGTACATATGTGTTGGTATCTCCAAGAAGGGCCAGCATTTCGGTGTTGTAGTCACTGCTGTTGAGTTTGACTGTCGCTCTGTAAGGTAACTTGCCATATTTTCAAAACTATGAATGTAACCGAGCCCGGAAGCAATTTACATCCTAATGTATTATTATTATTATTTCTTGAATATTTATTCATTAAGGACATAATATATTTTCATAGTTGAACACATCATGTTAATTATGCTTTACATAAATAATAAATAAATATAAAATAAATGTAATCAGTTAGACCCTACTAAGATTTAGTGTATTTAGTTTATGATATCTAATCGTAAACTAACATAGTATTGTCTCTAATTATTATACCAAACCAACATACAAAAATGCACAAATGAGGTAGTGAATCGTTGTTCCTAGAGTGTAGTTTCATTTTTGCTAAGGGATCATCTCGGAACGTCGATGTCCGATATCAGACAACATTATTTTCGTTTGGGGAAGGGGGTCTGAGATAGTTTCATCTGGCGTCGGACATCGATATTTTACGCTTCTGACCGACATTGTTAATTATACTGGTATCACCATATTAATGTTTAACAAGTTTTCTAGTCTGAGGGAGGGTGTGTGGGTGGGGGAGGCTGAGGCCAGATGAAAGTAATTTCGTCTGATATCGGACATCGACCTTCTGAGATGATCCCTAAGTGAATCGAATTGTAGGAGCACCGTGCATTGTGTGCCTTCTAGTAGACCTGCTACAAGTTAACTGCCTGTCAATTTCGGCTGTTTATTATGTGGCCCAATAGCGTAGGTAGCCTAAATTGAGGTGGCCTACTTATTGACACCGTTATTCGTACTTGTACTTAGGCGCAACGCTGCTTTTATGTACACATAAAATTGGGAACCGTTGAAAAGGTACATATTTAATGTTATAAAATAACCTATTTCGATCCCTAGTCTAGTTTATGTAAAGAGACTGCCTGCCTGGCACCCATGTTTGTTTGGCTAAATTCAATATCAGTAGTAGACTTCCGTGACAATATTTAAAAGTACGCATAATCTTTTGTGCACAATAACTAGATGTATACGTAGAGTGAGTGTCACCAGCCATCATCACAGTCTCTGAACACAATAACTAGATGTATACGTAGCGTGAGTGTCACCAGCCATCATCACAGTCTCTGAACACAATAACTAAATGTATACGTAGAGTGAGTGTCACCAGCCATCATCCCAGTCTCTGAACACAATAACTAGATGTATACGTAGAGTGAGTGTCACCAGCCATCATCACAGTCTCTGAACACAATAACTAGATGTATACGTGGAGTGAGTGTCACCAGCCATCATCACAGTCTCTGAACACAATAACTAGATGTATACGTGGAGTGAGTGTCACCAGCCATCATCACAGTCTCTGAACACAACAAGAAATGTGTTTAGTAAAATACAAATGGCTGCCTAAGTCTCGTTTTCGACGACCATCGCATCGCGCATCGCATCGCTCATCCCATCGCGCATCGCATCGCGCATCGCGCATCGCCCACTGGGCACCGCACTGCAACCACACAAAAAATCCAGCCCGTGAATGACGAATGAGTGAATGAGTGAGTGGGTGAGTGAGTGAGTGAGTGACGGAGTGAGTGAGTGAGTGAGTGAGTGAGTGAGTGGGTGGTGAATGAATGAGTGAATGAATGAATGCGTGAATGAGTGAATGAGTGAATGAGTGAATGAGTGAATGAGTGAATGAGTGAGTGAGTGAGTGAGTGAGTGAGTGAGTGAGTGAGTGAGTGAGTGAGTGAGTGAGTGAGTGAGTGAGTGAGTGAGTGAGTGAGTGAGTGAGTGAGTGAGTGAGTGAGTGAGTGAGTGAGTGAGTGAGTGAGTGAGTGAGTGAGTGAGTGAGTGAGTGAGTGAGTGAGTGAGTGAGTGAATGAGTGGGTGAGTGAGTGAGTGGGTGAGAGGGTGGATGAGTGAGTGAGTGAGTGAGTGGGTGAGTGGGTGAGTGGGTGAGTGGGTGAGTGGGTGAGTGGGTGAGTGGGTGAGTGGGTGAGTGGGTGAGTGGGTGAGTGGGTGAGTGGGTGAGTGGGTGAGTGAGGGAGGTAGTGAATGGGTGAGTGAGCGAGGTAGTGAGGGAAGTAGTGAGGAAGGTAGTGAGGGAGGTAGTGAGTGGGTGATTGAGGGAGGTAGTGAGGGATGTAGTGAGTGGGTGAGTGAGGGAGGTAGTGAATGGGTGAGTGAGGGAGGTAGTGAGGGAAGTAGTGAGGAAGGTAGGGGGGAGGTAGTGAGTGGGTGAGTGATGGAGGTAGTGAGTGGATGAGTGAGGGAGGTAGTGAGGGATGTAGTGAGTTGGTGATTGAGGGAGGTAGTGAGGGAGATGGTGAGGAATGTAGGGAGTGGAAGGTAGGGAGGGAGGTAGTGAGTGAGGAAGGTAGTGAGGAAGGTAGGGAGTGACGGAAGTGACTGAACATGAGAGGGAGGTAGTGAGTGAGGTAGAGAGTGAGTGAACCTAGGCGGGAGGAAAGGAAGGAGGAACCTACGAACTGGGTTACCAGTTTGGGCGGGCAGGGGATCGCCACATGATTCACAAACACAATTAAGAATAACAGTATATTCATTATTTGTCAACGCAACAGTGTTGCCATTGGTTGTTATTTTTGGTGACATTACCGACTGTTGTCGGATTCAAACCCTGCCTAAGCCAGCTCCAAACACAAGATGTCACACAGAGCCGCTTTTGTTGTTTCTATACAGAGGTGTGATTCGGGTGCCAAACATGGCGTGGGTACTCGATATATATATTGACCACATGGCGTAGGTGCTATATATTATATATAGGGCCTATTGATCATACGGCGTGGGTTGAAGATATCCTACATTGACCATATTAGTGGGTGTTGATGACTGCTGATCGCAAATGGGGAAAACATATTCAACTTCTGTGTGGATCTACGCTTTCAACTGATATCAGCCGATTGAAAATGACCGTTCCCACCCGTTACACTCAATCATTCAGATCATTCAACCCCCACATCGTGGACATTGTTGTCGGACACACTGCCTAGCTGTCGTCTCTCCGCCACTATGTGTCATTTTCGAGAATGTCAGTCATAATGATACACGGATCGCTATCGTGAACAAAAGCTGTGAGTTATCCGATAGCCCTGTGAATTCAATTTCTTTCCGTTGCTTATCTGATCTTGCTTATATGCGTCATTCAATACAGTAAGCAATGCGTTTGTATCACCGTGACCCCACAATACAGGGCGAACTTGTTTATATGCGTCATTCAATAAAGTAAGCCAGGGCGTTTTTTTATTGAATTTTTATTGGGGGGCAATATCTTAAAAGGGCACTTCTAATGGCTAAAAAGGGCAGTTTACGCATACATTAATCATTATGTTCATAACCCTTAGGCATGTATGAAATCTTAATATAATGTGTCATTATCGTTGTATCCACATAGTTGTGGGGCCTACAGTGACGAGTGACGACTGCATCTTGATATGAAAATAAATGTTACACATATATCCTAGTAACATGTTTTATTACAACCAATTCATGCAGTACTCATAGAAATAAGAGACGTATCCTGCAAGTCAGAAAGTTTTACAGTTGTCTCAATTTGACTAGACGAGTCCCGTTTCGCGGGTGAATTTCCTAATGAATTCACGCTGCCCGTAGATGCCCCAGTATGGAGCTCAGCATCTTCTTAATTGTCTTCTCCAAGAATTTGACGACAGCGGGTTGAGGGTCCTAGTAGGCGGTGCCCACACTATTCAGTACCACCATGAGTCGTGCGTTTCTCGTGTCCCCATTCATACTGGTGCGGTGATTATCGACCACGAGGTCGTGGTGGCTCACGATCCTTACGGTCTGCATAGAGTATGGACTCATACAAGCCAGAGATGCCAACACTTTCTGAACTGAACTTGTTGTGACTGGCAGAAGTTGGCGCATTCTGACAGTCAAGTTACAACTGAGATCACAGCCATCATGCAGGAATGGCACATTCATCATGTTTTCCCATTGCTCGGCTACCCCTTCCGCAAAGTCAGATGACTCATCTGGGAAAAGGCACCTGACGACGCGCGCACCATGCTCAACGAATGACCTCAGAGTGCGTGACATCACTAACACCTTCATTTCTTTGATGACGTCCTTCTGCTCCGGATGCATGCGTTCAGACAGGTATTTGTGCGATGCTTGCACGACTTCCAACCTGATTGCTCGTCCATCGCGGCGGTTGGTACAAACGAACTGGTGATTACACTTTCGTTGTGTGTTAGGTCCTCTTTTGTGTTATCGGTTGGACAACTTATTTTCTCTTCCCTTCATCTCGGGAATGATCCATCCCTCATTAGGTTCAACTTATTGATTGCCGCATCAGTCACAGTGAGAAGATCGCTGATGTATTAACAAATCACTCCTTTGCAACTTCTTCTGGAGTGTTTCAAATATCTCCAGGATGTCGCCCATCAGTGCGGTGATCAGCGTTTGTTGGTGGTTCCAGATTATCAGGAACCGTTTGTCTTCAGCCTTTTCCTTTCTGTCGCTGATACTTTCTGGCGCCTGTATCTGTTCCCACACCATAATGAAGGCTAGTAGGTTGGTTATTCAGCACAGCATCCACCTTGCTTGTGCAGGGCAATCCTGACATCGTGGTGCCGGGGGAAATGTTTGACATTGCCACCCTGCGCTGACATCTTCATCCGTCTCGGCGTCCGGGAGAATCGTACGAGTCCCAGTAGATTGGACTTCCAGATTCCCAATTCAGGTGCGGTGCTGAAGACCGATTCAATAGCGAAGTCAGATCGGTGTGCAGCAAACCAGAATGTTGCCAAACCTCGCAGCATTTGGTCAGGAAGCAGTCGCCATAATCCACCTTGTCTGCTGGTGTTTGCCGCCTCGCGTGACACCAACCAGCTTCGTGTCTTTATCTCCTGTCAGATCCAGAGCATTGTTCCCCGCTTCAAGTAGTCCAGGGGCACCGTTCTTCTCTGGCGAATGCATGACAAGTGCTACTTAGAGTTTTTTTTTATTATACTCCAGTGCAAATTAAATCAAACACACTAAAACGAATAAAAAGTAAGCGCTACAAGGGGCTGGTTTGGGAAAATGAGGGCACGCGGAGGGGTGGAGTTGGTCTGACTGGGGGAGGGCAAACGAAAGGGCTGGGGCCACTTAATTTGTACGTTAAAAAGTAAACAATGCGTTTGTATCACCGTGACCCCACAATACAGGGCGAGCTTGTTTATATGCGTCATTCAATACAGTAAGCATTGCGTTTGAATCACCGTGACCCCACAATACAGGGCGAGTCATTGGGTAAGCAAAAGATGAACGAAACCCAAAACCACTCAAAATGTGTCGCTTACAATGGCGTGGGAGTTGATAGCAGTCGTGCCCATGTTAATATATAAATCAATCAATCAATCAACCAATCAACCACTCACTTACTCACTCACTCTCCCACTAACTCACACACATATATATATATATCCGCATGCACGCACACACGCAAACTCAAAGACACACACAGGCGCACAAACATACACATTTATACACACACACGAACACACGCACATATGCACGCACTCGCCCACACACGCACACACACATTCTGATTATATTTAATCGTCCGAAGTCCCTAACCTCTTGAATACTTTACCAAGCACTGATTTTGAGGTCAAGCTCTGGCACTGAATTAGTTATAACATTCATGGCGTCTTGTACTCAATGTCATCGTGAACTCGGTGGAACTTGTTTATAGCAGTCATGTCTGTAGATGACCTAATTCATTAATCGTTACCAGAGCTCGACATCAAACACAATATGTTATACCTGGTATGTATAGGATGCAAGAGGTCGGAGAAAATCGCATGATTAGATATAGATATGATCAGAGAATGTGTGTGTTGTATAGCGCCGTGGTGCAGTGGCTAGTGCTTCGGACTCTTAACCCAGAGAACTCGGGTTCGAACCTCGGGCAAGTTCGTTCACTATACGTTGCTCCCGTTCACTCTGCTGTATGAATGAGTACCTGGCTATAGACAGTTGTGGATATTTGTGTACGAATAATCTTCGCGCATTAATTGCAGCATGGCTGGATGCTTCCCAGAGAAGTCGAGTTGGTGTTTGATTGAACAGGTCTGCCAGGGAGTAAAGTATAAAGCGTTTTGGGCAGTCCTGATGATTGGATACTGCGCTATATAAGAACTTACCTATTTTTTTATATATGTGTGTGTTTGCATGTGCGTGCGTGTGTGTGTACGTGCTTGTGTGCGTGTATAATTACGGTTGCCAAACAACACTCACTATTATACAAAATAATAATCGTTTTCACATGATTTCACACAAAAGCCATACTTTGGTACCGAATAATTATAACATGGGATTGCCATTACACTCCATTCACTGGCGCAGTGATTGCGTGCAGACGATACGACACGCCCAGCGTGAATGATCTCAGGGAACGAGGCTTGACATTGCGTCTGGTTCGACGTGTCGACGTGACACCAAAGACGCATTTAGCCACTGTATCATTTAAGCATATTCAGTGTTGTTGACCTACTGATCATTATCAGAATAACATCTGTTTAGGCTACAGCTGTAATGCCGCGCCCGCATCGGTTACTGCAGAGTGCAGATCGAGACTATTGGATCTTTTAGTTCACGACAAAGTGACTTAAATTATGTTGTATGTCACCTTTTAATTCTCCAGGCCCGCAGTTATGGGGGTTCACGTGAATCCCGTGAACCCCCCCTTTTGTGAACCACCTTTCTTCAAAATGTGAACCCCCATTCTCAAAGTTGCATCTTTAAAATGTGAACCACTAATTGTATTCCATGTTTTTCAAAAGCGTTCACCCCCTCCTAAAAGCAGCTGGATAGTGTTCAAGCATTACAAGGAATGCCTGATTTGTACACATGTTAAAGGGAGAACCCTTATCTTTAAGTGATCATCACTGAATGTATGGGAGCCTGGCTGAGGGGTCTGTCCCCAATGCCATGTGTGAAAAGGGCAGTAACTAGAGCCTAGTAGAGGAATGTGTGTCAAAGGACCATTGCATCCAATTAGCCATGCAGAAGGACTTCTCACTATCCCAGGGTCTCCTGTTATATAAACGCATGGGTAACAAATCCACAAGAAACCAGTTTTATACCAAACGTAAAATTATAAGTCCTAATTGTAGTCAGTCAGAGGTGACAGATGCAGACAAAATACTGGTAAATGAACGGGGTGACGATGATTTAACAATTATGAGCATATACATAATAATAATTCATTAAACATTCATTATCATTAAACGAGAGGTACGGCTTTTTATTTTTAGTTTACTGATTAAGGCAACTATACCGACTGTCAAAGTAGCTATTCTCAATAATGAACAACTTAAGATGTGTAGCGAGTGTATTTCCGACAAGCTGCAAACCCGGTAGACAAACTCATCTGGCTTAACACAAAGCATCATTTTCAACTATTGCGCTCGAACGCGAATTTTGATGAATAATTGTATTTAACCAATACACAATGCCGAAATACTGCGGTTGCTAGTTGCATGTTTGTAGATCTCAGAAAGGGGAGCCTTATCGCTTATGGAGAGGCAATAATGTGTGAAAGGCCTTTATTATCAATTATTATTTTGTGTTTGAACATATTTAAAACAACTGCACACACCGAAGGGTTTCAACTAAATAATTCAGTTATATTAGCAATATACTATCACTGCGAATTGTTTTTTATGTATACAATTTGGTGTAAATTAGGCTTAATCAGGCAACAAAATGGGACTAATCTCCACAGACCTATATGAGTCCCGCGTTGTCTGAAAATGCACCCCTAAAACGACCTCGTTATGGGCCTGCTGGGGATACTAATGTGGTGTTTATATATATATATATATATATATATATATATATATATATATATATATATATATATATATATATATAAACCACATGCTCCACCAATATCACACCCACTTCATTGTTCTTCCAATTAAAAATGTAACCTTCTGCATTATGAGCCCCCACGTGAACATGTGGTGCCCTCTGCATTGTAAAAAATATAACTCCACATGAACTTGTGGCGCCCCATGAGTCTGAATTGTTAAAATATGAACGTCCCATTGTGAAAAACTGGCTACGGGCCTGATATATATATATATATATATATATATATATATATATATATATAAGTATATCGTCAAGTTGCATTTATCACCTATACTGAAAGGAGATCAATCAACAAAGCGAAAGTCAAGTAACAGACCAAAGACATGCATCACCACCCTCAGTCCATACAAACGTCAACTTCGATTTAAGAACATAATCTGACAAAAATCGTTCAACGCGCACGATACCACAACCCAGCACGAGTGGAATTACACGGGGAATGAAGATACCGTTCGCCATACTATTGCGATGTATAGGTGCTTCGAAAACAAGCGAGACAACTGGGTGCAGAAACAATAATGCACCAACTTTTCTGGACAGTAAGGACGGTGAAGAAACGATAACATGTGAATAATGTGCGGCATGGACACACCGCGACTGCTCAGGGTCCGACTATGCGCAATGTGTTTGTGAAATGATGATGACTAAATAATACAAGTGGATGTCCCTGCCCGTTTTCGAGGCACTGTTTGTGAAACATCGGGTGGTGTTCTGAAACCCCCCGTAGATACAGTAATTTTAATAGAAATACGCTAACTTTGAGCACAAACGTAGTCAGATAAGTGGAGACGATGATCCCGTAGAGAAAAAATTATTAGAGTAAAAAATGTCAACTTTATGACAAATCTTGTTTAGGGGGCCCGTTTTGCATGCCCTATAACCCTTACTATAAAATATTGATTGAGTGCTTCGTCGTCGAGTCAGTTAAGCATGCATCGATACCAATATGTTTATAATTATAATAATTTGTATTATTATAAATATTACTATTAGTATTATTATTGACATTATAGAACGTTGAATTGCCGAAATCTTAATTATCCGTCGGAACACTCGCATGCTCATTCTTTATTCATTACAGCGCTAATCAACCGTATTAGTTGCTTCTGACTTAGGCGATTTGGTTGTCGGAAATAAACGGGTCTACACAGGTTAGTTGGTGTCAACGTGTTCACTAGCTCGTTGTACAAGCATTTGGTTAAACAGTATGGCGTTTGTAACTCACGTGATGACGATGCATATTTTTGATAAACTAATGAACGATCGTTACACACGCGCGCGCACGCACGCACGCACGCACGCACGCACGCACCGCATGTATGCACGCAAACGCACACACACGCACGCACGTACACACACACACACACACACACACACACACACACACACGCACACAAACAAACACAAACACACACAACAACACACACACACACACACACACACACACACACACACACACACACGCACTGATCACATTTACATGTAATCGTGCGATCTTCGCAGACATCTTGAATACTTTGCACAAAGCACTGCTTTTAAGGTGAAGCTCTGCTAATGAATTAGCTGTGAAATTGGCGTCTCGTCCTCTATTGTATCGTGGACCCGGTGCAAATTAATTACTGGAACCTTATTGGCCGATTATATATATTGGCGATCCACGCATCAACTGTGAACGTTGAGTGGTATCCTACAGACGTACTTTCTATAAATACAGTCCACCGAGTCCCCGATAATATTGAGGACGAGAAGCCAATGTCATGGCCTTACTCATATTTAATTTATTTAACTCGGTGGAATTTATTTGTAGCAATCACGTCTGTAGGCGACCCGTCAACTTCTGCAACACCTAGACATGGTCAGCCAATTAGTGTCCATCAAATAAACTGCACCGGGTCCATGGTACTATCGTGGACGCGACGCTAATTTATAATTCATTAATCGTTACCAGTGCTTGATTTCAAACACAATATACCTGGTATATAAAGAATTCAAGACATCAGAGAACATCACAGGAGTAGATGTAGATGTGATCAGAGAAAGTGTGTGTGTGTGTGTGTGTGTGTGTGTGTGTGTGTGTGTGTGTGTGTGTGTGTGTGTGTGTGTGTGTGTGTGTGTGTGTGTGTGTGTATGTGTGTGTTTGCGTGCGTGCGTGCATATGTAACGGCTGCCAAACAACACTCACTAATAAACTAAATAATCATCGTTGTGACGTGATTTTATACAAAAGCCATACTTTTGAACCAAATACTTATAACATGGGATTGCCATTACACTCCATTCACTGGCGCAGTGATTGCGTGCAGACGATACGACACGCCCAGTGTGAATGATCCCATGGAACGAGGCTTTACACCAAAGACGCATTTAGCCACTGTATAATTTAATCATATTCAGTGTTGTTGACCTACTGATCATTATCAGAATAAGATCTGTTTAGGCTGCACCTGTAATGCCGCGCCCCCATTGGTTACTCTAGAGTGCAGATCGAGACTACTGGCTCTTTGAGTACACGATAAAGTGACTTCAATTCTGTTGTATGTCACCTTTTATTTCTACAGAAATAACACTCGTTCTGAAAATGTCAGATTTCTCATGTTGGGTATTAAATTTGGTGGTTCTTTGCATTACACCGATTCAACTTGAGCGATTGCGTCTTTCGACTGCGCTTGTTCGAACACGTGACCTTACCAGACAGTATTCAATCACAACAAAGGCAACTGCATAATCAATCACTCGAGATAGTACTTGTTAGGGTAATAATAATGCATTTTCCATGTATTTGGTCAGTAGTCAGTTTTATGTAACATCCAAGCTCGTTAGTGGCAGTATATTATAATTCGTCCTTTAAATGAAGCATTATAGTATGTCCACAACGCATGAGTCAACACGCAATTGGCGTACGGCCTATATACATTTGTGGTTTTATAAATTAATATGTGATCATTGGCACATGTCGAACACCAGTATATAACACGTAATTTCTGTCTACATAGGCTTATAGATTTGCGGTTTTATAAACGAATATCTGATCGTTGGCCCGTGTCGATTTTAATTATGAGCATACAACACGTAACGTATGTCTATAAGTAGGGCAAGAAACGGTGGCCACAAACTTTGTGTTATTGCCAGAGCGCTGACCCGCTAGACCGCGCGTCTTTGTCCTCCTCAGGAGAATGCCCCCGTGAAGATATATAGCAGCGTTGTCTGTGTATAGTTTGACTATTTCCGTTTTTATTGTCCAACCATACCGGTCAAAACTGAGTTGAAAAGTTTGTGGTTATCGCGAATTTGTTAGGGAGGTGGTCCACACACAGATTAACATAACATGTAAACAGCATTTGCACTGTCTGTTTGGGGAATGGTTTGGGGCCTCTTGATCATAGGTCATTTCAAATCCTCGTTCAGTATCCCGTTTGTAGCCTCGTTAACTTGTAGCGTTATTGTAACAATATAAACGAGCACAACGAGAATGAATCTGTGAGACATCAAGCAGACTCCCTCGCTGGAAAGCAAGAGGCACTGATGTCAACAGTGAAACAACGCAAACTTTACTGGTTTGACTTTCTCACTAACCACCATGAATAGAGGCCAAAACTGACTGGGCAACATAAAAAGAATGGACCAACCTATAACCATACCGGTCCAGCTGCACACAGTAAAAGACAGATCGGGCTGGCGTAGACTCTGTGAGGAAATGGCACTCAATGCATCGACCGTCACGGTCAAGAGATGAAGAGAAAAACAATAACGCTGTACCGTTATTCCTTCCGTCTCAGACTACCTAATATCGTTGAATCTGATCATCTTTATATGATATTAAGACTGGAAACCAGTTTTGAGTGGAGTGCCACAGGGGTCACTGCTGGGACCTATATTATTCTTTATATATGTATATATATATATATATATATATTGGATGATGAAATATCAAGCAAAGTACTGAAATTCGCAGACGATACAAAAGTGTACAGAAGAGTTAAACAGATGCAGATAAACACACTCTACAATATGATCTGGGGAAATTAGTCGAATGGTCTGACAAATTGCAAATGTTATTCAATTTTTGAGAATGTAAATGCATTCACATAGGACATGGAAATGCGGACAAAGAATGCATAACGGGAGATACTACATTGGGTAAAACTGTAAATTAATAGAATGTGGACTAACATTCTTGTAAATTGTAAAAACAAAAAGGCAAGAGGTATCGCTCACATAAACATATAGATACATTGGCAACCACCAATATTCCTACTCATCCTCAAATCTGCTTCATATATTGCACCAATATCCTAAGCGTGCCTAACTCTCTGATTGACTACATATATTTTCAGACATATGTATTTATAAATAAAATAATTAAGATCGGTTAATGGGTGTTAATACATACATCACGTTATAAGTGTGGTCAGATGTCAGCTGCCAACTAAAAATCTAACCAGTACCATAGTCCAGTTATTTTAAAACTCCGTATGATTCCTGTTTTAAAATGAATGTAGCCGATTGTACAACGACAGTCGTTATGTTCTACAGTCAATATACTACAGGAAATGCTCATCAATAAAGGTAATTCGTCATCGTAAGTGCAAACTTGAATGCACCCCTTTGGTCCACATGTTCACGCCGTTAGACGTCTTCAAACATGTACTTAGTTTTTGCAATTTGTCTGTAATTGCATCCGTAACAGAGTGATTCACGCGCTGGTATAAGGTATTTCCGTTTCCCACTACGGTTTCACGACAGTTCGGGTGACAGAATTATCTCAGTCGATCTTAGTCGGGCGGTGAACTCAAAGTTAAATTTGTCCCAGTCGTTGACAGCAAGAACATTGTGTCATTGTAGCAGTTAACAAATACACCTCCGTGGTATGCAACCATTCAGAATACAGACAGACTGGCCGATTGTAACACTCACTCACGCCCTTTTCTATGTAAATAATGACACACCTTGTCTACGTTTTACATGAAACTACAAGACATGTCCGCAAATAGGGTTAATTTGACGTTGGTGATATTTGCGCTTATCAGTGCTCTACGACAAAAGTAAGTATATATTACACACACACACACACACACACACACACACACACACACACACACACACACACACACACACACACACACACACACACACACACACACACACACACACACACACACACACACACACACACACACACACACACACACACACACACACACACACACACATAATGTGTGTAATGTGTGTGTGTGGGGGGGGGGGTCGAAGCACAACAGACTCTGCTGTGGAAACGTAATAACGCCCCACGCGTTTTGCGCAGTACTTTGCACACACATAATTGATCAATACTAGGTACACGGGAACGGAGGTGGCCGTCGTTGCAACAAATCAATCACCTCCTACCCCGCCACGTTAGCAAAGTAGAGTCGCTGCATGATAAACATTAATGCACCCGCACGACTGTAGATCTGCCGTCTGTCTAACCAAATATCACAGGCATGTGTTAATACAGATGAGTAATAACAAAACTAAACGGCTTCAAGGCGTGAACGTATCGCTGTTCGGTTTGAATTATTATCAATTCCCCACCCAATCGTTAATCAAACAAATTATGTGTAACTTAATTACCCACCCTTCTAACACCGGGTGTCTTTCGGACGAGGCAGTAAAGCCTACCTGATTCATTTGCCGGGGAAGTAAATTACCCCACACACGGGTGGAAGTGTGACGTGTACCATAACTCACGGAATGGTGATTTTTTGTCAGGCCGAGTCACAAAGGAAACGCCCACGACCCGGAACAGACAACTGTGGAACCGCCTCGAGTGAAGATGCGAATGGACGGACAATTGGCTACAGTAGAACCTGTCTCGGGCGACAACCTGCCTTGGACGACCGCTTTCTTGGTTCCTCTTCGGCGTGTTTTCAATGACCTGCCATGAACGACCACCTGTCTTGGAGGCTAAAGACAGGGTCTTCTGTATTGTGATCAGACGTCGATAAGCCGCGTAAGCAATGTCAAATAAAACATCAGTGTAGATGGCTTATGAGTGTTTTATTTGGGTGGATTTCAGTGTGTAATGTGCAACCTCTGTACCTGTCTTCCGGAATACGACACCAGATGTCATTTCTTGAGAGGAATGATTGTCTTTCTTCCGTCAGTGTTGTTGGCGAGTCTTACAAGACGCGTGCATACATTCGAAGATCCATATAGCCGTGTCTTCTCAGCTTATGTAAGTTATGTCACTGCCTAGTTGTTGTAGCTATCGGTGGCAAATTCCAACTTCTACACGTGTAATATAACAAATTGTTCTTAATATAAATGTTCACATGTTTGACGCAGAACAGTAAGTGTAGTAGAGCGTTCCCATCAACGCTGTGACTGCCTCCTACTTCAAATCAAAGCCAGGTCGGTCAACAAGCATGGCGTCATCTGCGAGCTGACAGTCTGGCCGTCTTGTTTGTCTTCACGGGAGGTCCATGTGGTGACACTAACAATACCAACAGCACCGAACCTAGTGAGTACGACACTATGTTACAGTGGCGTACCCAGGGGTTTTTTGGTTGCCAGGAGAACCCTCCAAATTTCTGCATTTGCTGTATGATCAAAATTATGACAATGTACGTGAGTACACGGAAGGATGACGATAATACCCATAGGCGCGGGAACAGGGTTAGGGTTAACACTTGGTTTTGAACAGCACTGTAACCCCCGTGTTCGGATGTCATAAGCTCACAGCCGAGAAACTGAAGTTACAGCAGCGATTTTTTTTTCAAACAGAACCCCCAAACTGTACCCCCCCCCCTCCGTCTTCCGATGTCGCAGTCGAGCCAACCGAGACAGCCACACGGTGAAAACAATTTTAAGTGGTGCTGATGCTCCGGTAGCCCCCCCCCCCCCAATATGAATTTCATTCCCGCGCCAATGGTAATACCCCTTTGGAAACTCCCAACATGTAAATCCGCTACCCCTGTGCTAGATATTAAAATCATTATCTTCAGAGAGAATGTTAGCAACTGTCGAAAGAGGCTGCATGTGTCCGTAGATCTGTCTCGCTATGACCATCCTCTAAAGGTCCTCAACAGGGCGGGATACACGTAGATAAAAAGTACTGGTCTCTCGATAATCCATAAGGCTTCCTTGTCCACCTGCCATCTAGAGTTAATCTTCTGGGTGGCAATCATGTTAAATCTTGTTAATGGTCGTATTTCTTCGTGGCAACAATGTCTGCCATCAAGAAATACGACCATCAGACATTGATAAGATCAGAACCCGTCATGGTTGCCATTTCCAATGTAGGGAAGTTATGTCAAACATCATCGATAGTTTCTGCTACAACCAATGATGTCCCTACTGGATTTAAGAGAAATGGTGATTTGACATGGACACACATATTCCGCGGTTTATTAGCAAACTGTCCGTTTGTGGACAGGTTGACGAATTTCAGACGGTACCCGATCACACTGAGCATACAGTAGCGACATCTAGCGACCATTTCGGTGATTTTCTGGGTTCCAACATGCCAGTTGTTGTAACAGGCACCATGATTACTGTAGTATTTGGGATTAAAACGTAAATTCAAAAATAACCACTGTCATTATAAAACTTTATTAAAAATATTTACATCTCCATATATTACAACTTTCACTACTGAACCACGTGTTTTGTTTACGGGAATTCAGCTGGTGGTGACAAGAAATATGATGTTGCATTCTTGTGAAAAACCTAGGACTGAAAATCCTACAAGTATTCCTCAACAGACTAGACTACAAAACCGAATTGCACTAAACATGCAACTGTGTTCAAATCACCTGATTTCTCCAGACTAAACTGTGTAACTTTTCATGTACTTTTGTAAACTCCAGTACAGATATTTGTAGTGCATCTTACATGACTGCTCTAACACTACGAGATCAAACATTTCAGTTGTTATATGTTCAACATGGATTCAACCGGTTCCTCCAAATTTTCATTTGCTAGATTACTAAGGGGTGGTCACATAAGTCTGCTAATGCCAAAAATTACGCTAAACATTACGTATGGGGGGCTTGGTCATTACCACATAACGCAGGGAAAATAAATTGCTATATTGGCGCCACCTAGTGAAACATGTCAACGCAAATTTTTTTAAATAAAAATTGCAAGTACCACACCATATATTGGTGGGAGGTTGAACCAATACAAGTACCACACCATATATTGGTGGGAGGTTGAACCAATACAATTACCACACCATATTATATTGATGGGAGGATGAATCAATACAAGTACCACACCATATTATATTGGTGGGAGGTTGAATCAATACAAGTACCACACCATATTATATTGGTGGGAGGTTGAATCAATACAAGTACCACACCATATATTGGTGGGAGGTTGAACCAATACAAGTACCACACCATATATTGGTGGGAGGTCGAATCAATACAACTACCACACCATATATTGGTGGGAGGTTGAACCAATACAAGTACCACACCATATTATATTGGTGGAAGGTTGAATCAATACAAGTACCACACCATATATTGGTGGGAGGTTGAACCAATACAACTACCACACCATATATTGGTGGGAGGTTGAATCAATACAAGTACCACACCATATATTGGTGGGAGGTTGAATCAATACAAGTACCACACCATATATTGGTGGGAGGTTGAACCAATACAAGTACCACACCATATATTGGTGGGAGGTTGAACCAATACAAGTACCACACCATATATTGGTGGGAGGTTGAACCAATACAAGTACCACACCATACATTGGTGGGAGGTTGAACCAATACAAGTACCACACCATACATTGGTGGGAGGTTGAATCAATACAAGTACCACACCATATATTGGTGGGAGGTTGAACCAATACAAGTACCACACCATATATTGGTGGGAGGTTGAACCAATACAAAACGCATAAAGTTTGTTTACTTTTTGGCCATCCCTAATCACGCTCCCTTCTTTTTATGCTCCGTGCCACGCCTGAGTTTGTTTTCCTCTTCTTAAATGCTACTACTGCACCCTCTAGTGGGACACCCAGAGACTCGACCTTCTTCTCTACAAACTTCAGTTTCAGTTCCTCTTTCGGTTTCACTTTCAGTTCTTCCTTCACAATCTCTTCTGCCGGCAGCTCAAGATCCAGCGATGGTCTGTGACAAACCATAAACATCTAATTTTAAATGGAGACAATAAGGTAGAGAAGAATCAGCATCTTATACGGTTGGATCAGGTTCAGTTATGTTTACTATTGTCAGATGTTTGTGAAGAAGAATGTTTTAGAAGAATGCTTATATTATATTTTATTATAAATTTTCTTAAAACAGAAAACGGCGGTAAAAGAATAAAACTTAAATTATGATGGAGAGATAATGTTAAGGAATCTCTAAAGTGCACGAGTGAACAGAGCTCTAAGAGTGAGAGAGCAGAAGACAGAGATGACTCATCAGGGAGTGAACAGAGCTCTAAGAGTGAGAGAGCAAGCAGAAGACAGAGACGACTCATCAAGGAGTGAACAGAGCTCTAAGAGTGAGAGAGCAGAAGACAGAGACGACTCATCAGGGAGTGAACAGAGCTCTAAGAGTGAGAGAGCAGAAGACAGAGATGACTCATCAGGGAGTGAACGGAGCTCTAAGAGTGAGAGAGCAGAAGACAGAGACGATTCATCAAGGAGTGAACGGAGCTCTAAGAGTGAGAGAGCAGAAGACAGAGACGACTCATCAGGGAGTGAACAGAGCTCAAAGAGTGAGAGAGCAGAAGACAGAGACGACTCATCAGGGAGTGAACACAGCTCTAAGAGTGAGCGAGCTGAAGACAGAGACGACTCATCAAGGAGTGAACACAGCTGTAAGAGTGAGAGCCCAGAGGACAGAGACGACTCATCAAGGAGTGAACAGAGCTGTAAGAGTGAGAGCGCAGAAGACAGAGACGACTCATCAAGGAGTGAACAGAGCTCTAAGAGTGAGAGAGCAGAAGACAGAGACGACTCATTGAGGAGTGAACAGAGCTCTAAGAGTGAGAGAGCAGAAGACAGAGATGACTCATCGAGGAGTGAACAGAACTCTAAGAGTGAGAGAGCAGAAGACAGAGACAACTCATCAGGGAGTGAACAGAGCTCTAAGATTGAGAGAGCAGAAGACAGAGATGACTCATCAAGGAGTGAACAGAGCTCTAAGAGTGAGAGAGTAGAAGACAGAGACGACTCATCAAGGAGTGAACAGAGCTCTAAGAGTGAGAGAGTAGAAGCCAGAGACGACTCATCAAGGAGTGAACAGAGCTCTAAGAGTGAGAGAGAAGAAGACAGAGACAACACATCAAGGAGTGAACAGAGCTCTAAGAGTGAGAGAGCAGAAGACAGAGACGACTCATCAAGGAGTGAACAGAGCTCTAAGAGTGAGAGAGCAGAAGACAGAGACAACACATGAAGGAGTGAACAGAGCTCTAAGAGTGAGAGAACAGAAGACAGAGATGACTCATCAAGGAGTGAACAGAGCTCTAAGAGTGAGAGAGCAGAAGACAGAGACAACTCATCAAGGAATAAACAGAGCTGTAAGAGTGAGAGCACAGAAGACAAAGACGACTCATCAAGGAGTGAACAGAGCTGTAAGAGTGAGAGCGCAGATGACAGAGACGACTCATCAAGGAGTGAACAGAGCTGTAAGGGTGAGAGAACAGAAGACAGAGGCGACTCTTCAAGGAGTGAACAGAGTTGTAAGGGTGAGAGAGCAGAAGACAGAGGTGACTCATCAAGGAGTGAACAGAACTCTAAGAGTGAGAGAGCAGAAGACAGAGGTGACTCATCAAGGAGTGAACAGAGCTCTATGAGTGAGAGAACAGAAGACAGAGGCGACTCATCAAGGAGTGAACAGAGCTGTAAGAGTGAGAGAGCAGAAGACAGAGACGACTCATCAAGGGGCCAAAACAAGTGAATTACTTTTCACCCCTCATATTGCAGATAAATACCCAGGTACATATGAAATTTGACAATACACCAAAACATCACAGTTGACTGATCAAAACCCAAACACCACGCAGGATTTCTGGAAAATGTTTTTGGTTTTAAAACAGAGCTGTATATCGTGGTATGGCTTTAATACTCCTACTGCTGTGTGTAATTATAGGGTCATTCCATTTCAAGTGTCTCAGGAGGATACTGAAAATAGATGGCCTTCATTTCATACAGCAAAGACATCATCCAGTGTAAAAGTCAAGAAAAGAATACGGGAAAAGATTGGGCATGTGCTCAGAAATAAATCATGACACACACTGCCTGATGACGATAACGTGTATGCTAGCAGTAAAGTGGAAAGTGGGTCACCTTAAAACAACCAGGCGACAAAGAATGAGAACAACTGGGATAGAAAATGTAGAATTATGTCAAATGAAATGTGTGTCCCGAGTCAGTGACTGTGTCATATTAAAATGTGCAAGTGCAACCAATGTGTGTCCAGAGTCAGTGACTGTGTCATACTAAAATGTGCAAGTGCAACCAATGTGTGTCCCTAGTCAGTGACTGTGTCATACTAAAATGTGCAAGTGCAACCAATGTGTGTCCCTAGTCAGTGACTGTGTCATACTAAAATGTGCAAGTGCAACCAATGTGTGTCCAGAGTCAGTGACTGTGTCATACTAAAATGTGCAAGTGCAACCAATGTGTGTCCCTAGTCAGTGACTGTGTCATACTAAAATGTGCAAGTGCAACCAATGTGTGTCCCTAGTCAGTGACTGTGTCACACTAAAATGTGCAAGTGCAACCAATGTGTGTCTCGAGTCAGTGACTGTGTCATACTAAAATGTGCAAGTGCAACCAATGTGTGTCCCTAGTCAGTGACTGTGTCATACTAAAATGTGCAAGTGCAACCAATGTGTGTCCCTAGTCAGTGACTGTGTCATACTAAAATGTGCAAGTGCAACCAATGTGTGTCCAGAGTCAGTGACTGTGTCATACTAAAATGTGCAAGTGCAACCAATGTGTGTCCCTAGTCAGTGACTGTGTCATACTAAAATGTGCAATTGCAACCAATGTGTGTCCCTAGTCAGTGACTGTGTCATACTAAAATGTGCAAGTGCAACTAATGTGTGTCCAGAGTCAGTGACTGTGTCATACTAAAATGTGCAAGTGCAACCAATGTGTGTCCATAGTCAGTGACTGTGTCATACTAAAATGTGCAAGTGCAACCAATGTGTGTCCCTAGTCAGTGACTGTGTCATACTAAAATGTGCAAGTGCAACCAATGTGTGTCCCTAGTCAGTGACTGTGTCATACTAAAATGTGCAAGTGCAACCAATGTGTGTCCCTAGTCAGTGACTGTGTCATACTAAAATGTGCAAGTGCAACCAATGTGTGTCTCGAGTCAGTGACTGTGTCATACTAAAATGTGCAAGTGCAACCAATGTGTGTCCCGAGTCAGTGACTGTGTCATACTAAAATGTGCAAGTGCAACCAATGTGTGTCCCTAGTCAGTGACTGTGTCACACTAAAATGTGCAAGTGCAACCAATGTGTGTCCAGGGTCAGTGATTGTGTCATACTAAAATGTGCAAGTGCAACCGATGTGTGTCCCTAGTCAGTGACTGTGTCATACTAAAATGTGCAAGTGCAACCAATGTGTGTCCCTAGTCAGTGATTGTGTTATACTAAAATGTGCAAGTGCAACCAATGTGTGTCCATAGTCAGTGATTGTGTTATACTAAAATGTACAAGTGCAACCAATGTGTGTCCATAGTCAGTGATTGTGTTATACTAAAATGTGCAAGTGCAACCAATGTGTGTCCATAGTCAGTGACTGTGTTATACTAAAATGTGCAAGTGCAACCAATGTGTGTCCATAGTCAGTGATTGTGTTATACTAAAATGTGCAAGTGCAACCAATGTGTGTCCCTAGTCAGTGATTGTGTTATACTAAAATGTGCAAGTGCAACCAATGTGTGTCCATAGTCAGTGATTGTGTTATACTAAAATGTGCAAGTGCAACCAATGTGTGTCCATAGTCAGTGATTGTGTTATACTAAAATGTGCAAGTGCAACCAATGTGTGTCCATAGTCAGTGACTGTGTTATACTAAAATGTGCAAGTGCAACCAATGTATGTCCCTAGTCAGTGATTGTGTTATACTAAAATGTGCAAGTGCAACCAATGTGTGTCCAGAGTCAGTGATTGTGTCACACTAAAATGTGCAAGTGCAACCAATGTGTGTCCCTAGTCAGTGACTGTGTGATACTAAAATGTGCAAGTGCAACCAATGTGTGTCCATAGTCAGTGATTGTGTTATACTAAAATGTGCAAGTGCAACCAATGTGTGTCCCTAGTCAGTGATTGTGTTATACTAAAATGTGCAAGTGCAACCAATGTGTGTCCAGAGTCAGTGATTGTGTCACACTAAAATGTGCAATTGCAACCAATGTGTGTCCCTAGTCAGTGATTGTGTCATACTAAAATGTGCAATTGCAACCAATGTGTCCCGAGTCAGTGATTGTGTCGTACTAAAATGTGCAATTACAACCAATGTGTGTCCAGAGTCAGTGATTGTGTCGCACTAAAATGTGCAAGTACAACCAATGTGTGTCCCTAGTCAGTGATTGTGTCATACTAAAATGTGCAAGTGCAACCAATGTGTGTCCAGAGTCAGTTACTGAGTCACACTAAAATGTGCAAGTGCAACCAATGTGTGTCCCGAGTCAGTGATTGTGTCATACAAAGATGTGCAAGTGCAACCAATGTGTTTATTCGGACAATATATGTCTTTGGAAACCCTAAACATTTTTTTTTACGGTATATTTTGGACAGCTGATAATTTAATTATATTTAGGTGTCACAATACATACAGTCATTACAGCAGGTAAGGGGAAGAATTCTCTTCCTGTCATCTGTCAGACTTAGTGTACTCACTCAGCTTGCACGGTCTGCCAGCCGCCGTACGCTTGTGGTTTCTTCCTCTTCACATCTTCCAGAGTGAGACATGTGGCCTGAGGAGCTGAGGTCGGGTCTGGCTCTGTTCTACCCCCAGATGTATCAGGACTCGTCTCTGATGTTGTGTCAACCCCATGGGATGTCTCCTTTACACAGCAACAAGTCACAATTATTAGAAACAAACATTACAGGAAAACAACTGGCAATCATTTGGGTGTACAGTGTACACACCTAAGAGCTGATACAACTGATGGATGCTACGTCGTGGTTTGTTTTGTAACAATCAAAATTATGCACGTGAACTCTGTCAAGCTTTGCCAATAATGTGCTAATGGTTATATCCGTGAATTGCGTCGATATTGCAGCATGACATCTCTTAGATCAAGCATTCCTGCATATAGGTGTCACTTTAAAAACTTTTCCATGTTTTTTTTGTAAAGAAAACTTTGGAGGCCAGGATTTTAACAAAATATATGACAGAATGTTTGATTGCTCGATGTGTCTGGCATCCATTTTTTTATGGCTTGATGGAGCTTTTGTTAAGCAGTAGGTCATAGGTGATGGATAGGTCAATTAAGGAAGAAAATTAATGCTAATTGATTTGTTCCGTCTTGGATTCTTACCAGTTGTAAGATTGGTAGAATACGTTAGACAAACATAAACCAATTGTTCATAAATTTATGTATATTTTCTGTGATTGATCCAAGGATAGCTGATCAGTTTGATGTTATGCAACATGACATTTTGTAAAAAATTACCACACAACAAACGTCACTGATGAATACTCCAGGAAAGTGTCTTTTGTTGATATGTTAAATAGCACCACCAGGAGGATGGGCATTTTTGTGAGTACCTCTTAACACCCACCCTATGAAATACACATAAATACCTTGGTGGCACTAGAGGACTCGGGTGATGTTGCCACAAAGTCTGTGCGTTTCTCCCATGTAGTGTCTGGCATAAACAACAACAAGTGATCATTGAATGGATTGATGATCTTGTTTCTTGGTTATTATTATTTGACATATTTACCTCTCAATAAACTTGCTTTTTTTATCTGTACATTTCAACCGCATTCCGCGGTCGTCTTTAGCAGATTGAAAATTATGGGTTTGTCACATGATCTATATCATGTGAGGACTGGTGGAAGCTCCTGGCCGACATCATGGTTTAACATGGGTTCGCTCTGTGAGTGTTGATCACCTCCCTTCTCTTTCACCTGTGCCAGTTCTCCTCGTGCTCTAGAATTGAGGGGGTCGGTGCTAACCCACAACATGTTGATTCTGAGATAATCATGTTTTACTGTTTAAGGCTTCACTGCCTATGCTTAGGGGCAAGAATATGCAAGTATTGTGGCGCCCTCTGTAGTATACTTTGTAACTTCTTTGTGTGTTTGTAGATATGTGGCTTAGCATTATTTTGGTGCAACTAACTCTTGTTTTTAAAGTGTGGGTTAGCACTATACTGCACGAACCCCCTCAATTGTAACGTCCTTTATTGAACACCGACGGCCTGTGTTCAGCTTGTGACAAACCCATAATTTTCAGTCTGCTGAAGAAGATCGTGGGTTGCACTTGAAATATACATATCAAAAAACTAAGTTTCTTGAGAGGTAAATATGTCAAAATGACAATTAATCGTATACTGAACTATCGATAGCAATGATAGTTATCAGAAAAAATCAGCAGGGCAAATTGTGCCACATAATAATAAATTGTAAACAAACTTTTTCAATTTCATTTAGTACTTTATTTATTAGCTCATCGTGAACAATCATAACAATTTAGTAATTTTGAATCAACTGCCTCCAGAACATGACATGGCACAAGCCACAAATTAAGTTTTGGGGCCGTTTTTCCTGGGTATACTATTCCTGAATACTACTGCAACACTAAAAAAATACTGCAGTAGGTTTAACACTATCGCAATAGTATTGCAAGAGTGGTACAGCTGTAGTAATTATATTGCAATACTACAACTACACTCGATAGTCACCCTCAGTCTTCACACAATGCCCCGTCTTCCTACAGTTTCTCGACCTTACCTCCCGTCACATCATTCCAGTAATATATGTAGCCCTCTGGTGACTGTGCTTCGTACCAAGTGCCTCCTCCACTGGGCTTGTTGTCACATGTCCCTGTTGCCATGGTTACGGCATTTGTGTCTGGTCTGTTCTCGCAGCTGTTAGTTTTCTGTGGTTTCTCTTCTGTCAAACATTACTAAGCATTATAAATATCCATGTAATAGGTAAATCAACATTAAAATGACAGTTGTGAAATTGCCTGATACGATGGGGTAATTCAAAAGATAGAGCACCAGAGTGTTTATCAAGAGGACCACTGTTTAACTCCGTTTACTGACATTTTTAAACTTCAGCAATTTCAACAATCAATCCACTTTCAAAAGATACAGTAGACAACAGATACAATATAGCTTGGGCAACTCCCCGTCTCAGTGACGACCTGTCGACCATAATCCTAGAAATTGTTTCTAACAGATAATTTACCAGCCGTAAGCAGCCGACCAAATGTGACCAACGACCACATAAACTGGTCATGTCAATGTTACTTTTACCTCTTATGACTGACCATAACGAAAAGACCGACAAAGATTGTTCATTACAAGTCAAAAATATATGATGGCATAGTGGGAAATTTTTTAGTAAAATACAAGTTCACACTGAATAGTACAACACCTACTAAAGAAAGAAAGAACATAATTATTATGATTGGTCCATAGTACTAATAGTGCCCTGTTTTCTGCCAGGTAGAGAACCTCCCTATATTTATATATGATGGGCTACAACATTCTATGGAACCTTTCTTAAGAGACCACCTGTGCAGAACGGGTGGTCACGCAAAACAGGTTCTCCTGTACTTTAAAAGCATTGGTCCATTGTCTATACTAGAGAAAGAAAATGATTCCACACTGATGTAAATATATAACCGTCATGTACTCACCAATTCTAAAACCAGGGCTAAATACGTTCACAAGAGCCCGGCTCTATATTGAAAGAAGAAACAATGTGCTAGGAACCGCGGGTGCTACATTGTACTCACCTTTTGACTTAATCTTGACGTTGTACTGCGCTGCTAGAGCCGGGTTGTTCTTTAGATCTTCTTTGAATGCTTTCAACGCTGCCTGTTATTCAAGGAAAACGATACAATACGACACATTTGACACTTATTAAGCCAAGGTAAGTAAGTAAATAAATTGATGGTATACTGCCAACCAAACGTAATGACCGAATGTCTTGGGACACCTTAAAAATCTAGAAAAATAAAAACATTTCTGTACAGTATGTTTTGGGACACTGTTGTAAATGTAATCATTTTGTCCCTGTGTAGTGGGACACCAATTATTTGTATTTCAGATGAGCGCGTACCCACTTTGTTCCTCGATGCAGACGTGTAAATAACAAACAGTGTATCAATAAAATGTTTTACAATCACAGCTGCTCTGACATAAACAATACAAACTTGGGTGATGTAATTACTGTAGCACCAGCAACGATGTGTCGCCCTTCTCTCAGCTACCAGCTGGCCTTTATACATTTAGGAAGTGTCACAATACGCATCTAAAATCCTACTTGCAGTTCCTCAATGTTTGTCTGTAATGTACAAAACTGTGTGATCTCTCGACTGTCTGCATTGTCCCAAGACTTGCACATCGTTTCACATATAGTTAATGTTTTAATCTGCAAATATGGACATTCATCCACCAAGAAATTAGTTACTAACAGTGTAATGGACGACATCCTGTTAATACCCGAGATAGTTCAATGGGATTACATGTATTATGTTGTTGTTGTTGTTGTTGAATAAACGTTTATTCAATGACGTTTTGCGGCATTTTTGCAAGTTTATCTTCTATAATTTAATGACAAATATGTTTCTATATGTGGCTAAGTTGGGGGTGGGAGGTAATGTGGATATGGGCAGTACTGCGGTCAAATACGGTACAACCTGTCACTAAGTAAATAGTCTTTGAACAAGTGTGGGAAACTGATACCAGACAGACTAAACATTTCACATGGCTGAGGATGTAATTATAAGTGTCGCACTTCTTCTTGCCCTTTTTCGACAATTGTATACATCCATAATTTAATAGTTAGCTACTTTATTGTCTGTTGTTGTTGAAATAAAGTTTTATAAATAATAAACTACTTTATTATGGCTGTTGTGACCAAATACATATGGTCATTACGGTAAATAAGTGAAAACTGTGTTTGTGATTTGAAAATTGTTATTGCAATATATTTAAATTGTAAAAAAAACATTTCAGATTCTAAACACGCTCTGTTGGCAATATTACATGGGCCATCAACAGACCCTTAGATGTTTAGCGCATTCATGCGGTTTCCACATTCAAGACAACTAATTTAATGAACTTCCTACTAATAATTATAACCTCGTGTTTCAAGAGACTAACCTTGTCTGTTACATTGATGGAACATGTGGCAGATCATTGACTGGATCATTGCCCAGTCCACCCCTCCTCAATGTCCACCCCCAGTCCACCCCTCCTCAATGTCCATACCCAGTCCACCCCTCCTCAATGTCCACCACCAGTCCACCCCTCCTCAATGTCCATATCCAGTCCACCCCTCCTCAATGTCCACACCCAGTCCACCCCTCTTCAATGTCCACACCCAGTCCACCCCTCCTCAATGTCCACCCCCAGTCCACCCCTCCTCAATGTCCATACCCAGTCCACCCCTCCTCAATGTCCACCACCAGTCCACCCCTCCTCAATGTCCATATCCAGTCCACCCCTCCTCAATGTCCACACCCAGTCCACCCCTCTTCAATGTCCACACCCAGTCCACCCCTCCTCAATGTCCACACCCAGTCCACCCCTCTTCAATGTCCACACCCAGTCCACCCCTCCTCAATGTCCACACCCAGTCCACCCCTCCTCAATGTCCACCCTCAGTCCACCGCTCCTCAATGTTCACCCCCAGTCCAACCCTCCTCAATGTCCACCCCCAGTCCACCCTGCCCTAGTCTCCACCTACCTCTTCCATCTGTCGCAGTGACTCTGTCATCTCCTCGGCCTTCTCTGCATCCCGCACTCCCTTCCTCCGCAGCTGGCAACACAAACACACGATGTTCATTTATGTCTGTGTAAAACAATTTAGGACCATATAGTTTTTGTGGGAATGGTACAATATTTCAATTAAAAAAATTCATAATTTTAATGTATATTTTGTGTGAATAGATTCTCATGAACTTCATCTTCAATGGTGATTTTACATGTTTTATGGAGACATACACTCAATTATATTTTGTTCTCCCTTTTAAAGTTTATAAAGTTATATTATATTTTATTTTACTGCAAATGTTCTTTGGGTTTTTTAACTGAAATAAATTGTATTAATTTATTTCAAAAAGTACCATATTAATCTTACTTTTTGGAAGGAAGGTAACACATATTCTCAAATTTCTATCTTGAAAATAATCAGAGCTGATGTAACCCTGTTTAAAATTAACTGGTTTTATTAGAAGTCGGGAATATAAATCAACATGAACTGATGAAGCAAGAACACAGAAAATAGTCCAATATTTTACTTATGACTGAAAGTTGACTCACATCATCCAGTTTTTGTTGTACATTTTCCAAATGTCTCTTTCCTTTCTCGTGAAATTCTCGGCTCTAAAATCAAAGAAGTATTTCTTCAAAAATGGTGATGTTTCATTATGAATAAGATTACACATCCATACATTCACTCACCCACCTACACACCCACGCCTACAAAAAAAAAAAAAAAAAAAAATTAAAACTTATGTAACATCCTGAACAAGACTCAAGTCTAAATACCCAAAAGCACAAAGTGTACACCAGGTACGACAGGGTACCACAAAATCAAGATGTATAACTCACACAAGAACAGGACACATTTAACATATCTTACAAATAAAAATACATCTTAACATAATACGAACCGGTTTATTGTCTGCAATCCAGCACTTGCAGAATTCACAGAACTTCCTTGGTTGCGATTTCCAGTAATCTGCCCTACAAGCAAAAAATAATTGGCTACAATAACTCAGAACGTTACCACTGCACTGATATGAGCTGGACTTGCTTGTTGTTATCGAGCGTTTAAGCAAGTTTTGCATTGATTTTTTTCTGACTGTGGTAACGATATTAAATACACATATGGTTCCTCTATTGCTAGGGTAGTCAATATTCAACATATAAAATGTGAATAGTTATTAGAGGGTCCAAGAAAATATTCAAAATCCGAAGCATAATGAAACTTCATTTGCAATTGGGTGCTTATTACACGAGCTCTTTTATAGATATTGTGGACAGCAAACCAATGTTGGATGAAGGTTCATGCGGCAAGTTTATTTCCGTTTCATATTTATATTCATGTGTGAAAAGAACTGCGAGTACAAAAATATAAAAAAATTAAGCAAAGAATGGGGGTTAAATTTTGGGTGAGAGAGTTTCAGGAGGAAGCTGGTGCAGAGTTGGCTGAGTATATATGTAGAATGAATGGCTAAAGAAAGTGGATGCCCTCGGAATCAGAGTGGATTGTGGAAGGAGAATAGCAGAACCATGATTGAGATGGGTGTACTGTCAGTGTCAGGGTGTCAACTGAGTTTAGGTAGTATTTGAAGGAGAACGAAAGATAGGGGCAGTGAAGGTGGCAGTAAAACAGACTCAGCTATTGAAATAAAACAAAAATTGAGGACCAGTGTTAATGCTAACCTTATCCTAGACTTAAGGCTCAAAGTCAAAGACTGTCTAAGTCAAAGAAGAAAAATCGTAGACCACATTTTAATAATGAAAATATAAAAGAACTTGCTCAGTTGCTGGCATGAAATCTAATGCCAAAGCGGCAACTGAGGTGTTTGCGCCTATGCAGTGATCTTTTCGTGCTGGACCGAGGGAATTAATCATAAATATGGATGGGACAATCCATCGTAATAACCCATCCACTGAGTGGTCCCCTTGAGCCCAGGCCAGCCGGCCAGAGCATGAGAGGAGTGACACTTCAGAGTTCAGTCTTCACTGTCACTACGCCGGCCACGGGCATGGGTCTGATTTACAGAACTGTGTATATTTCCATCAATTTTAAAAATTGTAGTCATAGGTATGTCATCCACTTTATGTGTTTCGTGATGAAACATGAAAGAGTTCAATTTGAAAGGCTCTTACATATTTTGCAAAACCCACAACTAAATCCACAAAAGAAATACTAGGATCAAGATAGCGCATGCGTGACAACATTTCCTTCGGCATGCCGGGAATGCGCGCGAATACAACCGAACAACGGCCGGAACGAAAGAAATCATTGGTGTATGTAACTAGCGTCGCACGGAACCTCGTATTGATTCGCCAATTGGTTTCAATTTTGCAGCGCTTTTACGGTTTTCTGAGCATGCGCTTCAGTGATGTATTGTTGTTGATAAAATTTGGCTTGGGTGAAATCCAGGCAAATTCTGCATTCTGAGTTTGTTATATATGGGCTTGTTTAGTTTATTTGACAGGAATTTTTATTCCCAAGTATTACAATTGGTCACCACACATGGTAAGTGAAATTTGGGTATAAAAACTGCAGCTGCTATTGCAAAACAAGAGGAATAACTGGTCCGGCAGCGACTGTCATTACCGTGTAGGTTTTGTTAACTTTTCTGTCCTCAAAACTCTCTTTCTGAGCCAAAAATGCACGATTGTTTTATGAAAGTTGCTTTAAAATAGATTTCTTTTTGAACAAATAGTTAAGACTGACAGATAAATACAGAACATCTTAATAGTTCAGCCTGTCAACCGGCACGCTACCATTCAATGCCCAACCCACATTTTCAAAAAAAAAATTTGATAAAATGTAATTAATGTCATAATGACAGACGTCATAAAAATGTTGAGCACTACTAACCAAAACGGGTGTATCCTATTATTAGTACTGTCTACGAGAAAGTTACAAATAAATATCCAACTAATGCAAAGGGTTCAGCACCAGGAGTGTCTTAAGTTAAGACTTAACTCTGAAGTTATCTGAACATTTGACTATTACATTTAAAAGTCTAATGTAATGAGGAAGGCCTAAACTAATGCAAACTGATATATTCAATAATCAAACTGTAATTGTTTTCTTTTCCATCCACCTAACCTCATCATGCTGTGGATGCATTCAGTTTGGTGAGTGAATAGAAACTCTTCGTAATAAATATAACGGGATGCATTTACAGAGCTGCCTATTCTCATGGCAGGTCACACATTTTGCACGAGACTCGTGCGGCTACCTGTAAATCTCAAACATATATGGACCATTAAAAAACATTAGTACAAACAAAACAAACTTATTGTTGTGCACATGTTGATATAATGTTGGCAGGTAGTGCAGAGTGTCAATAAACTGAGGTTATTCTTAACATCATTGGTTATGTATATAAAATGTTTTCAGGGAAATTTATAAAACAAATTGCAGCCACATGGTGTCCTGTTCGGAAGCTGGAGTGCTGTCACCTGGTGTCATGTTTGGGAACTATATCTCACTCATATTTCCCGACCCAACTTGGCAGCTCTGCATTTAAAAACCGAAGATGTGATGTGACAAGGGCTTAATTGAGAGTGTTTTACCATCCAAATGTATACAAAAACAGTCATTTCGTATAAAATAATGCTTTTACTCTACTATTTGTATTATTACTATTCAAAGAAGTATAAGTAGTTTAATCAAGGCATTCTTTCTCATTTCAGGAACAATCAGAAACTGGTGAGTATTTAAAAAATTTAATATTTCTATAAAGAAAGATGCAACTGGATATATGTCTTTATGAAAATATGGTAACATTTATAAGTGTGCACAAGTCCCACCTCGTGGGCAACATTTAGACAGTATTACCCACTTTACAACCTACAATAGAATATAATTTTCATTGTGATATTTAATATTCATCTAATGCTTGAAATATGACCCTGCAAGCATTATTTAAGTATTATATTACTCGAAACAATGCTTCCTGTTCAACTTGCAAAATGTCAACATTAGCAATTTTGTTGTGACTTGCAAACAAATACAAATTCAGCCATTTATTTTAAAAGGTTACATGTGGTACGCATATGTACCAACTTTGGCTAAATGAAAAATCTATTGTGTAAATGAATTTTTCAAAAAAATAATTTGAGTAATCTCACTTTGTAATTCAATTCCATTCAATTCCAAATTTGTTTAAAATAAAAAAAAATTCTAATTCACTTTTTAAAATATATTTATGTTCAACATTGAACCCGGGTTGGTTGTTGATGTGCTGACATTGGTCTAGTACTGAGTACTGACTGTCTTAGTCTTACTGCATGATGTGTTCAGATATTTGTGTACGAATAGTCTTTGCACATTAATTGTAGTATGGCTGAATGCTTCCTAGAGAAGTCGAGATGGTGTTCGATTGAACAGGTCTGCCTGGGATTAAAGTGTAAAGTGCTTTGAGCAGTCCAAATGACTGGATACCGTGCTATATAAGAGCTTACCTTTACTTACTTTTCACTGTGTGTTGTGTTCAGATTGGGGTGAATGGTCACTCAACAATGAGAGTGAACTAGACACAGTGATGCAGGAGGATTACAGACCAGATGAGGAGGAGGGAGAGGAGGAGGGGGAGACGAAGGAGGACACACAGACGTTTGGGGTTTGTAGGCTCTGTCGTTATCTCTCTCACACTCTCAAGACTGCCTGATTCAGTGAATGACACACCTGTTTATTTTGCGTATTTTAAAAATAACCTCAGTAGTGTCGTTTTAGCATAATTTACAACATTTCATGTGTCTTTCTTTATTTTAAAGCATATTATAAACACACTAAATACACCTTTTATTAAAATAATTATTCAGCAGGTATGGGGTCAATGTAATACATTACTGTTACATTTGAAGCTATTACTATTACATTTTTCATCAGAACTATTTATAGTATAATATATAATATACATAAATATATATATATACAACAAACTATTTATAACTACCAATCTAGTATTAGCTACACTGTCTAAGGAGTGAACATTTGAATTTTGGGTACCATACTGGAATGAAAGACAGACAGGTCTGCCATGGAGTAAATTGTAAATACCCCTGAGCAGTTCTGAGGATTGTTTACCATCCGATGTAAGAACTTTACTGTTTACACATTGTCCTGGTGTTATGTACTGCAGGGGGAAGAAGACATGACCCATGAGTACGGCCTGTATGACGACTACTCTGAAGGCACAGGGAACGTGTACGGGTCAGAGGGGGAGAGTGACCCACACACCGAGGTCACGGTGAAGAGGGAGAACGAGGGCGGAGTCAAGGGCACAGGGGGTGGGAGTAGTGGTCAGAGGTCGTCATCATCATTGTCGACCCACCTAAAGAGCAGCTACCAAGAGCTGAGTCTGCCGATCAAGAAAGAGGGAATGGGTGAGTGGTAACATCATGATCGATTTCTTTTGTGTCATTGCAGCAGTTAATTCATAAATGTATAATTTATTTTATTTCATTTCCAAAGTGCCTCAGGACCAAGTAATAGGACGGATAAAACGCACAACAAATGTGATACGTCTATATATTAATACGCTAACTTCGGAGCCTTGTAGCAGTATCTCCTCCTAGCTGCCGATGTCTATTTGCCTCTTTATATTCATTCACTTCCCTGGACCAATTAGTGATGCATTTAAGAAAACACAATGATAGTTATTTACTTTTCTGGAGGGTCTTTCTCCTGCCTAAGAGAAATGAGTGATGATCAATTCTCCAGATGGTGCAAATGTAAACGAGTTCAAGCTCAAAATACTATAATCACAACGATAGTTGATGACATTGATGTGTTGGTCATTTGCACCATGGGTTGGTGTAAACAGGTTTAAATAAATAGATTGAATTAAAATTATATTATAAAGTGCTGTCTCACACATTCTTCACACATAGTCATGTACAACACATCAGAATTCAGCAACACATACCTGGCATTTAGTAGTGTCGACAACTAGATGTGTAGTTTTAAGTAAAAATAAATTTACTTTACTTACTGTGTGTGTTGTATGTTGCAGCGACATGTGAGTTCTGTGGGCGACTGGGTGTTCAGGACGCCTTCTACTCCAAGACGAAGCAGTTCTGCAGCCTTGCATGTGCTCGCACTGCTCAGAAACAGGGCAAGTTCCCCACTGTGAGTCTCTCAAATGTCCCTTTCTCTTACTCACAGTGCTTCCCTGTTGTGCACACTACACACGGCATTGGTTGATGTTGGTTTAATAACAATCATATATATATATATATACTAATAATAATAATAAGGTAGCTTCTTTTGTGCCTAAATCCTCGGAAACCAAGCTCAGAGGTGCATCAATACAAAAGGGTTAGTCAATATCACAATCAATAAGCCATATTAAAGTTGTCAACAGATGGATCGACATGCCAGGGAGCTAAGGTGGGTAAGCAAGGTTATAAAGGTAAATTTTTAAACTAACAAAAATGCCTATCTTTCCAAAGGCACTACCTATACACACAGATGCAGAAGACGTTTTTCCGGAGTAATCATAAATGGTGGTTGTTATGATAGTTTTAAAATGTTTTTGCATTAACAAAGTTACATCTAACATCCCCAACTGATTGGCACTCCTTGGAACAGTTGCAGAAAAAATACATAAAGTTATGGACAAATGGTTTACTCCTGTCTGGTGCAAACCCTAAAACTGGTAAGAACCTCTTTATCAAATGGCAAAGTTACAAAAAAAAGGCAATACTTTTCATCTAAGCGGTTACAGATAAATCCCTGAAAGTTTGGTACTAGAGATGTATACCTCTCCCCCCCAACACACATGCACACATACATATGTTAGCTCGACTGTAGTCAGATTGTTTCAGTCCTGTCATCTGTTCAGCTCTACGACAGTTGGTTTTCTCTAAATATGTCCTTAGTTTAATTGGTGTATGCAATCTTAGAAAGGATTGATGACGTCAGTGACTGTCGTTGCTTGCAGTTGAGGTGTGGGGGTCTGACCAAGAAGGAGAAGAGTCCATCAAGGAAGGGCAAGAACCGCATGGCAGGAAGTGGACGGGACAAACAACAGGGTGAGTGGGACTTGATCCGACTCAGTTGGACACAACTATAACTACAGGCCTGGACGTTTCGAAAATGATGGAGAGCAAGAAAATGTCTGGATTAATGCTGAGGAGTTTGATTTGCTCTTGTAAAAATATAAAACTGAAGTGACCCACAGGCATCATGGATTCATGTGAAATTTTTTGAGTCGGGTATGGATTTCCCCTTTTTAGCGACTGAATGTTTCATGCAAATTTTGCACCATATCTCATTGACATTTTCTCTACAGACCACCAATGCATCCATCAAATGTTCCATATTGCTTAACATACGTTAGGTGTGTATGCTTAAATATATAGTATTTTAGTGCACTCTGCCTGATTGCAATAGTGCTTATAATCGCATAAGCGCCTTTGCTAGCTCATTTTTGATGAGTGGCACACCACATCAATGCAGACAAATGCTGATAAAACTGTTTTATTAATATAACTACTCATCATGCAACACTAGCATTAATTAATGTCAACAATTTGTAAATTCCCATGCAAAAATGATCATGTGCTTTGCAATTAAGGCAGTTATAGAAAATGTGTAATTGCTGAATGCATGTTATCGGGTGAGGTAATACTAGATATGTCATATGTGTGTGTATTGTGTTGTAGGCAGCAGTAGAACCTTTGACTGGAGCACCTACCTCAGTCAATCTGGGGCACCCACGTCATCTGTCACCTGCTTCAAACACGTGAGTCCAGTCTCTAGGTAGTCGCACCATGTCCTTATGTTAGTTCAGGGTTAGAACATCACACTCTCAGTCAACGCAATTCGGTTCAAATCCTCTCGCTGTTGTTTCGAAGCTTGAGCAGTTTTGTTTGCTTTGCTTCCGGTCAATCAACGATATACATAAGCAGGGCTGCCTACCATTACGGATTTATACTGCACTTATATTTATGTCATTGTGTCTGGCCTCTGTTTTCACCATTCTACCTCACTTTGTGGTTCTAGATGTGATTGTTGTGTGTATCTACAGTGCCCTATGTCTGACTGCTGGGATGTGATTGTTGTGTGTCTACAGTGCCCTATGTCTGACTGCTGGGAGAGTATCGCAGTGGGAATGAAGGTAGAAGTTGTCAATACTGACTGTGACCTCCCAACTACCGTCTACTGGATCGCAACCGTCATCCGACTCGCTGGTAAGTTTCCTCAAGTAAATGCATAGTTTCATTCTAAATATAACGTACTTAAGAAATATCTTGGTAATTGATCAGTGAAAATGTTGCTGTAGGATCCGGGGTTAGACCCTTTGTAATTTGCCCCACAAATCGGTGGACAGTTCCAGGAAATCCCAATAATTACCAATCAACTGTTCTCACAAGCTAGCGGTGTTATTAAGATTGGCCGACCATATGTGTAAGACATACTAATGACTTCTACTTCCCGAATATTGCATGTACTATCGGCCACGATTGGCCGAAACCGAAACTGACCAAACATGATGAAAGGCAATGAGGTGATTAAATAACAGGCCCAGCCTTCCATGTTTCGATAACATGATCTGCCAGGGGATTCCAATACTTATATAATCATCAGTGTCACAAGGATGGTTATCGCTCTCATCTCATTCCAAAACCAAAGGTGGGGACGCCACCGATGCCTTTCGGGACAGCTCCCTCCATCTCTGGTGGTTTTCGGGCAAGGGGTTGGGTTGTAGCAAAGTCCATCCTGGTCCATATTTGACATGTTGTTCACCCAGTCTTTTGTCTTCCTGGTCTTCTTTTTCCTTCCACCGTGCCCTGGAGAACGGTCTTGGCTAGGCCACCTGGTCTTGTTACATGGCCGTACCACTGGAGCCTCCTTTTTCTCACTTGTCAGGCCCTGTGTGTGCTTCAGGCATCTCGTTGGTGACATGGTCAGTATAGCTGATGCCCAAGACCTTTCAGAAGTATCTCATTTTCATAGCTTGTATTCTCCTCTCAAGAGCTGACCAGGGCACGCATGAGTCTGAGCTTGGATTTGAGACTGATGTTCCTGTCTCTCCAAATGGGCTTCAGTCTTGCCAAGGCAGCTGTTGTCTGTGCAGTTCTGGCAAGTATCTCAGGTTTGGAACCTTCATCTGAGATTACTGCTCCCAGATATTTGAACTGTGTCACTATCTCCAGTTTCTGGTCGTTGGTAGTGATCTGAACCTCGATGCACTTTGGACTGTTAGTCATCAGCTTGGTCTTTTCTGCGCTGATCTCCATTCCATACTTGGATTATGTAATCTCTAAGCAATCTACCAGTTCTTCTTCACTGCCTGCCAAACCATCAATGTCGTCTGCAAAATGGAGGTTTGAGATAGGATGACCTCCAGTGCTAACTGTTCCTTCATGATCTTCAAGGGCGTCTGTCACAATTCTCTCCAGAAAGATGTTGAATAGTGTCGAAGACAGGAGGCATCCCTGCCTCATGCCGACTGTGGTGTGGAACCACTCTCCCATGGAACCGTTGACAAGAACCATGCTGCTGGCCTTTGTGTACAGCTGTTCAGTGACATGGATGAGGTTCTGTCCGATGTTGTACTTCTTCATGGTGTTCCATAGAGCTATGTGCCACACTCTGTCGAATGTTGTTTTTGAAGTTCACAAAAATGTGGTAGTTGTCACTAATCGCTAATGCATGTAATTTGTGTGCACAAAGGTTATCGTGCATTGCTGCGTTACGAAGGATTTGGTAGCGACATGAGCAAAGACTTCTGGCTGAATCTGTGTGGACGAGATGTTCAACCAGTCGGATGGTGTGCTGCAAACAGCAAGCCCCTTGTGCCCCCGAAAAGTAAGTTGAAACCTGCATTTTTTGTGTGTGAAATTGTACCATGAAAACCACACATGCTGTAGATGTAATAGTCTGTTTTAAAATGCAACATCTTCACTATTACACTCACATTGTGAATGAGATTCAAATTTTCCTTTCAATTTGAATAACATAATTGAACATAATTCCATCCTCAATTTCTATGGAAGTGGACGCAGAATTAATGTAATGTCCTTTGTTGTTGGGTGCATTTATGATGAATTGTAAAAATGTCACGGTCAGCATAAGTACATACTGTGTTGCATAATATCTTCGGAGCAGACAAAAAATATGATTCTGGATTAGTGTATGATTTATAGACCTGTGTTCTATGGTGTGTTGTGATTTATAGACCTGCGTCCCGTCGTGTGTTGTGAATTATAGACCTGTGTTCATTTGTATGTTGTGATTTACAGACCTGTGTTCTGAGGTGTGTTGTGATTTATAGACCTGTGTTCTATGATGTGTTGAGATTTATTGACCTGTGTTCCAAGGTGTGTTGTGATTTATAGACCTGTTTTCTATGGTGTGTTTACTGTTGTGATTTATAGACCTGTGTTTCATGGTGTGTTCACTGTGTTGTGATTTATAGACCTGTGTTCTATCGTGTGTTTACTGTTGTGATTTATAGACCTGTGTTTCATGGTGTGTTCACTGTGTTGTGATTTATAGACCTGTGTTCCGTCGTGTGTTGTGATTTATAGACCTGTGTTCTATGGTGTGTTGTGATTTATAGACCTGTGTTCTATGGTGTGTTTACTGTGTTGTGATTTATAGACCTGTGTTCCATGGTGTGTTCACTGTGTTGTGATTTATAGACCTGTGTTCCATCCTGTGTTGTGATTTATAGACCTATGTTCATTGGTGTGTTGTGATTTATAGACCTGTGTTCTATGGTATGTTGTGATTTATAGACCTGTGTTCTATGGTGTGTTGTGATTTATAGACCTGTGTTCTATGGTGTGTTGTGATTTATAGACGTGTGTTGTGATTTTTAGACCTGTGTTCTATGATGTGTTGTGATTTATAGACCTGTGTTCTATGGTGTGTTGTGATTTATAGACCTGTGTTCTATGATGTGTTGTGATTTATAGACCTGTGTTCTATGGTGTGTTGTGAATTATAGACCTGTGTTCTGTCGTGTGTTGTGATTTATAGACCTATGTTCTATGGTGTGTTGTGATTTATAGACCTGTGTTCTATGGTGTGTTGTGATTTATAGACCTGTGTTCTGTTGTGTGTTGTGATTTATAGACCTGTGTTCTATGGTGTGTTGTGATTTATAGACCTGTGTTCTGTCGAGTGTTGTGATTTATAGACCTGTGTTCTATGATGTGTTGTGATTTATAGACCTGTGTTCTATGATGTGTTGTGATTTATAGACCTGTGTTCTGTCTTGTGTTGTGGTTTATAGACCTGCATTCTGTAGTGAGTTGTGACAGCCGCTTCGTGTTTCAGCCATCCACAGCAAGTATGGCGACTGGAAGGAGTTCCTTGTGAAGCGACTGACGGGCGCTCGCACACTGCCTCACAACTTCTTCGACAAGGTACAGGGTCCTCATATCAGGCTAGGGTTAGGATTATAAACGGCTGTCAACCCCATTGGGCGTCAGCTACGACAGTAGCATAGCACATGCACTGTTCGATTGTTTCAAGTCTTTTCTGTTGTTGGTTCTTACTGCTGGTTCTGTTGGAGTGTAGGATGTGTACAATGCCACTAGCATTCCCTCCACCTGTGCGTATGGCAGGTGGAGTGTAGGATGAGCACAATGTCACTAGCGTTCCCTCCACCTGTGCGTATGGCAGGTGGAGTGTAGGATGAGCACAATGTCACTAGCGTTCCCTCCACCTGTGCGTATGGCAGGTGGAGTGTAGGATGAGTACAATGCCACTAGCGTTCCCTCCACCTGTGCGTATAGCGGGTGGAGTGTAGGATGAGTACAATGCCACTTGCGTTCCCTCCACCTGTGCATATGGCACGTGGAGTGTAGGATGAGCACAATGCCACTAGCGTTTCCTCCACCTGTGCGTATGGCAGATGGAGTGTAGGAAGAGTACAATGCCACTAGCGTTTCCTCCACCTGTGCGTATGGCAGGTGGAGTGTAGGATGAGTAAATGCCACTAGCGTTCCCTCCACCTGTGCGTATAGCGGGTGGAGTGTAGGATGAGCACAATGCCACTAGCGTTCCCTCCACCTGTGCGTATAGCGGGTGGAGTGTAGGATGAGCACAATGCCACTAGCGTTCCCTCCACCTGTGCGTATAGCGGGTGGAATGTAGGATGAGCACAATGCCACTAGCGTTCCCTCCACCTGTGCGTATGGCGGGTGGAGTGTAGGATGAGTACAATGCCACTAGCGTTCCCTCCACCTGTGCGTATGGCAGGTGGAGTGTAGGATGAGCACAATGCCACTAGCGTTTCCTCCACCTGTGCGTATAACGGGTGGAGTGTAGGATGAGTACAGTGCCACTAGCGTTCCCTCCACCTGTGCGTATAGCGGGTGGAGTGTAGGATGAGCACAATGCCACTAGCGTTCCCTCCACCTGTGCGTATAGAAGGTGGAGTGTAGGATGAGCACAATGCCACTAGCGTTTCCTCCACCTGTGCGTATAACGGGTGGAGTGTAGGATGAGTACAGTGCCACTAGCGTTCCCTCCACCTGTGCGTATAGCGGGTGGAGTGTAGGATGAGCACAATGTCACTAGCGTTCCCTCCACCTGTGCGTATGGCAGGTGGAGTGTAGGATGAGTACAATGCCACTTGCGTTCCCTCCACCTGTGCATATGGCACGTGGAGTGTAGGATGAGCACAATGCCACTAGCGTTTCCTCCACCTGTGCGTATGGCAGATGGAGTGTAGGAAGAGTACAATGCCACTAGCGTTTCCTCCACCTGTGCGTATGGCAGGTGGAGTGTAGGATGAGTACAATGCCACTAGCGTTCCCTCCACCTGTGCGTATAGCGGGTGGAGTGTAGGATGAGCACAATGCCACTAGCGTTCCCTCCACCTGTGCGTATAGCGGGTGGAGTGTAGGATGAGCACAATGCCACTAGCGTTCCCTCCACCTGTGCGTATAGCGGGTGGAATGTAGGATGAGCACAATGCCACTAGCGTTCCCTCCACCTGTGCGTATGGCGGGTGGAGTGTAGGATGAGTACAATGCCACTAGCGTTCCCTCCACCTGTGCGTATGGCAGGTGGAGTGTAGGATGAGCACAATGCCACTAGCGTTTCCTCCACCTGTGCGTATAACGGGTGGAGTGTAGGATGAGTACAGTGCCACTAGCGTTCCCTCCACCTGTGCGTATAGCGGGTGGAGTGTAGGATGAGCACAATGCCACTAGCGTTCCCTCCACCTGTGCGTATAGAAGGTGGAGTGTAGGATGAGCACAATGCCACTAGCGTTTCCTCCACCTGTGCGTATAACGGGTGGAGTGTAGGATGAGTACAGTGCCACTAGCGTTCCCTCCACCTGTGCGTATAGCGGGTGGAGTGTAGGATGAGCACAATGCCACTAGCGTTCCCTCCACCTGTGCGTATGGCGGGTGGAGTGTAGGATGAGTACAATGCCACTAGCGTTCCCTCCACCTGTGCGTATGGCAGGTGGAGTGTAGGATGAGCACAATGCCACTAGCGTTTCCTCCACCTGTGCGTATAACGGGTGGAGTGTAGGATGAGTACAGTGCCACTAGCGTTCCCTCCACCTGTGCGTATAGCGGGTGGAGTGTAGGATGAGCACAATGCCACTAGCGTTCCCTCCACCTGTGCGTATAGAAGGTGGAGTGTAGGATGAGCACAATGCCACTAGCGTTTCCTCCACCTGTGCGTATAACGGGTGGAGTGTAGGATGAGTACAGTGCCACTAGCGTTCCCTCCACCTGTACGTATAGCGGGTGGAGTGTAGGATGAGCACAATGCCACTAGCGTTCCCTCCACCTGTGCGTATAGCGGGTGGAGTGTAGGATGAGCACAATGCCACTAGCGTTCCCTCAACCTGTGCGTATGGCAGGTGGAGTGTAGGATGAGTACAATGCCACTAGCGTTCCCTCCACCTGTGCGTATGGCAGGTGGAGTGTAGGATGAGTACAATGCCACTAGCGTTTCCTCCACCTGTGCGTATGGTGGGTGGAGTGTAGGATGAGCACAATGCCACTAGCGTTCCCTCCACCTGTGCGTATGGCGGGTGGAGTGTAGGATGAGCACAATGCCACTAGCGGTCCCTCCACCTGTGCGTATGGCGGGTGGAGTGTAGGATGAGTACAATGCCACTAGCGTTCCCTCCACCTGTGCGTACAACAAAGTGCTGTTGGTCCATGCGTAGTATGCGACGAAGCCACCACCAGCAGCACTTGTTCACCATCTGTATGATGTCTATGCCACATCTTTATCGTCACAGAGGTACTGATGGGTCATGAACCACACATGGGAGCCTCACAGACTGACAGCCATTTTGCGATGGCGGTGTTAACAGTGTCATTACTGAAACAATTATTTTAAAGACTGCACTTACAATATTTAATGTGTAAAATAAAAATTAAGATGTTAGGCACTTGTGTCACATCCGGTCCCACCTTGATTTTGCTGATATAACTTGAGTTTTGTCTAACTTTGATGCCTCAGTACCTTACATGCGTAATATGGTAGCGCGCAACCACAGCGGCGCAGACTAGCGCAAACCGGGTTGCTATTTGTGCCTAAAAACTGTGACACAATATTTTCGTAATACAAATATGATTCGGATGATGCTGAATGATGGAATTAATGCACTGAGGTATCAAAGTTAGGCAAACCTCAAGTCATAATGGCAAAATCGAGGTGGGTCCAGATTCGACATAAGTGGTAAATGTTATTATATCGTCATGGAAAGAGACTGTAGCTGAACTGTGCCTGTTGTGTTTAGGTACAGGAAGGGTTACATGACTCGGCTCTCAAACGAGGGATGCGATTGGAAGTCGTCGACAAAATGTGTGTTTCGGCGATGCGTGTCGCCGTCATCAAGGAGGTGATTGGTGGACGACTGCGGCTCGTCTACCAGGACTCGGAGGTGTGTCCCGTAATGTGTTTCTCTGTTAAAATGACACATTGTAGAAAATATATAAAAATATTCCAAATTTATTGTAGTTTGAATTATTGGTGTTTGTTCTAAAAACATCCGTGATCATTTTGCAAGGTGAGAAAATGTACGTGCATCAATTGTGAATACAGGTTTGTTCTGTTGCTATAGATTGTGGTAAATGTGTGAAACGCAAGTGTAAGCATTCTGAGCAGTCCTGAGGACTAGATAGTGTGCTATATATAAGAACTTACCTTTACTTAATTACTTTAGTGGGGGAATTTTGCATTTCTGGTTTTCTGTCTTGATACGTGATGATCAATGTACACGGGTCTGTCTACACCTGCATTTTGTGTTTGCATACATTTCAGTACGAGAATGATGACTTCTGGTGCCACGCGAGGTCGCCACTGGTACATCCGGTAGGCTGGTCGCAACTGGTCGGGCACAAGCTGCATGCCTCAGCTGGTGAGGATCTTCTGTTGTCTGGTAGTGTGCATTTTGACATTTTCTGCATTCCATTCTGGTTACCTCCGATAACAGCGCAAAGCAAGAGTGGATTGTCTGGGTGTAAAGGTGGAGCGCAGTGGTGCAGTGGCTAGAGCTTCGGACTCTCAACCGCGAGAATCCGGGTTCGAATCCTGTACTGCCGTGTCAAACCGTGGGCAAGTTCATTCATTCTACGTTGCTCCAGTTCACTCAGTTGTATGAATGAGTACCTGGTTATAGACAGTGTTGGATATTTGTGTACGAATAGTCTTTGCGCATTAATTGCAGCATGGCTGGATGCTTCCGAGAGAAGTTGAGATGGTGTCGATTAAACAGGTCTGCCAGGGAGTAAAGTGTAAAACACTTTGAGCAGTCCTGAGGACTAGAAACTGCGCTATAAAAGAACTTACCTTTACTTTTTTAGTCCTTTGGACTGAAGGTCCAATGGACTTATGCCATCACTCTGTGTGCGCTGTCTGCCATTAGCTGCCATATCTCAGAAACCATTCAGCAACTTTTTCTCTAATTTTGCATAGATATCTTAGGGTACTGCCACTATGCACAAGAAATTTGTATTTGATTGACAAGTCCCCCAAAATGAGACATTGTGTAGTGTGTTTGTCACACATTGGACTGGTTGCTAAAAGACAGTGCCCTTAAGAGACTGCAACCCTAATAGACACTACACAGGCTGCATGCCATGGCATCGGCCAGATTAATGATGTGTCATTGAGGGGCACTGGATTCTGTACTGTAGTAAACAGGCAATTGCCGAAATAAAGTAGCCCTGTGAACTAGTACCACTGTGTTGACTATGTAACACTAATAGCAATGAATATTTTGTTATACCATGTTTAATTTTGTCATCATATGAATAATGACTCTCGACTTTAAGGCCAGGCACCCCAGGTGAAATGGTGTTTTTTGAAAAAAAATACTGAAAATGGTTTTCTGCCAGATTATTATACCTTTGTATGCATACTATCAATAAAGTTCACTTCTATGACAATTACGTACTTCAAAGTGAGTTTTAGTCATGGATCAAGCACGTCGATATCATGTAATGAAATCCATTATGCAATCTTTGACAGCCATTTTCTCCAAAAAAAATTTCTTCAAATTTCTGCATTTGGAAACGGGATATCTCTTAGAATAATTAAGCTATTTAAATCATGTTTTCAGTGTTGCATTCAGCATATTCTACTGTGTGCAATGATCATACTTTTTTTAAATCATGAATAGTTTGAAAGATATAGCCATATTTGTTGCAAAAAACAAGATTTTTTTTCGTATTTTACCAAAAAATTATTAAAAAAATAAAAACACAACATTTCTAAATATGCTCTGATCATTGCACAATAGAATCTATATAGAACATGGATTTGCAAGAATTATAACTGTATATGAATTCAATAAAAAATGGCAGTGTTTCAAAATTTGCCAACTTTTGCTCAAAATGGAGGTCATTTTGTTTGTTACCATGGAAACGGGGGGTCTGGCTGAAAAAAGTTAAATATATATTTTACTCAATAAGACCCATTTCATGCATTGGGCAGAAAAAATTGAACTGTTTGCACAAATAAAAAAATATTCCTATCTACCTGCCGTGTCTGGCCTTAAAATGGACTTTTCTCCATAATTTACTAACATTTCAGTAACTTTTTCTCTGATTTTGCATAGACATTTCATGTGATAGTGCCACTATACACTAGAAATCTGTATTTGATTGAATCATTCTACCTTCCCCCAGGGCCCCCCAAACTCCAAAGGACTTCAGGGCCTCTTGGCCCATTTTAGGTGGATATTCATCCTACATAAGACGTCATCATTATGTGCACTGGCAACAATAGAGCGCGACAATGAGTGTATCTGATGTTGTATTGGTTTCTGGCTTGACACTTGTTTGTACTGACCTGCTTGTTCCTCTTCTGTCCACATCTTCTTGATATTTATTCAGAGTACAAAACGGAATCTCTCAACAAAGCCACCTTCCGGACTTATGATGCGAAGGACGCCCTTCCTGAGATGTTCCCGAAGGTTGGTGATGTCTATATATTAATATGCTACTTTGGAGCATTGTATGTGCATCTCCTCCAAGGCACCCATGTCCACTCACATCTATGTTCATTGTACCTGCATCTCCTCCAAGGCACCCAAGTCCACTCACCTCTATATTCGTCATACTTGCATCTCCTCCAAGGCACCCAAGTCCACTCACCTCTATATTCATTGTACCTGCATCTCCTCCATGGCACCCATGTCCACTCATCTCTATATTCATTGTACCTGCATCTCCACCAAGGCACCCAAGTCCACTCACCTTTATGGTCATTGTACCTGCATCTCCTCCAACGCACCCATGTCCACTCACCTCTATATTCATTGTACCTGCATCTCCTCCAAGGCACCCAAGTCCACTCACCTCTATGTCCATTCCCTTCCCTGGACCATTGGCCTTTCATCTACCAACAGACGATGTATTTTAAAAGGTAGTTTTTTAGACATACTTAATTTTTCACTGGACAAATTGAGTGATCAGTCATTTTCCAGAGTGTGCCACTTTTGAGTTGTGTTCGATGTATCGTGACATTGTTATCTGCTGCATGCAATGCCGTTATTGGCACGGCAACAATTAAATAGCATTGACTGCTGCCGTTGGTTTAATGCTCCACGGCTGACTGCGAGATAGTTGTGAAATAATGCTACAATGTGAAATATGTGCTACTCATTAAACGCCACCAACATTTTAGTTGACTGATGCGGCTATTCAATGCTTGTTTTCAACTGAGCGATTTCCAACTAAATTAAAAACAATTTTGCAGACTAGGTAAAATACAAAATAATGCTCCAGGTGGATAAAGGTTTGAGCTTAATATGTGTTTGATATTTGTTTGATAATGTTTAAATATTATAACATGACTACAGAATGTCAGGCAATGAATTGTAACATTCTGACCACCTAAATGTGTTTTAGTGAACCATTGTGTTGTTCTTGTTAAAATTGAATTGTTTCAGCAGGAATTCTCAGAGCTTGTATTTTGGGGATTTGACTGAGAGTGCTGTGACTTTTGTAAACATTGACCTGTTGAATTCACAAGTTGTTTCTCCATTGTTAAAACGTATTTGGGTGGTCAGTGTGTTAGAACACATATATTATGATATGATTTTACAAAACAAACCTGAACAGAAACCTCCTTTTAAGGAAATGCCCAAATAGAAATGTGTTTGTGCATTCAGTAAGAGTGTTTGTATGTTCAGTAAGTGTGTTTGTGCATTCAGTAAGTGTGTTTGTGTGTCCAGCTGAAGGACCGGTCAGTGGTCGGTGGGGTCAAGTTCCAGGTCGGCATGAAGCTCGAGGCGATTGACCCTCTCAACCTTGCCACCATATGTGTTGCCACAGTCACAAAGGTACTCTACGCACAGGCTGCTCAAGGTGTTTGTGTGTGTGGGCTTGTTACAGAGCTGACAACTTTCTAGCAGTTGTTTTAACACAGTTTCTCACGTTTGTTAGCATACAAATATATGAGATTATCTGATCAGAAAAGGTTTATTTTTATTTATCAGATATTCTTCTCTAGAGAGTGCATTCACATCTTACGTTCACTTTATTCTCCCTCTAATTGGCGACAGGTGAAAATACATGATCATCGTTAATATCAAAACACTACTGGTGATAACTGTTGCCTTGATTTGTTGTTGGCATGTAAACAATTTGCGGTGAAATACATCAAATTGCAACACTAATCTCCTAACGGTACCAGTTTCATTTAGCAGGAAGCATCTAGTTCGAGATGACAGCTTATAAGTGACAGTATATAACAGAAGACTGTGTGTGAACTATGAAGCTGTGTCCCAGCTAGTTTGACAATATGTTTGTGTGACCAGGTGCTCCGCTGCAATTACCTCATGATTGGCATCGACAGCTCGGCCGCGGAGAACGGCTCTGATTGGTTCTGCTACCATGCCTCATCCGCCTGTATATTTCCCGTCGGATTCTGCGAGATCAACAACATCGAGCTGACTCCTCCAAGGGGTAGGTGGCGCCACATGGCTGGGGACGTCTCATCAGACATTTCTCATCTTTGTTGTAGTTTTTTGCGGATTTCTTGTTGGATTACTAGTACGTATTATTTTCATGTGACTGGGTGAGTCCGGTTTCACGAAGGATTTATACAAAGTGTATTTTGTGGTTACATACAGTTGATCACAATGCTAGGCATGCTGATTGTTCCCAGTTATGTAGTATTTGTCAGAGATCCACATCAGTTTCTGCACACGGAATGTATGCATTGTGAAGTCAGCTCTTGGCAGGCCTATTTTTTATATATAAATAAACAATATCTTCCATTATGTGCACATTTGCCCAAAAACCTTTTGTTTAAATGCACTTGTAAAGACTGTGTACTTTCTTGTTGTCTGTGTGCTGTGTCGTTTACTGTCCGACATCAGATTAAGACTGCATTAAATCCAACTGGTCAAGTTTTATTATGTTGGACTGAAACAACATCCATTTCCCCATTTCTTTCCTCATGATGCCTATGTAACCTGGGCCTGTCCACAGTTAACGATGGCCACCGTCCTCTCTCTTGTTGCCTTGGTCACAAGGGCCTGTTCACTATTACGTATGGCCGCTATCTTCTCTCTTGTTGCCTAGGTCACAAGGGCCTGTTCAGAATTAAGGATGGCTGCTGCTCTGTTACCTCTTGCCTAGGTCACAAGGGCCTGTTCACAGTTAAAGATGGCCGCTGCCCTGTTTCCTTTTGCCTAGGTCACAAGGGCCTGTTTGCGTGGCAGGACTACCTGCGACAGACCAAGTCTCGTGCAGCCCCAGTCTCGCTCTTCAATAGGGAGATACCAAAGCATGGCTTCAAGCCAAACATGAAGCTCGAAGCTGTCGATTTAATGGAGCCAAGGTAAGTCAGAACAATTTGTTTTGTTCGATCCGTAAGTTGTTTTCACGTACGGTTAATTAATGTGGTAATATGACAGTGCACATGGATCTGGGAGACCAATTTCTGATCGTTATCATAGAAGCCGTATGTAAATAATCTGCACTGGTGTATGTTGTTGTTATAGTATAAAAATATAAGCGAACATACAACGTATCGATTGTATGACATATTTAAAATAAATTTGCTACTCCAGAATGAAAAAATTGATTTATCTAACCGAGTTGATGGTACGTAATCTATGTTACTTTGATCCATCATAATTTGGATATTGTATTAAACGTTAAAAATTACTTTTTGACAGAGTGCACAGGATGGATTGCCTAAGGCAAGCGATGTAGGGTTTGTTAAAATGCAGTTAGCAGTAAAGCAGCTGACAGGGGCCTCCACTAGATGCATTCTTTTATTTGTAAAACAAAATGAGTCAAATCAGTCTGTGTGAGGTGCTTTGCTGTCACCCCTGTAATGCAGCTGCCTTGCAATTGAGGTCACCCTTGGATTGTCCCAAATTAGTTTAGTAACAGTAAAGTTTAGGAAATTAGTCCCGCTAATATGGTCACCTTTCTATTCAGGTCACGTTTTGCCCAGTCCCAAGGGTGATCTTAATACTGAGGTTCACTGTATAGCAAAAGGAATTTAAAGCTTTTGAAAAACGTGAACATGCCTGGCACACAATGCTGTGTCCTGCAGGGCAGTTATGATTTTATGCTCGGACGTGTCCAATTGGTTTGTTTATGAGGGAGGGAACTAGTAGGCACATGCAGTGACGTTGACAACTACTATTCACGTCATCGCCATTGTGTGTGCTTAGCATTGGTTTCAGCTTTCCAATAACGTAAGCGACAAGCAATTAATTTCCTGTCAGTGTTGACCATTTTTATTCAGATGCTGATGTCAGTTGCAACAAATTTATATTAGTAAATATTGCAAATTTTGTGGATACCGGCCTCGCTTTCAATTTGAATGTTCGTGTTAAGTACGGCCTCTGTCGACGCGGTTCCTTATAGACATAAGCCTGTTCTGTCTCCTTATATCATTGGTACACTAGTATACACCGTCACCCAGTGTATTGCTACACTAGTAGACACCGTCACCCAGTGTATTGCTACACTAGTAGACACCGTCACTCAGTGTATTTCTAGACTAGTAGACACCGTCACCTAGTGTGTTGCTACACTAGTAGACACCGTCACCCAGTGTATTGCTACACTAGTAGACACCGTCACTCAGTGTATTGCTACACTAGTAGACACCGTCACTCAGTGTATTGCTACACTAGTAGACACCGTCACTCAGTGTATTGCTACACTAGTAGACACCGTCACTCAGTGTGTTGCTACACTAGTAGACACCGTCACTCAGTGTGTTGCTACACTAGTAGACACCGTCATCCAGTGTATTGCTACACTAATAGACACCGTCACCCAGTGCATTGCTACACTAGTAGACACCGTCACTCAGTGTATTGCTACACTAGTAGACACCGTCACTCAGTGTATTGCTACACTAGTAGACACCGTCACTCAGTGTATTGCTACACTAGTAGACACCGTCACTCAGTGTGTTGCTACACTAGTAGACACCGTCACTCAGTGTATTGCTACACTAGTAGACACCGTCACTCAGTGTGTTGCTACACTAGTAGACACCGTCATCCAGTGTATTGCTACACTAGTAGACACCGTCACTCAGTGTATTGCTACACTAGTAGACACCGTCACCCAGTGTATTGCTACACTAGTAGACACCGTCACCCAGTGTATTGCTACACTAGTAGACACCGTCACTCAGTGTATTGCTACACTAGTAGACACCGTCATTCAGTGTATTGCTACACTAGTAGACACCGTCACTCAGTGTGTTGCTACACTAGTAGACACCGTCACTCAGTGTATTGCTACACTAGTAGACACCGTCACTCAGTGTGTTGCTACACTAGTAGACACTGTCATCCAGTGTATTGCTACACTAGTAGACACCGTCACTCAGTGTATTGCTACACTAGTAGACACCATCACTCAGTGTGTTGCTACACTAGTAGACACCGTCACTCAGTGTATTGCTACACTAGTAGACACCGTCACTCAGTGTATTGCTACACTAGTAGACACCGTCACCCAGTGTATTGCTACACTAGTAGACACCGTCACTCAGTGTATTGCTACACTAGTAGACACCGTCATTCAGTACCTGGAGAAATGTTATTCTGACAGGCCTGAGAACAGCTTTGTAGGAACACACCTTCCATGTTATGCTGTTTCTAAATGCTGTGGGATTGTCATGTTGTGCCCCTTCTTGCAGGCTGATTTGCGTCGGCACGGTAACAGGTGTTGTTGGACGACTTCTGCGAATCCACTTTGACGGCTGGGAGGCCGCATACGATCAGTGGATTGACTGTAGTTCCCCAGACATCTACCCCGTAGGCTGGTGCGAAATGGTCGCCTATCATCTGGAGGGACCTCGTACGCATGGTACATATCCCCAACCCCCTTTCTTTCTGGCTTATTTAATGTGTAATTATGTATACATATGTGAAAAGTGGTTTATTTCTAAGGACAGTCGTACAAATACTGTGATAAAAAACAATTTATGATTAAATCGAAGTTGCCACAGATAGTTATCGCTTTTTCAGGAATTGATATCGTAAAACATTACGTGACATACACACACATGCACACACACCTAAATAGGACAGATATAAAATTTCTTTAATGGCACTTTGTGTAATTAATTAATCTACAATTCATCCATCAACAGATATTTTATAGTGATTTTGATTCACACATATTGTACAATAGATGTATATCGTGTTTAGATTTAGTCAAGATAGTTGAATCTTAATGTAACGTTGTTTGGATACAAAATAATTTATATTTGGTGGGACACTTTGCAGAATTTTGCCCCCTTTGTTTACTGAAATACACATGGCTGTTGCTAGATGTGGGTTCTAGGAGACTAGTGTGTGTTTAATGACGGCCTGACACTAGGACGGAGAGTAGTGTCCATTTGGCAATTTTCATTTTTTAATCTCAGTTGTTGCTGATTATTTTTATTTGTTTATTCAAACATTGGCAACATGATACAATGCCAGACAACCATGTATGTGCACATAATCATACACACATCTGCATATTAAATGTAATATAATTATACATATCTGCAAAATATCATATACATACGTAAGAGCGTACACAATGTTTGAAGGGGGTGAACATGAAATCAGTGACTTTGATGTAAGTTTCCCCCGACAATCGTTTTAAGGTAGAAGTATTAGGTTTGCAACATGTGTACTTTTTCCTTTTTCACTCACTAGAATCAATACATAGTGAGTATATTCTCAAAGTATTTATTGTGATGTACATCAGTCACCACTTATTAGATAGCAGAATTCAGTATGTTAAAAATTACATTTATATAATAACATGTTATTACATAACTAGACAGTCGGTATTACTAAGCTCTCAAGTCTTGTATAGATTTATACAGTGTATTCTAACGTGTTCCGTGTGTGTTTGCAGTTGAGAATGTGCCCGTGCTTGCTCCTGTCATTCTGAAGAAAAAACGCTCCAAAAGCCAAATCTACCGAGGACCAAGAAAGAGTGAGTGACACTTGTTTCACCGATTTGTCACCCTCCATCCATCATTTCCTCAGTTTAATTAATGTATGCGCATTTACTAATTGAAGGATCCAATCACAATCAAAATTATCTGCATGACCCCTGTCAAGCCTGGCCTGAACATCTTTGCCTTATATTTTCTTATTTAAAAAACATTTGGGATCAGAATTTCAACAAAATATACAATGGAATGTCTGAACGCTCCGCCTAGTTGGCATCCATTTTTGATAGCTTGACGAACGTTGTTGCTAGGCAATACGTCACGTGGTGGATAGGTTAGGTGAGTGGCTGCTACAATAGTGATCAACTTTGGTCTCAATAGTTGCCTCCCTGACCGTTTCAATAATTTACAGTTGGTAGCTGATGAAAACGAAAAGCTGTGGATAGCGTTTAAGGAATGTGCATAAAAGATATGTTTGAATACTAACTGTTGTTTGGTGCTACAGTGGCTACAGCATGAGACTCAATAGAGAGAACCCTGGTTCAAATCCTGTGCTGCGGTGTTGAACCTTGGGCAAGTTCGTTGACTCTATGTTGCTCCAGTTCACTTAGCTGTATGAATGAGTACCTGGTTATAGACAGTGGTTGATATTTATGTATGAATAGTCGTCATGCATTAACTGCAGTGTGGCTGAATACTTCCCAGAGAAGTCGAGATGGTGTTCGATTGAACAGGTCTGCCAGGAAGTAAAGCGCTTTGAGCAGTTCTAAAGACTGGATACTTCGCCACATAAGAACTTACCTGTACTTTTTAAATAAACACGTCCAATTGCAGAGAGGAAAGCAAAGCTGATGTCAGGGATGAACACGACGACGACATCAGTTGCCCTACTGGCCCGGGCCACGGGCCACCGGGCCCCATACTGTGGCCCGCTCGATTCCGACTTCTCCCAGGACAGTGGCGCCTCCCAGCCCTCGGCCACACTACACCCCACCCCCCTGAGGAAGGACGACCAGGGGGAGAAACTGCCACAGCTAACGAGGGACATAACAGACGGTGGGTTGAGAGTTGTCATAAGTAACAAACTCTGATGTTTTTAACCATTTATATCCGAATAACATTTTTGAACAGTAAAAATATAATTTCCATTCTGGGTAGTTTTTGTTTTACAAGTTGTAGTGTTATGAGGTACTCCTGCCAGATACACCAATTATTCCTGTTACTCCTCCACCGAGACACCAATTATTCCTGTTATTCCTCCACCTGATACACCAATTATTCCTGTTACTCCTCCACCTGAGACACCAATTATTCCTGTTACTCCTCCACCCGAGACACCAATTATTCCAGTTACTCCTCCACCAGAGACGCATCAGTTATTACTAGACCAGGATGAGCAATCAAACAATTGATCAGTGAGCAGAACTAACATGCAGCTTGGTTTGTATTTTAGTTTACCTGAATATGTGGTAGTGTCGTAATGCGAACAGAGCGACACTGTTTTGTCAAAATGATCTGCCATAATTTGTTCAACCACTCGCAGTGCTTCAAATGTTGGCCCTACCCTATGTTGCCATACATGTTCTCTATATGCAGTTGCAATGGACAGAGGCATGGTGTTTTCTACATGCAGTTACAACGAATGGAGTTATAACATTTCTTTCACATATTTACAATGAATGGAGTTATGTTTCCTTCACACAGTTACAATGGATGGAGTTATGTTTCCTTCACACAGTTACAATGGATGGAGTTATGTTTCCTTCACACAGTTACAATGGATGGAGTGATGTTTCCTTCACACAGTTATAATGGATGGAGTTATGTTTCCTTCACACAGTTACAATGGATGGAGTTATGTTTCCTTCACACAGTTACAATGGATGGAGTTATGTTTCCTTCACACAGTTACAATGGATGGAATGATGTTTCCTTCACACAGTTACAATGGATGGAGTTGTTTCCTTCACACAGTTACAATGGATGGAATGATGTTTCCTTCACACAGTTATAATGGATGGAGTTATGTTTCCTTCACACAGTTACAATGTATGGAGTTATAATGTTTCCATCCCACAGTTACAACAGATGGAATTATAATTTCAGGGATGCACAGGGAGCATCCCGTTGCCTGTGTGGCCCAATACATTGTATGTAATAATTCCACATCAGATGGTTTGGGCATCATTGGTAGACTGACGCTCATATTAAATGTGTTTACTCAATGCCTTGATAATATACATGTACATATATAAATGCTGTACTTATTTTTTCTAGGTGTAATTAATAAAAAAAATTGTTTCTTCCAGACATGGACAAAAAACGACACACATTGTATTATTGACCTCTCTCACTGCAGACATTTGATAAAATGTTCAGCGACAAAATTTTCACAGTTCAACAAATGTAGTACTTTCTATTTCATGTGCTATTGAAATATGCCAAAGTCTAAAAGATACGCGCAGAAATATGTGCAATGTGTTTAAGAAATGTGAATGAAGAAAGAATGGAGCCACAAAGCACAAATAAATGCCTGATATTGTACAAGCAAAGGAATAATTTCTATATTATGTATATAAATTACGAAAAGTGTTTCCTTTGTATAGTTACAACGAATTAAATTATAATGTTTCCATCCCACAGTTACAACAAATGGACTTGTAATGTTTCCTTCACACAGTTACAATGGTTGGAGTTATAATGTTTCCATTCCACAGTTACAACAGATCTTGTAATGTTTCCATCCCACAGTTACAACGGATCTTGTAATGTTTCCATCCCACATTTACAACGGATCTTGTAATGTTTCCATCCCACAGTTACAACGGATCTTGTAATGTTTCCATCCCACAGTTACAATGGATCTTGTAATGTTTCCATCCCACAGTTACAACGGATCTTGTAATGTTTCCTTCATGCAGTCACAATGAATATAGTTGTAATCTTTCCTCTACACAGTTCCAACGAATGGAGTTATAACATTTCCTTCATGCAGTTACAATATGTGTAGTTTATATTGTCTCCTGCCTCCAGCCACAATCAATGAATGTAGTTGTGTGTCCGTCTGTCAAGTTCACCTCTGTGCTGTAGGTGTCAATGTGTGGCCATCCAGCCAACTGGGAGGGGAGGAAAAGGTGGAAGACATGCCCACCCTGAGTCCCCTTCCTGATGCATCCCCACCCCAGCCAACCCCCGACAAACTGGGGGAATCACCCCATGTTGGGGGCGACAGACGCCCCTTGAAGTCAACACCCGCCGTCGTAGTGTCGGTAACTGCATCGTCCGTCACGCCGACGAAACCTCTCGCGTCGGTCCTGCCCAGCATCATAAACATGCTTAATTCACCTGTCAAACACTCGGTGGCGCTGCCTGCCGTCACTGCTGGCTCGCCAAAATCAGTCGTATCGTCAGGCCTGGTGCTGACACCTGGTGGTGTGTACTCGGTGGCATCGTCTGCTGCGGTGCATCACATCCCCTGTTTGACTGAGACGAGCTGCGGAGATCCGCCCACGCTGACACGACAAGGGCCAATCGCACCCGACCTGTGGGGGGTACAGGACGTGTGTCAGTTCCTTTGTGTCAACGACTGCGAGGCACACTGCGAGAGCTTCAGGAAGAAGGTAGGTCACACTCTACCTACACCAGTCTAAGGGAAGACAAAAGATAACTGTGGGCCATCTAAGAGTTAATGCAATCTAACCATTTGCATCTACAATCAATAATAACGCGCCTGTGGTTCACGGCTTCATGTAGAATTTATGCTCGAAATGGGAGATTCAAGTTAAATTTTACAGTTCCAAGCAGTTGACATATTGAGACACGCCTCCATGTTTAACCAATAAGTGCCAAGGGTTTGTGGTGACGCGTCGAATGCCCCTGTTTCCTTGACAGCTCATATTTTGGTTTCTCATATTCCTTCGATTCAGAGTTACACTTGTAGCAACTGTAGTAATGATTACAGTGCACCATGCAGACAATATTTTTTTGGAATAACGGCACTGAAAAAAATTTGGCAATGCAAACTAGAGTAATATTCTCAGTTTGGCGACTGGCGAATTGGGATGAGTAGGCATTGGTGACTTCAGGCTTTCTATTGAATGGCGCTCTATCACACTGGTGCTGTCCATGCAACGTAAATTATGTCTTCAACAAAGTTATGCTAGTTAACTGCTGGTGTAATATTCTTGTAATTTGTTATTAACTCTTAGATGCATAAATAAAAAAACGATGCCTTTTGTTTCCCTTTGTCTACCAGCCTAGAATGTCGCTGGTATTTATACTTAATTATCACCTGATGTTGTCAGTGGAGAATTTATGACTACCAATTCATTTAAACAAATTTCCTGTTTGCTTAACTTCCCGTAATTATGATAAACCGCGTAACTTATGCTGTTTGTGTGAGGAGAGAAAATCCGCACTGTTAATGTTTCAACATTGATTGTGAGATCAGGGGACCCTTTCAGTAGCATTCTTATCAGCTCATAAGCCTGATTATGGTCTTTGTAATCGATTTCGATCCTTAATAGTAATCTGGTGTACCGAAAACTCTCAACACCAGGACACTTGCAGTGTGTCGTGAAATAATATCTTCAGTGATACTGTTGCGGCTTTTTGCATTTTTAAAAGCTCCTAGAATTTCACAACGGATTCAACAATGCTGTCGTTTGTTCCACCAGGGCATAGACGGTCGACTTTTCCTACAGCTGACGAAGGAGCAGATCGCCAATCTGACAGGAATGAAGGTCGGTCCGTCACTCAAGATACACGACCTCATACAGGCACTAAAGGTCAAGGCCAGACTCGGTTCCGAATCCACATTCGTGTCACATGACATCACCACCACGACGGAAGCCGTGAAGGTTGCATCTTCCTAGTGACACATCGCTAAGTGTCAAGTGTTGGGTACAGCGTTACTGACGTTACTTTGATTTGTGACCCTGTATGACACTACATTAATGTCGTGATTGGTGACACTGTTCTGCTATGTCATGATTGATGACACTCGTGGTGACATAAAACGACGTTGAATATACTGGTGCCAAGTGAAGTTACGTAATCGCCACGTAGAGCACATGAGTTCGCTTGACGTTTCATACCGTTGACCTGTGAAAGCATTTTGTCGAGTTACGTTTGTTTGCCGTTCCATTGTTGTATTTGGCGAAATCGGATAGAGGGCAGCACATGAGACACTTCGATGCAGCAGCGCTCGCCATAATGGTTCTTGTTAAGTTGCTGCAGCACCCCCCCGCAAGTTGCTGGATGCGGAGCCGCAGTGACACCTAGGATTCTCGTCAGGTGGCACCATCTGAGCTACCGCCGAACACTGGCATTCGAGGCATTTAAATACAGAGAAACCCAATTAAAAGATGTTGCATCGCGAGGGTGTACCTATTGATCGACATCTTACTGGCATTTAATGTTCTGCTTGTTTTGATGGTTCTTGTGCTAGCTGAAGAAGCAACAACAAACAGGATATGCACACCTAAAGACCTGAGTTATGAAGAGTACAAACAGTGCTCAGTTTTAGCAAATTAATTTACTAGAAATCAAGCAAACCAACCATCTCAAAACTATGTCGCGTCCCGTGTTGATGTTGTGTTTTGAAGTTGAAGGAGAAATTTGACAGCCACCAAACTACAGTATTACACGTGTATGTAATGGCAGCATTTGGATTAGTATGTTTATTTGTTTGTTACTTATGTCTTCTTTTTCATGGAGGTTATCTATTATATGTACCACTTTGTTGTGGCTAAACCTTGGAAAGGTAATGAAAGGTGGGTTTTACACTATCCTGAATGCTGTAATTAGCTCTCTCTGCGTGTATATACTTGTATTACAGGATCGTATACAACAGTGCTGGTAAAGATGTGCAAACTCAACATGTGCCAACTAGTGCGTGACTGGTTCCACCTTGCTCGGCAATGTATTCATTAAATGTCAGGCAATGGTGCACAGACGACTTTCTTAAAATTTGTCATTTCGCACATGGGATGTGATCTAGTACACAATGCTATAGTTGTTAGATTCTAATGAATTTACAAGGTAGTGAAAGCAGAGGTGCCAAGTCTCATTTTGGTTATATGACTGCAGCTTTTTCATCAAGTTTTCTGGAATCTATCGAGTTAAAAATCTACCACCAAACCACAATTTTGAAGTAAAAAACAAATTCCCCTAGCATACTAAGAGAAATTAGGTAAAATGTACCTTATAATAAAAAATTATCGATCAAGGATCGAAAAACCTCTTACTCCCCACAACCGCAGCATGAGGCTAATGGTGCCAGAACTTCTCAGTCCTCGGACCATGACAAGTGGTTACATCCAACACATTTTGAGCACATTGGAATGATTTAGTTAAGTGCTGAATGTTTCCAAGTTACATGTATTGTAGTGTTTGAGAGTGAATTTACTGTTCACAAAACTATCATGTTGTAGATATGTATACTGTAGAGAAACAATTTGATGGAAAACACGGTTAAACCCCAATCCTCTGTTTAATAAAAAGTTCATACTACTAGAATAAATATATTAAAGGCATACTACCGGCCAAACTGCATTTCAAAGTCAAAATTGTAAAAAGCGGCATTCATATTCCAAACGTTTTATTGCCAATCATGCGTGGATTAATTGCATCTTTTGATTTCCACACATTCACGTGGTTTCCAGATTCAAGACATCAGATTCAATTACCTTCCTGCTAATAATTATACCACTTCTGCCAATAACGGAATCAATACCCTCCTCGAAACTAAAGTAACAATTATAGAGAATTGGCCTGTTTCCACAAATCAGTATGTGAATGTGTAAGAAACACATTCAAGTACCGATTTGAAGAAAATGTCATAATATTATTATGATAGATTTTCTAGTTTATTTTTTGTTTTAATGGATACCTTTAGGTTGACTGAAACATTCCTCATGTAATGTATTCTGTCAAGGGTTAACTAAAATTAACTATAAAGTCAAACATAATATCCAACAGCATTTAATACCCCAACCCTCTCAATATTGTGGTATGCGTCACAATGGCATTTGTAATTTTGCCATGACGTACATAGCAAAACAACTTCAGTCTAACGAAAATGATAAATATAAAGGAAATGGTAGGTTTTCAACAATATTTTATAGAAAAGTGGTAGTGTTCTTGGAAGATTCCGGTGATATTGTCTTTTATTTTCTTGTGTTGACAATGTGAGAGTTCACATGTTCTTGACCTTTAGAAACCAGAGTGGGCTGTAATGTTGTTACGTGAAGTGACAAGTCTGTTTTATGTACACAATGTAGGGCTGTAATGTTACATTGTTTACAGTTTATTTGTAACATATTACACATAACTCTGTAAAGGCAACTCTATTAAGAACACAATGTTTGTGATAACTGAGACGTTAAATTATCTCTTGTTATTGACCAAGACATATCAACAATTACCTTAATTAAAATATCCCTTGTGCTTTTGTCAGTTTTGACACATTCAACATGTAATACTGGAAAATGTTTGCTTGTATCTTGATACTTTGGGTATTGTGATACATCGATTCATTACAGTTCGTTAAATTATCACAGTATAAAGATAGCAAATTAGTATATATATATATACATATAACAATGAAGTGTCAAGTTTTTCGTAACTTACCCGTCTAGTGGAGTTTTTGTAATGTACAGATTTGTGTCGACAAGACCATCCTTGTTGATTGTTGAAGGTGGAGTTTAACGGGTGAAAAAGAAACTTCATTCATTGCCAGTTTCAGTGTACAAATGTAATTGTTATGCACCTTTCTCAGTTAACTTGCGGAGTCGTCAATCATGAATTTGGTTCGTTATTGTTAAAATCTGTATGTGGATAGTTTAATAATCGTTTTGTTAAAATCATTGAAAGTATTCAATGGATTGTGAGCATTAATTTGGCATAGTTTGCAACTGTGCCTTGTAGTGCCGTGAATAGAACGAGAGCACTTTTGACCTTTTTCCATATCATTTTGATAGGGATTCCACTAAAACCAAAGTAAAAAAAAAAATTTTTTTGTAAATATAACTGATGCATTCATTTTTTAAGAAACAGGTCTGAAAAAACACATGCAAAAATAGTCGTGAGAGAATTTGTAACCATTACAGTATTGTGGGTTTCTTGTCGACTTTACACATTTTCTTGTTAATAAACTACTGCAATTGCATCTTTGAACATATAGTTGAGCTAGTATATGCGTGCGTAAAGTTGTTACTCCTAGACATTTTGTATTTCAGGCTCCAAACTTTCCGGAGTTCATCACCGGAAAGAAATGAACACTTAATGCCCCCGTGGATTAAGGGTTCATTCCGGACGCTAGATCACATTATAATTATACGACACCTAAATCCTAGGAGCCCAGTAATATCAAGATGAAAGGGTTGGTCAATATCAAAATCGATAAGCTGTAGTGTCATTAGATGATGGATAAGCCAGGGGAGCCAAGGTGGGTATGCAAGGTTATGAAGGTGTTTTCAGTAATTGTTCAAACTTACATAAACCATCCGTAATTGGCAAGTGGACAATTTATATAGCTGGGATCAAACGTAGAACACACAACACTGTGAACAGTTCCAAATTACATAAACTACAAATATTTTACAAAATCATCCTCAAGTGTGTACCTGAACAGTTTCTGCTTCTTTTCGAGATCTCTGGATCTCGCAGTAGACACGTCATTAGTCAAGACAGAAATATATATTGTCTTTTTTTATTTATTAAATACCTGGTACTGATTAAGACTTGATCCCTGTGCCAATGGTCCTTTATATTTATTGAAAACGACATTCATTTTATGTATGGCAGAAACTATTCCGATCAGCGGGGTGCCATGCAGAGGATGGTTCTTTTGCTACTGCCGATTTATGTATGCATTGTCAAGCTAGAAATATACAAACTACCAGCATCACGATCAAAACAGCAACATAATTTAACAGCATAAATGATACTTTTATTAAAACTACAAAACAGTACATTCTCTGATTGGCCAATCGATTTGGGCAGCTACACATTTATCTAAACAAAATGGAAATGCATTAAATAATCCCTAAACATAGGTTCATGCATACAGACAAATATTTACTGGGATTTAACAGACTAAAACCTTGAAACTGGTCTGTGCATAGCATAAAATGCACAAATGATTAAAAGAAATTGGTACACACAGCAACACAAAGACAGCAGGGACATGCTGATTGAGACGAGCAGCTCGCTGGCTAATAACAACCACAGTTGAGAACGTGGCAAACTGCACATAAAATTTAGTATGCCGATGCTGGCTTCACTCCACCCCACTGGAGAAGCGCCTGCATGCGGGTAGACATATGTACAGCAACAGAAGCTGTGTGCGATACACCCCCTGACACAGAGAATGCATTGGTCAAATCCGACCCGCTGTTTCACAGACGGGCCTCCACATGCGGGACACTGTTCGCCCCGCGAGATTACGCGCTACCTCGAGTAATACTAGAACCACTGGGAAGGGAGCTAGACAGTAACTTACAGGAAAGACTGAGGGGGGCCGCTACAGAAATGCTAGTTCTAGCGGTGAATGGACCGCACTGCGAGCGGACTCACTATGGACAATCAATATATATATAATGTGTGAACTGGCCACAAATCAAATGTCCTCCGTCTGTTTGCACTCGCACAGTGCGTGGACCGATGATGCCGCCGCCGCGCAATCATTCTGTCCTGCCTGCTTCACTCGGTATTCTTTCCACATGCCAGCTTTCGGCTAGATGACAACTCTATAGCGGCCTGACGTCGGTGGCGCCACCTGTCTGTTGCTGGAATACGTCTATGGAGTCACCATCTTCCATCTCCAACTGGAACCGATGCAGACACAAGGTTGAAGGAGGGACACACGACGCCTTCCCCAACCACATCTTCAACTTACTTACTACATGCTTCTATGTAATATTTACATCAACACAGAAGTATGTAAATATTTACGAAAAATTTTGTACACAGAGGTGGTTTAAACACCTGGGGCAGGTTTCATGAAGTATTCTTAAAGCTTAGCAACTGCCAAGCGTCACATGTTTGCTTAAAGTCCTATGTTCGTCTATTTTAAAAAAACCAGGTCATTCACTAAGACAATCATCTCAGTGTTAAGAATGTTCTTAGTGTCTTCATGAAACCGGTCCCTGGAATGCAATTAAAAGTTCAAGGTGTTGTATGTAAACTACAGCAGTTCCCAGCAGCACCAAGAGTTAACATAGGCGTGATATAGCTATGTATGTCAGCCCCCAATGTATTTGTTAAAATCAATATAATACGGAACATTATTTGTAGTTTTCTATTTTTAAAATAGTTTATAGCCTAAAATATATAGGACATTATTTTTGATGTTTAATTAATTAACAATTTGGGTGTGCTGGGCACTAGGTTCGGTACGTAATTGGCTGCTGCTAATGACAGTGACATGACCCCACCATAGTTTTATACACTTCACCATAACATGGCCCTATCACACTCACCTGTGACGGCGTGTCTGTCTCATTGATTGGCTGTCCATCAAACCTGAACCGCATTGATCCCATTTTCACTCCCTGTAGCAGCAAACACGAGTTCTAGCACAAATTCACCTATCATGTGACCTGCTGCCTAGCAACAGACAAGTCAAGCTATCAAAAAATGGATGCTACACGCATGGTTAGTTTGGCCATTCAGTTGTAAATTTTGTTTGAAATTCTGGCCCCAAACATTTATCTTCATAACAAAAACATAAGGCACTTTTTAAAGCAACAACTGTATGCGGGAATGTTTGACCTAACATACGTCATGCTGCTCTAGTAATGTAGCTCATACTGGTGGCAAAGCTTGACGGAGGTCATGTGCATAATCTTAGTTGTGATTCAGACATACTGTGAGTCCATGACATACTCAATCCAGAAATTTTGACATGAATGTGAAACCGAAAATCAGCCTACCAGAGGATACACAAATTTGGTTCACTAGAAAAATGAAGAGTAATTATAATTAAGTAAATGTTTGTTCCAGCCAAAACAACATTTATTTCTTTGCTAGACTGATACACTGCCCAGAAAAAGTTTATTTCAAGTACTGCAACATTTGTACCCCAGCATACAAAAAAATTGGTTTTAATAGACAGCATCGTTATTATTTTTTTAATCCACTGTTCTCTCAAAAAAAGTATGAAGTGTGATGTAATAATATTATGTTAATAAGATTTAACAACATTGCCACAGAGGGCAATAACTCTGATGGCAAGGGAACCAGGAATCCATTGGCTTGCCAAGAGTGCAAATGATTCATCTAAGTGCAATCCACCCTTCCGAGGTATTTGTCAATTTTGTTTTTAATATATTCACACTGTATAACATCAGCTATTCCAAACCCTTGCCAACTCATGGAATGAGGTGAACAATATTACTAATAGTGTGTTGTAATACGTACTAAAGAAAATAACAATTTGTTTTCATGGAAAGTGCACAGAAAGATTCAACCTGGCACTTACAGTCCTTTCACAATATGCAGACATCAGTTTTCGCAGTGGCGTGTTCTTCTTGATTTTAAAATGTACAACGCTGCCATCTTGGCCAGTCACCTTCAGGTTGATATGATCACTTCCTTCCTACAAGAACACATCAACATTCAGTGTCACAGGCATTTCTCTCAACTATGGAACAATTTAAAATTAACCGTATTAGTATCACAGCACATATAACCATTTTTACACTGAAACACCTCACAGATGATTGTGCAGATCCCTTTTTTACTGCTATCAACTGACTCAAAGCTGCATCTTTGTTACAAACGATATGCATATTTTACTATCATTGTTACACATTTACAAATAAAACGAAAGAAAATGGTCACCCTTTTCATGAAATGTTATATAGTTGTCAGTCAAGTTTATTGCATCTTAAAATTTGTCGCATTAACATCTCACTTGAAAAAGCCATGGCGTCATTCTAGAGGTGGCAGCTGCCTGTATTTACAGATGGTAGTGGAAGCAACAAAGAAGGAGTTTTGTTCAAATAAACTGAACAGTCAAGTTAATAAAATATATTTGATAAATGGAACATTTCTATGACTAGGAGACACAAATATACTTACATACAGATATTATTGTCAATGCCTTGCCATATATAATGGCGCTGGCATGTTTTTACGGTAACAGTTTCACAATTTAAAAATCGTAAGTACTTCACTCTAAGCAACTTTTTAAACAATTTGTTTGACAATTCTTTTAGTAAATATATGCCATGGTCGAGATTTATAATATGGATAAGTTACGAAAGAGAATGTTCATATTTTGTTCGTTTCCTTCAATTTCTTGTAGGATTGTATTGGTGATATGTGCACACTAAGTCTAAACTAAAATTACTGAACATACAAAATACGAAGTGGCTAGCGCTCCGGATCCGTAAAAGTAATTTCCCAGTTATTGGTCCGGCACTTTTCCGCAATGTATGCGCAGTACGCGTGTGCGCATCTACCTTTTCGATCGGTTAATGGTAATGGCCATGTCTTGTAAAGTTGCTGTCGGGGATGCATTTAGTAGTCATTGTGATTTAGAACTTTTGGCCTATAATATACTACGTTTATTTTACGAATGTTATACCATTATAATATATGATGATGTTGCTTTACTATTTGTTACCTACTGGTTTTGTAGCCGCTGCAAGGCCTCGTGAGATGTGTCTTAACTTGGAGTGATTTTGGTCCAATTTTGGATCCTTGCTTTTCTTACCAAAGATTTTCACCAAACTGATTTATTAAAAAATGATGAGGGCAACAAATTTCAGGAACTTTTGTTGCGTTCACATGGAATCACCCATGTAGCAAATTATCTTACGGTGTCCTCTTAATAGTAGCAGAGCCACTGTTACTATTAATTATATAGTCATCGCCGGAGCTATAGCCAAATCATACAGCATCCAGCAGGCAGTGCCGGAACTGTAGTCAATTTATACGTTTTCCAGCTGCAATCACTGTCCGGTAGGCGGCACTGTTGCTATTGTTTACCAGTAGTTTCGCATTGCGCAAAAGATATGCTGGAGCTATAGCTACTTTACAGTATGTCCGGACCAATAGCAATGGCCTATAAAATACAAGTGTAGGTTTTAGAAATGTGTAGGCCTGTCTTCAAAAACGAAAAATGCCATAGCATTTCATGTACGCCATCACAATTTTGGCTGGCACTAAAACAGTTTTGGCCATGGCATGGGCATGTTAATTTGGACTTCCGGTTAATTACGTCTTTTAATTGGGGTGTGGTAAGTTACATTAAGTATAGCCTAGGATCAAATGTAGAAAAAACTTAAATCACTTAGGCTTCCTAATGGTAAAATGTATGTCAACACATGTAAAAAGTGAAATATGTATTAAACAGATTGTTTATTCAAGACATGATACTTTCCCAAAGTAATGTTATAATACTAGTATGGACAAATTTAGTGGCAGTGGCAGTGGGCGCGAAATGAAAATCAACTCTCCTCCAAAATTTAAACCGGTCTTCAATAAAACGCAATATTGCCGTTAATTATGCCACATCATGTGCTAGCTATTTGGAATATGGTCATGGTACATAACCCGATCGCCCGAATAACACACAATTTACCTTCTTCTCTTCAGACATTGTTTAATTTTGCAGAGAATTCCACAACCAAACACTCTCGGCGTCAATCAAAATTGATGGCGCACAAAAGACTTCCCCCACATGGCCCGCATGCGCCGATGTTCTTGTGATTGGCTATTATTCCATCAAATATTTTAGCAAAATAAGTGTTTCATGTTTGATTTTAGAAATATTCTAAAACCGATTTCTTTCACATTAATTACATCAATGATAATATGGTTGAATTCACAATTTGACCTGTTCGGATGTTTGAAATTTGTATGCACAAACATATTTATTTCAACCAACGAAAGTAGGATGTTCGCGTCAGAAGTCTGTTAAAGTGGCGCCATCTACTAGAAACATTTCTAAAACATTCGAGGGACCCTCACAAATCAAAGATATGGCGATACTCGTCGGATATCTCACTAAAGACCATGACAATTCGGATTTCGTGCAACGGCGCATTGGTATACCTGCCAACATTTTTGTAATCACGGGAGATTCATCAGCGGTTCAGCACGCTTACCCCGTGTCGCGTTGTCTCGGATCTTTACATCGGAAGACGGAACGGGCTGGGGGTACTGTTAGTGTTGGAAATTTCTCGCCAAAAGTTCAGCGGTTAAGCACGTCTCGGCACGCGTCTCCCGTAGTGACGCACTGTCTCGGATGATGACATCGGAAGACCGGGGGGGGGGGGGGGGGGGGTTAAAGATTAGTGTTTTATCTTCCTTTTGTCACTGTTTCGGTGAACATCTATGTTGAACTCGCAGCTACTGTGTAACAAACCTGGTTGGTATGTAAGAAATTATGTCTGTAAACGATCGATTAATTAGATTTGAATAAAAAAACAATACGGCATTGCCACGAAATGTCGCGATGTACAATCATGGGCCTACATGTATAATTTACTTCCATTGTGTGGTCCATTAATTGTCACTCGCCGTCGCTATATAGTCGTGCAGACAGGTAATTAATATATATATGCAGTCTCTTCCATGCAGACAGCTTGTAGTACTTAGCTACACAACTATCACTGATGCCTCTAAGTAACCTTACATTTGCACATAATCCAGCAAACACACCTACTCCTGACTGACCAAATGCTAAGGCGAAATATCAATTAAAAGCCGTGCTGATTATAACTGTAACAGCATTAATTTTTATTACATATCTCTGCCATTCCAAACAAAACACTATATGATGACGCGGAACGCACACACCCAAGCAGGGAGGGGACGAACTCACGCAATGCATCCCCAACATAGGTACGTACGGGCTTGAAATGGAGGTGAGAAACAGTTAGCAATTTAAGCATTCCAGTATGCAAAATTATTTTTAATATAATTAACATACGAGTTTCCCAAATATACGGAACGGAGACCACTATACATATAACATCTGTTTAAATTTGTTGACATAATAATTAAAGTCCTTTCAGGGACATACACAGGGGTTTTTCTCGTTGCCCGCAAAGAAAACTCCCAACATATAAATCCTGGGTACGCTTCTGGCTTTGACCTGGTCGCGGTAGAAAGGGATATATTGCAACTCATCTGCGCGACGCCGCACGATTGAAGCCGAATACGTGGCGTCACCTGACAAGGGCACAAACCAAACAAGAATGTGTTCGTGCGTCCATGCAACTTTAGTTCGTTTGTGATGTTAAGTCAGTGGAGTCTGCGGTAACTGGAGGGGATATATAACCACGTCCTTTTGGAAATTTATAAAACGTGTCCCTATATTATTATCTTCTCGCGCCACTAGACCTATACAATAATTTAACAACAAAAATGGCTTCTGACTTCAACTCTTAACCCGGACGGTCTGAGAGGTGCCGGAGTTTTCTAGAGCACTTCATTTCAAATAGTTGGACTCGTATCTCTGTTAGGCCCGACTACATAAAAGTCCATAAGGCGCGCGTTCATAGAGAAGAATAGTATTATGAGTGCGCTATATAGGTGTCTAATTGAAGCGGAACAAGCTGTTCAGTTTGGGCCTTTGTACCCCCACCTCCGAGATCTTAGGTAGAAACTCCACTGCTGCATTAAGGAAATAAAACACCCACTGCTTGAATTCATACTATATTACATCCTGCTATATATTTCCATGTCCACCAAGCCAACAAAATTATTTAAACAAATTCTTTTAATTAGAAATACCATATTTTATGCTGTGCATCCGGACATTTTCGAATATGCATATCTTTGGCGCGCTTTTCGGGATGCCGAGATGTGACGTCATATATGACATAATACTCGCAACCGACCGACCCTTTCCGTGCATTCAGAGCATGTTTACGGGGATAGTTTTTGGGTCGAAACGAATGTCAGAATGAGTTATTGTGCGATATTCCGATGTAATACAAACACTAGTCATCACAGAGGAAAAGTTCAGTTATCTTACGGTTCCACATGCATGAATTCAATTTTATTTAAAACAATGGATGCGATCGAAGTCGACCAGGTTTCAAAATAATTATATCGATTGCAACCCACCAGAGATAATCTACACAAATGCATAGTAAACATATATTGTATCCAGCTAGAGAAAGTAACGTTGTATGATCTCATAATATCTCTAGAATATCGATATATGATGGAGGAGTTGTACAATTTATCATAACAACCAGTAGCGTAGCCAGAGGGGGGCCAAGGGGGCCATGCCCCCCCAATCCCGGAAAATTAGGAGAGTATACTGAAGACATATAACTGGTTGCCTAATTTGTAGAGTGACAAGGTACAGAGGTTATATGGGTGCCTGTGTATTACTTCCAAGTCTTTGGCAAAGACATTTGTCATCATTCAAATGGGATTGAGTTACCAAAAGTAGAGGAATCCCGCTGCTTCTGCCGTAGGCGATAAGCACCCAGCAGGTTGCAGTCCAGGAGGTTACAGGGCAACGAATATGTCATCATTCACAATGTGTTTGATGGCTAATGCCTATAAATATATCAACACAAGGATGCAAAATGATAGTTGCCCGGCAAGATGATTAGTTACTAGATTAAGATCAAGTTGCAACCTGCCAAAACGGCCAAAGCAATTTATCTACTCGATTTTCCACTGGGTAGTCAGAACTTCGTATTGTGAATTAATTAATTTTAATAAGCGACAACGTTACACATGACAGGGACGGATTTGTTGTGAAATATTGGTTGAACGCCAGCGACTCATCACACACACGCACGCACGAACGCACGCACGCACACACACACAAACACATACATATAATAATGATATACATGTGTGTGTGCGTGCGTGCGTGCGTGAGTCATATACCGCTACTCATTGCTTGCTTGAATGCCAGGTGGCCCCCTCCAATACAAAATCCTGCCTACGCCCCTGATAACAACTTAAATCAGTCAGTGCATATCAGTCAATCTCAGTAGCTCAATTGGTAGGCGCGTTGGTTTCGTGTCATTTATTTTACAATTGGGCGACGCCGCTTCAAGCCAATACATTGATTTTCTTGACTTTTTTTAATGTTTTCATGAAGTAATATTAATCAAATCATTTTTAGGCTATGATGCACTGTATGTAAATATTTAAAATAAATTTTTACTAATTATTTCTTCGCCACAAAAAAATGAAATTATGGTAATTGTAATTCATCCAAGTGATTGTTTTTTATACACATTTCAAAAGAGCCACCCTACTTGACAGGGCACCGTGTGAATAAAAATGAAATTATGGTAATTGTAATTCATCCAAGTGTTTGTTTTTTATACACATTTCAAAAGAGCCACCCTACTTGACAGGGCACCGTGTGAATAAACATTTCACTGTCGGACAATTTCTAATCTAGCACAACATTCTCAGGTGGCACGTATGAACTCCTATAATAGTTTTCCAGAAAGTCCAATATATGTTTTATAAGAATATTCAATACAGTGAGTTGTTATATGTTATATTCAAATTTATATTGGTTTTATTACTATGCGCCCTATTTACAAAGGTAAATATCAACAAAAAGTCACCTTAGGGTGTGAAATCTCAAAAGGCCAGACGTCTTATGCAGTTCAATTACATAATATTACACAGCCTAATTAGCAGACATTCAGAAAACAATGCCATTTGCTTGATTGGCCAGAAGGTCCTGCCAGTAGATAGTATCTGATAACAGTCTCGGGCTACAGCCGACTCCAGCTAGTCACTGTCGTCAGGCTTCATTAGGGTCAATGACACGATCTTCAAGTATGTTTAACTAACAGAAGTAAACAAAAAAGATTGATGGATCACCCTGCTGCAATGCCATTGGTTCATTATCATACAGATTTGCAAATTGAGGCTTAACTAGTAGCATACACACCCCACCCCCTTATAAGACATGTGTTCCGACACTGTGATTTGGATTTGCAGACTGATGAGAAGTCTGCAATATTCAAAAACAGTTTGTCCCGTTCAACTGTTGTTTTGCCATACATATATTATCAGTGATAGTTTCAAGATATTTGAAGTAAAATGCGTCCTCCATAATTGCGATCATGTTAACGTTTTGTCTGATTATAAGAAAACGTGACCTATAGAATGTCTTAAACTTCTCACCTGCTGTTATCATCATCTCATTGACATGCGGATAGATTTTAAAAAAAATTGCGTACTTCCAGCTCTCGTAAAATGCTTGTATGTGTGACACCCGTCAGTATTTACAAATGCCGGCAAGAATTACTCCGCAAACAAATCTCCCTACTCAAATGCACTTATGTCACAGCATGTGAATTTTGTAAAAAAATCATATCTAAAAAATACACTGCATTTTTCTTCGGGAAGTCTAACTAGAACATGACCCCTTCTGGCTCAGCAGTGAGTACATGCATGCAGGGATCGTAGCACGGTACGTCCAGTTTGTCGCTGTAAGGGACACGGCCCTGCCAGGTGATACTGAATATGCGTTTAAGGCACCACATGTGGAAGGTGTTGAGGCGGCACTCCTGACGCATGTAGGTGGTCCACGATTCGCGGCTGCAGAGGAGGATGCTCAGCACATAGGCCTGGTAGACTCTTATCTTAGTGTTCTCGGTGAACACCTTGTTTTCCCATACTCTTTTGGTCAACTTCGCCATAGTGACTGCGGCTTTTGAACTTGTTAACAAACAAAATTAATTATCAATGTCAAATCCTATTAGCAGAAATGGTTCATTACCAGCTAGAATGCATTATACCTTATTATAGTAAAGGTTACGTCATATATCTAGCGTTCGTGCGTAATTGCGTGCGTATGCTTGAGGTTATCTGTCAGACAGGGCCAAACTTGTTCTTGAAACTAAATCACATTTCATGGTCGTCTTCAAGCAAAATAACTTCTTTCTAACCTATATCTTAATAGCGTACCTTCCATTTGGATACTCGATCAATATCAAGTTGTTTTATTTTGCAGTCGCCCAGCCGTCGGACACGTAATCATCATAAATCATCAATAAACACATTGATATTTTATTAAGTAACTGTGCTTTCATCCTTAACAGTTTACAGAAAACACAATATTTTATGGCCTCGTTGCATGACGCTTCCTTGTACGCTCGCTCGCAAATTTATTTGATATTTGTGTCATCAAAGTAATAACTAATTCTCATAAAGGTGTAAGAAGAAATAGGTGCGCCAGGGATAAAATGTAAAGCGCATACATAAGTTATTAGGATTGGATACCGCACTTCATAAAACAAACCTTCTAATACACAAAAAAGCTTGTATGAAAGCTACGTTCAGGGGGTTTTCGTTTGGTATACGACACACGTGCCCAAATTACCGGAGTCTTCTGTGTCTGATGACATCTGAGATTTTTGATATATTCGGCAGTAATTTAATTTAATATTTATTGAATGTTGGTTGAAACATATTTTAGAGCAAACAAATCAAAACAAGTCATTAGTCAAAATCAAGTCATGCGTGCAATTCACGAAGGTGGTAATTGTATGTAATGGCATAATAAAACGAAAAAAAACGTGTTTGGAAAAGAGTAAATATGAAGTTGTAAACTTACAAATAATAATGTTCGTGGGCATATAATCCGTTCGTATTTTGGGCCGGTTGACTTGTACGACCCCACAAAGAATCTGTAACACTACAAGTATAATATATTATGTAACCCTGGCGGAATTGTTTAGTGCAAGCGGTTGCATAGGCTATTGTTGTGTCAGTCGCCAGACGCGGGTAGGGTAGCTAGAGCCACACCCAGTCGCAGTTTGCTAGGGATCATGGACGTGTCCACAAAGATATACGTACAGTTCTCTCGGCTTCGTATTACGGGTATCAATATACACGGCCTGGTGAGTTATTTTTTTCATGTTTATATGTTATACATAATAGTGATATTATTAGAATAATGCGTAACTTAAATTGTTTCTTGTTGCCCATTACCCGTCACTTCGGGCATGCCAGCTATAGTATGACGAGTGTAGCAGTGTTGTGTCGTATAATGTTAAATTGTGTTTACAGACGACTTACATATCTAGCAGGCATATTAACTAATTATCGTTATATATACCTATATCGTGTGCATACGTTTGACTTTAGATAATGTGATAGTTTCTAGTTAAAAGAAAACTTAGCTAAAACAAGTTTATCCGACTCTTTGTCTGTACAAGTTCAAACAAGTATCTATAGGGTGACTGAAGCGGTTGAATTAACACGTCTAATATTAAAACAGCCGGCGCAATTTAGTAATGTAGCATTGGCTGCTTGACTACAGTGTTGCAATGTTGTAGTCGCAAGTAGCACGCTGTCTCTCGATCTGTCTCCCTACCCCTATATGTCTGTTGTCTGTTTTTTCTCCTCGTCGCCTGCCTGCCTGCCTGCCTGCCTGCCTGCCTGCCTGTTGCTATGCCTGCCTGTCTGTCTGTGTCTCTGCTCCCTGACTGCCTGACTGCCTGCTGGCTGTATGTTTATCTGCCTATCTCTGCCTCAGTCTTTGCCAGTGTCTGTACCTTTACCTCTCTGCATCTCTTCTCTCTATTGTCTGCCTATCTACCTGTCTGTCTGTCTGTCTGCCTCTCTGTCTGTCTGTATGTATGTTTGTCTGTCTGTCCGTCTGTCCGTCCGTCCGTCCGTCCGTCCGTCCGTCTGTCTGTCTGTGTATGCCTGTATGTCTGTCCGGCTGCCTGCTGGCTGTATGTTTATCTGCCAATCCCTGCCACAGTATCTGCCTCTCTGTGTCTCTTCTCTCTCCTGTCTGCCTGCCAGCCAGCCTGCTGACTGTATGCTTGCCTTCCTATATCTGGCTCTACCTCTGCCTTTGCCTCTGACACTGTCTATGTCTCTGTTCCTGGCTCTGTCTATCTCTCCCTCTCTTTACCTCTGCCTCTCTCCCTCTCTTTGCCTCTGCCTCTGCCACTGCGTCTCTGTCTGTGTCTGTATGTATCTCTTGCTCTCTCTCCTTCTCCCTCTCCCCTCTCTCTCACTCCCTCTCGCTATCTCGCTTGCAAGCTCTCTCACACTTACTCACTCTCTTACTCCATCCCGCTCTTTCATTTCAAGTGTTTTGTAAATAAAATCGACTTTGGCCGTCCTCCTCAATCCGACAGTGCTTCCTTTTGGTCACTAAATGACTTAAATAATAAAATATACATTACTTTTAAAGTGTTCTTTATAAATTACAAGCAAATACCTTATAATAGAATTTGTTGAGTTCAGAAAAAATATAATGATTATAGAATGTATCAAACATGTTGCCTTACTAGAAATTTGGACGATCTCATAATGCAATTTTAAATTAGTCATTGCATAGCAAAACATAATATTAGTGTAAAAAATGCTAAACATTGTTGCCAATCTGAACACCAAATGTCATAGAATTGTATTAATTCTTAATTAATGTTCCCTTCTGCAACAGTGTGCTCTTGTCATTAACATGCCCACCAAGGAAAACATTAATCAATGGATGCTACAATTTGTAAAAAGCATCGGTATTAGCATATAAACGGCTGAAGCAAAAAAGGATGGCGCTGCAATTGTTTTTTTAAAAATAGTTTTCTGATGTAATGTGTAGCAATGTGCGTTGGTGTATGTCCGTGTCTGTATGTCTCTGACTGTCAGTCTGTCTGTCTGTCTGTCTGTCTGTCTGTCTGTCTGTCTGTCTGTCTGTCTGTCTGTCTGTCTGTCTGTCTGTCTGTATCTCTCTCTCTCCCCCTCTCCCTCTCCCTCTCCCTCTCC